>CM037786.1:13502560-13552560 GCA_021229015.1 Solen grandis | reverse complement strand
AAAGTTTCATTTTCATTAATAATTATCTCTCAAAACATTGTAAAAATATGTTTTTGAAACTAATCAACTTTCAAGAAGTATAATTAGAATTATATTTCATCATAATGGAAAATAACTGATAAGAGATACTACACCTTCTTATATTACAACAGACTATTCAGTTACAATATCAACTATGACTTTCGACAGGGGTTTCATTAAGCGGACGTAGACATATTATACGTCCTGAAAATCCCAGAATACATCCCAGAATTTGGCCAAAGATGTTTTGAAATTCCTCATAAATGGTACCGAACATTTTCATAATCTCCTGTCAAAACTGGTTTGAACTGGATTTTCGTAATCAAAAGCCAATGGTATTGCTTTGACAGGCGAATAATAAGTAGTCCATGACTGTGTAATGAGTGTGTATAATATATGCACATCCCGCCCACTTCTAATGATTGACAGACATTTGCATGAGTCAGGTACCACAATCTAATAAAGTTAAATAGGCAATTATTACAAGTTTACATCCAGATAAAAAATACTTGGATTTCAGACAAATTCAGATACAAGTAGATCTAAATTATTTTCATTTTCATAAGAGTACAATAGAATGAATGAAAGAAAAAACAAGAGGGCCATGATGGCCCTGGATCGCTCACCTGAGTATACGGTTATCCAAGGAACATCAGTCTGTATTAAAACATTTTAAAATCTGGCCAGTAGTTTTAAAGGAGATGATCCCTGTAAAGTTTTCCCTATATACATAAAAGGCAAATAAGCCCTGCCCCCGGCGGCCATGTTTTTTTATGGATCGGAATTATTTTAGCAACTTTGGTAGAGGTTGACCCAAGGAACATCTGTACCAATTTATTTTAAAATCTGGCCAGTAGTTTTGAAGAAGATGATTTTTAAAGTTTTCAAATTATTTTTCTTTTTGTAGCCATGGCAACCAGAGTTCTTCATGGATCAACTCTATTTTAGCAACTTTCGTAAAGACTCACCCAGTTAACATTCCTGCCAAGTTTCATTAAATTCTGTCCAGCGGTTTCAGAATAGATGTCGTTTAAAGGTTTCTCTATATACATATAAGGCAAATAAGCCCCGCCCCTGGCGGCCATGTTTTTTTACGGATTGAAATAATTTTAGCACCTTTGGTAGAGGTTGACCCAAGGAACATCTGTACCAAATTATTTTGAAATCTGGCCAGTAGTTTTGAAGTAGATGACTTTTAAAGTTTTCAAATTATTTTTCTTTTTGTAGCCATGGCAAACCAGAGTTCTTCATGGATCAAGTTTATTTTAGCAACTTTTGTAGAGCCTCATCAAAGGAACATTCCTGCCAAGTTTCATTAAATTCTGTCCAGTGGTTTCAGAGGAGATGTCGTTCAAAGGTTTCTCTATATACATATAAGGCAAATAAGCCCCGCCCCTGGCGGCCATGTTTTTTTACGGATTGAAATAATTTTAGCAACTTTGGTAGAGGTTGACCCAAGGAACATTTGTACCAAATTATTTTGAAATCTGGCCAGCAGTTTTGAAGGAGATGATTTTTAAAGTTTTCAAATTATTTTTCTTTTTGTAGCCATGGCAACCAGAGTTCTTCATGGATCAAGTTTATTTTAGCAACTTTTGTAGAGCCTCACCAAAGGAACATTCCTGCCAAGTTTCATTAAATTCTGTCCAGTGGTTTCAGAGAAGATGTCGTTTAAAGGTTTCTCTATATACATATAAGGCAAATAAGCCCCGCTCCTGGCGGCCATGTTTTTTTACGGATCGAAATAATTTTAGCAACTTTGGTAGAGGTTGACCCAAGGAACATTTGTACCAAATTATTTTGAAATCTGGCCAGCAGTTTTGAAGGAGATGATTTTTAAAGTTTTCAAATTATTTTTCTTTTTGTAGCCATGGCAACCAGAGTTCTTCATGGATCAACTTTATTTTAGCAACTTTTGTGAAGGTTGACCTAAGGATCATCCCTGCCAAGTTTAATCAAATTCTGTCCAGTTGTTTCAGAGGAGATGTTGTTTAAAGGTTTCTCTATATACATATAAGGCAAATAAGCCCCGCCCCTGGCGGCCATGTTTTTTTACGGATCGGAATAATTTTAGCAACTTTGGTAGAGGTTGACCCAAGGAACATCTGTACCAAATTATTTTGAAATCTGGCCAGTAGTTTTGAAGGAGATGATTTTTAAAGTTTTCAAATTATTTTTCTTTTTGTTGCCATGGCAACCAGAGTTCTTCATGGATCAACTTTATTTTATCAACTTTTGTAGAGCCTCACCCAAGGAACATTCCTGCCAAGTTTCATTAAATTCTGTCCAGCGGTTTTAGAGGAGATGTCGTTTAAAGAAAATTGTTGACGACGCACGACGCACATCGCACGACGACGGATGATCACAATAGCTCACCTTGAGCACTTCGTGCTCAGGTGAGCTAAAAAGGATCAACCATGATTTAATATACTCAACAAACATTTATTCCCTTTTTTCAACATATTTCCCCCAATCTTGCATTAAAAAACAGCTTTATAACTGCCAAGATGGCAAACATTCAGGTGTGTAAAACTGACCATTTTTCTTTGTGAGAAAGTTAAAGGTAATACACATGTACTTTAATTTTTTTGTTGAGGGCTAATAAGACATGTTTGTAGTATTCTGCAAAATAGATGCACATCAATCTTTGGCCATGCAAATAAAAAAATAATCATCAGATCAGAACTAGACTGTGTTTTAATTGTAATCAGTTTTCGAGGATTTACTTTCATTTTTGAAATACGAGAACATTAAAATGATTAAAAGAAATTGAAACAATAACAGAATTTACATTACAATTTAAGAAATATTTCATGAAACTATTATATCAATCACTTTAACTCACTCCCAATTTTTTCCAGGCAGGAATTTATGATTAATTATGAGTTAGATTATGGTCGTTTTGATATTATGGTCATTTGGATAATTTTTTAATCAAAGCAAGGCAATCATTCATCAAGCAATGTAACTGCTAGTCAATAAGTATGAAGGAATCATGCACAAAAAATTAACTGGCAAAAAAATTAGGGCAAAATTAACTAGATATTAAAGATTCTATATAAAACAAGAGCCGTCGGAACGATACATATGCCCCCCTTTGCTCCCCCCACCCCTATCCCCTAAGACAATATGGGTCATCTACTAGTCATGACGAATCATCATAGGAAGTTGAGGAATGTGGGCCTAAGTGTTCTCTGGTTACTGATCAGAAACCATTTTTACATTCAAGGTCACTGTGACCTTGACCTTTGACCAAGTGATCCCAAAATCAATAGGGGTCATCTTCTAGTTATGACCAATCACCTTATGATGTTTGAGGAATGTGGCCCAAGCGTTCTCCAGTTATTGATTGGAAACAATTTTTACATTCGAGGTCACTGTGACCTTGACCTTTTACCAAGTGACCCCAAAAACCAATAGGTGTCATCTACTTATCATGACCAATCACCCTATGAAGTTTGAGGAATGTGGGCCCAAGCATTCTCCAGTTAATGAAACGAAGTGGTCTGCCGACGGAACCACTGATTAACCTATGGACGGACAGACATTTGCAAAACAATATGCCATAGTAGGGGTATATCCTCTAGACATCAAATTCCCTTTAGTTACATTTATGATTTAAGGAACATTCATCCACACGACCTAAGTACCAAGTTATGGTCAGCTGGGCCAACTTAAGCATTGGTAACTAGAAGGATTTTTAAGAGACTATGTTTTTTTATGGATTTGCACATTAAACGTGCTACTTTACCTGCAAAGTTAATGGAAAATTTCTAAAAAATTCCTGAAAATCAGACATGGAATTTTTAGAAATTCCTGATTTTGGATCTTACTGAAACCTATGTTTGGGGATTATTTTACAGAAATAAAGAATTCTCCATTTCTTCCTTTTGAGAAAAACACGGGTCTGTAGCCACAGAAACCTACCTTTAGATCTCTATGTGCGATATTCATGGAATGTAGATAATGTATGGCCTTGGCAATATCACCAATAACTGCTGCTGCCTCTGGAAAGAACAACACACAAGGTCAAAATTTAGGACTACATAATATTTTATTACATGTCGTTGTATAATAAAAGACCTCTCAGAAAGATAGTTCGCTGGCCATATAAAAAATCAGAAATAAATGGTCTTAAATTCAAGTTCTTATCTCTTATTTCTTAATATGATGATGGTCTACAAATCCAATAAATAGAAACAAAATCTTATATGAAAGTCCTTTAAGTACCTTATTTTGCTTTGAGTAATTTCATCAAGTTTAATTCTGAGTGGCAATACATTGCACACATGTATTTAATTACTATCCTGACACATGGTAAGACTTGAAGCAACCAGTATCACTGAATGATTCACTTAATTATAGTACCTCGCTCAGTAAATGCTGAATCTGCTCTCTCCTGAATTCGATTAAACAGCTCACCTCCCTCCATACTGAAAAAGCAAACAGTAAACAGACAATAATCATTTCACAGTTTTTTAGAATTAAACTTGAGTACTGTAAAATATGTTGAATTCCCAAATCCACTTAAAATAGTTCTCTCCTAACTCCATGTCCTGAACTCAGCTTTGGGAAAAGGATTGTTTTCCTGAGCACTTTTATAGACCTATCAGGGATGTAAAAATCCACTTGTCCATTCGTATTTACCGTTCGTATTTACAAGTGAATTTCATGGTTGGATGAGCATGATTTCCCCTAACACTCATCGGACTGGACGAGTAACTTTCCGCGGCTGAGAAAGAAATGTTTCATTAAAAAAATCAAATTTCATATCAATATAATTGTTAGTCAAAATCATAAAATGCTTTACTTAATTAGGGAAGCTAATTTTGAAAAACATATCACCATAGAAACGCTCTTTTCAAAAAAAGATCCTTAAGTAGCAACAAGAACAGACTGGTCCTTAATATTATATTCATTTTTTTCTATACTTTTTTTGTTAGTTTGAGGCACTGTCCAGGACTACAAATTTTCTGGCTGTAGAAAATGTCAAAACAATTGTCAATAAAGACGTTTTTTGGTAGCAGAGATGACGAAAAGACATCTAGGAGAAGTGGGAGTTAACACTTTATTTGTAAATGATCCTCACAGGTTAATATTTCTAAAAAAAAACAGAAACACACAATAGTTTCCTGTTCTTTGTCTTATCATTTACTATTATGAACGGTATACAACTTTATGGGAAGCAAAAGTTAGCAAAATTAAAATTGTGTAAGGACAAGCAAACTTTGTATAATTAAGGACGAGTAAATTTTTCACATACTCATCTTACAGGACGAGTGACCTAAAAAAATTATTACACCCCTATCTCAGTGTTCCCATTCACGCACAAATGTACGTGAATCACGTACAGAAAGCTGAAAAAACGTACAATATATCAGAATACTAGTCTTCTCTACGTGACCGGAACGTACGCAAAATGCCTATGGTTTTAATTTCCTTTCCTTCATTTTTTATATTTACACGAACTTGAATACCTACAAGTTCGTTGTAGCCTTGTGTTTTATGGCATGAAAATCGATAAATGATGCTTCGGAAATTCCTCGCTCTAAAAATAGCACAATTAGGGGAAGTAACTCTTGAGGGTACGTACGATAAGGTTCGAGTGTTCCGAATTTGTTTACGAATGTGTGTCTGCATAAAATGTTGGGGAAAAAACAGTCTACACTGATCGGCCTGTGGAAAATAACTTCCCCAGCACCCGCAGCCGATTCCGATAATGTTCAGCAACAAGATGACAGTCCAAGCGATGTAAATACCATTAAAAAGAGGCCAGAAATATAAACATTCCAAAAACATTGGTTGACATTATTTCCGTGACTTCGTTTCGACGATGATACTAAAATTATGCATTGCTACGACGTAGAAAAGAAGGAATACAGACATTGTATTCAGTAACAAAGCATTTTTTATGTTGGTACCCCTAATTTTCACACGGAACCCCCAGAACTGAAAATTGTGGCTCACAGGGGGTTCCATGAACCCCTTGATTAGAAAAGGCGTGGGAACACTGCTATCTATATGGGAAGACTTTGCCACAGACTGTTTCATAATTTGCTGTTTGGGTTGCATAAAAAGAACCTTTTCTTAATGAGAAATACTGACTGTTTTTGCACAATATTTTAAGCAAACTCCCAGTTTCTATACAATATTTCAGATATTCTCCTTTCCAGACCACTGAGGAGCAGCAAACAGCATAAAACCTGATCAGCCTGCGAGTTACTCGCAGGCTGATCTGGTTTTATGCTGTTCGCATAGGTCTTTTCATGGTTTCCTCTATGAGGGAAAGGGTTAATAGTTTCCTTTTTTTTAAATATATTTGCTTTAAAAAGTAAAAAATAATATCTCTTGCTTACCACTCCATAACAACCAAAAGACACTTTTGACCTACATATACATTCTCATATACATCTATGATTTTCACTATGTGTTTGCAACCGGATGCCCTCCAATGCAGATCAATCTCTCTTCTGGCTTTAGGCACATCTCTCAATACCTGGAACATACAGACACATCCTCAGTACAGTCACTCAACAATGATACCAGTATTCATCACAACTAATTAAGTAATTTGAATTCTATCACATGCAACATTTCTTACACTCCCTAATTTCATACCACATTTCTTTTTCACAATTCTATCACTTCATTTTTAAATTTTTACTTGCCATTCGATAAAATATAAGATAATTTGACAAGCTACATTTCAGACACTCAATAAGTTAATGTTTAAAGCTTCCAAAATCATTATTTTATTCTTCATTACTTGGAAGATTTCAACATTATAGTTTTTCCCTAATACAGACATTTTAATTTTAACTTTAAAAAGATTTTTTTATTTAAATAAGGATAAATGAGTCCATTTGTTATTTAGGGGGGCAGCCTACGAATTATTTCCTGCCTGGAACAAAGCTTTTTTTATATGTTCCTTTCTCTTATTACAAATATGATAAACTATTGATTTATTTTTGAATTCTGTTAACAGATATATTCACCCTTACATTTCATTATTTATCTATCTTTTTCTCTCTGGTGCTCCTATCTTTTTGTTGGGTTACTGCGTCTTCAATAATTATTGTTAACTGGCTAATTGCCCTATCAAGTTTTGGTTTAGACAAAAGAACATGCCTGCATTTATTCATTTACATTATAAATTTAGTACAATGTGCTTGTTATTTTAGAATCAAAAATCTTTCTCCATGAAAGGGTAACATAACATGGGAAAGGATTCAACAACAATCATGATTGTGTCAAAAGCAACATCAAGGCACTTCGGATGTTTTGGTTGCAGAAACCGAAAGTGAAAGAGATAAATACATGTCATCAGTCATGAAAAATGTGAATCATAATCACAATCAGGGATCTCATTTTCAGAGATGATAAATTTTCATTGGACTTTTGAGGACTAACAGAGATGCCACCTTTGCAGCCAATGTTCTAAATAAGAAATGTTGTATTCCTGTACCCTCTAGAAGAAAAAAATGGGTACGAGTTATATAGGTTTATTTTTAGGTACATGGCTTTTGTAATATAATCCTTCCAGTGAAACGATGTTAGAATCAGAATTCAGAGGATTTATTAACTCGAAATTTGGTGTCCTGGACACAAATTTATGAGGAAAATGCTTTTCCATATAGAGAAGCTGTCATTTCTATTCAGGTAGGAGGTAAAAGAAGAAGGGGGTATCACTCAACTTGATTAATTTATTTTCATTCATCTGAGAAAAGTATCTGGGTGAGGATGTTCAGTTACTGAGAAATTTTATCAGCTTCCAGCTCTTATCACCATCCGTGCCTATATGAATGTGTAGAAGTCATTCCTAGAGAACTGTTGTTCAGTGATATTAACATACCCTACTGAAGATACAAAGGTTATGTGTTTGAACCCCCATTGAGGACAAGGATTTTTCATGACCTTTCCAGAGCCAAGTACTGATCCAACCCAGGAATCCTCAGGATGGATTGGTATAAGCTATAGGAAAGTGTTTCCCCATTGATGTAAAATAAATAAGTTGAAATTTAAACTTAAGCAAATCTTAATACTCCAGCTCCAAATGGTCAAATACAGGTCTTGTTGTTGAGAACGAATGACACCTGTTTAATGTAAACTGGTTTTATTTATCTCTCTTTTTAAACAACCAACTAGCTGGTAGAAAAGCCTATGTAGTCCGTGGTTGACTCGAGGTTTGAAAGTCATGCTTCGAGTGACACACCTCTTCGTATTTATAAAGTTTCTGAATTTTACACACATTTTCGAATAAAAATCAATGTTTAAGTTTGAATCAACATGGCTTGCTTTGAAAAATTAAAATAACGACAATCCATATCGTTGAAATAAGATGACAATACTTGATCGTTGTGTTTGAGATTATTATTGAAGTTGAAAACAAACCTTCAAAGCGAATTTTTCGCCTGTCTTGTGTGAAAAACATTCTACAACTTTTCCATTGATACCAAGACCCAAAACTTGTCCAGTTACTCTGTAATCTTGACTAATTGGAGTCTTTTTAGGTTGAAGTGTCCGAGAGTGAATATCTCCCATTAAATTAAACATATTTACACTATTTTGACACAACTGATATAATTTCTCTTTCCAGTTTCCGACATTGGAGTGGAGAGCACCTGCTTTCGTGTACAACGTCATCACAAGATGTGTAAAATTATGCGTCTCTCGTGTAAACGTCATCTCTTATAATCAGAGCAAATGAGGTCAATAGTTATTTTTAGTAACATTTCGAAATAAATAATGGGGTCCTCAACGGGGAGAGATCGTATGGATTATCTGCTCTTGAAAGCTGGTGTTATGCAATATACATGTATATATAATGTTTGAAAGTAAAATAGTAAAATAATTTGTTATCATTATTTGTTCATTTACTTACTATTTGGCACCAATTATATTTTAAGAGGTTTGTAATATTTATAATATTTATAAATTCCTTTTGTAGTAAATTTTATTTAGTGAGTAAGAAACACAGCTCGTGAACCTTAAATAGTCACTCCTTTAATAAGATACTAATTGTGTCGGCAATCCCACTAACTACGTTAACAAAAGAAAATAGTTAATAGCCTATGTTTTGCAATATTTTAATGCGCAGTTTATCAAAAAGATTTGTCGATCACTCTTTTATCATTATTTATTTATTTATTTGAAGACCATTGATCTAATGCCTAGCTCCCACTGGAGAAAATGTGGAAATACACAAACTTCTTCCGATGGCATCAGATGTTTGAGCAAAAAACAAAAACAAAAAAAACAACGGATCAGTCCCATGAGAAACTTCGGGATTGGTCCGTTGAAACGTTCACTGGTGTTCAATGGCCTTGTATTATCGGGGATGGCTCCCGATGCTCGGGAAATTTCTCCGATGATTGGGGAAGGTGTCTCGGTGCTTCACCGAATTTGAAACATCATCGGGGAATATCCTCGTAGATTAGGGAATGTATCGTTGTATCGAACCATCCTAGGTGCCTCTGGGAAGATTATGTAGACTATATGAGAATGGTGATGGAATTAAGAGACAAAATCAAGGGTAGACTTTTGGAGGTTTATGAGGATGTCCCCAGAGATGTCCAATGGCCTTTTCAACTGTCTCAGTCTAAGGTTGACCGAAACAAGCAACACATTTTACAGTGCGCTTGCCGATTTTTTTTTGCGAATATTCTGAGATTCTATCACTACATGTAGATCTGGAACGTGTCACAGAAAGGTCGCCGAACCATCGAGACATCACTGAAGCCTAGAGGATTCCTCGGAGGTAAACAATATTTCGCAGAAGCTCCGTGAATGCTTCCCAGGAGCTTCCGGGAAGCTATGCGTATGTTTCCCCGGCCTGTTTTCCCCGATAAAACTTCAAGAACATATAGGGAAAAAATTCAATGAAAGCAATGAAGTTCTCCCGAGGCCTTCCGATGACTCCACATAGCTCGCGAGGCATTCGAAGCTTCCGCGGGACACAGGGGAACCTGTTCCCGACGCCTCCCGAGGCTCATCAATTTCCATCGGGAGTACATCCCAGAGGTAAAAAGAAAGTGGGACTGAGCCTTGAGCGATATAATTTTATATTTTACTTTCGCAAAGCCATTTTATCGAATAACTACTGTGCAATAGTATTTGACTACAGTTGTATTTAAAAAAAAAAATGACATGACGGTAGTGGGGGGGGGGGGGGGGGGGGGGGTCAGACTGGGACACTAATATTACTGAAAGGGCATTTACTCCGGTATTGGGGAATAGGGTAAAAAAATAAAGGTTTCTCGTGCAGTTTCAACCGCAGACTGGCTTAAAAAATTAATAAGTGTTTTGTGGACCCCCCCCCCCCCCCCCCCCCCAGTTCGAACTTGGTAATCTTGACCTGTCGGGCGGTTGCAGAAGGTTTGGGCATCAAAGGTTTTGTATCAGCCTTTTATTTTAACAGAACACCTTAATTTTTATTTCAGGCTATTTTAACCTGTACAAAATATATCCATTTATTTAACAAAATCAAGTGTTTCAAAAATTTAGGGTGACTTCTTAGTAGGATAGAATCAATTAAGACAGTTCTACTGACAATAGAAGCCTACGCCCGCTTCGGTCTTCTATTGTCTGTAGGAATTATTTTAAAAGACTCGATTCTACCCGCTGGACCTGAATTTAGAGAAACGGTAGTCAAAAAACTCCAGAAGAGCTTCATTAACTAAGCAATCTCTAAAAAAAAAAAAAAAAAAAAAAAAAAACATTATTAACGCCTGTACAGTACCTGTAAAACATTATTGTCATAAGGACAAACTTGATATTTTATGTATAGCATAATTATTTAAATTGATTGGAACTAAATAGCTAGTCATAATTAAAATGTCATATTTTCCAGAGAATTCCATCATATAAGGCGGAGTCTCTCTAATCGAACCCGTATCAATATTTGCGAACGAAAAAGTTAAATTCACTCACACATATAGATCTACAAAAAAAAAAAAAAAAAAAACTCTTAAGGTGCTATTCGGATACGAAACACAGGCATTCATTGGTACCTTTACATTCAGCATCACCTTAAATTAGCACGTGCAAAAACCTCGCCGTTCAACGGGTAGGCCGGGGATTACCGAGTACGTACGAGTATTGTCGAAGAAAGACAACTCTAGTTTTAAGGCCTCATCTTGTGCAAGGGAAGCCACTCTTCATTTCGACTTCCGTAAACAAGAAGCGAAAGTAGAAGCTGTGCGTCGACTGTCAGAATGGTTTGATAAAAAAATAATTCACGAATTTACTCGGATTTGATATATACTGACGATGATAAATCGTATCAAAACAAGCATTTCTACAGCTAGAGCGAAACTCGATCTCAATGAGAATGGGGATGGTTGTAGTTCAAAACCGGAAAAGTACGTTTATGCTAGACCGTTTTTCCTCGGTCTAAACAGAGACGAGGTCCTCGGATCAAACGACTTCGCCATGCGACCTATCATAACACCTCGAATCGATCTTCCCTTCAATACAGGATACGCAGAGTATGACAATCTCTCTCTCTCTCTCTCTCTCTCTCTCGTCTGTGTCTCTCTAAATGCATAGGGTATAGTATGAGAATCTCTCTGTCATCTGTTTGTGTCTCTCTAAATATGTAGAGTACAGTATATAAATCTCTCTCTTTGTCATCTAGATGTGAAGAGTATGCATGGAATCTATTAGTCCTATATAATATGCCGTGTAATATTTTTATTCATAGGACTAGGAATCTATGTGTCCTAAATTTTCATCCATCTGTTTGTCAACAGGAGTATGGTACTTAACACCACATTCATCATGCCAGATACCAGTTACATGTATCATAATATATTTATTCAGTACAAGTATAAACATATACAGTCATGTAGTATGTTTTATATATAACTCTATGAATTATATTTTTCTATCAGTGTCATATTGTATGAGCAAAGAGAGGAGACCCTTAACAGAGAGTTGTCTGATCTGGGTCTCCTTTGTTTGCCAATGCATCAAAATGAGTCTGTATGAGGTAAAGAGTTTTTAAAGAGTGATTTTATATATTTCTATCTACATTTCTGAAATTGTATAGTGCAACAATTATGAAAAAAAAATCTACCGATAAATATTTTCTGTAAGTGCAAGTTAAATAATAGCATGCATGCAAATTCTTTTCTCAAGGTAATATTAATATAAGGCAGATCTGGATCTTCAAAGTTTTGAGTAAAAATATTGATTAAACTGAAATATTGAGTTAAGGAAAATCTCATTTTGAGATACACCTTGAAATACATGCCTGATAAAGCAGACTTGGAAATTAGTTTAAGCTATGATGCAGTATGCAGGGGCATAGCTGGTAGTATGTTAGTATGCACTTGCATAAGTTTTGAACTTTTGGTATTACATTAGGAGATGTCTTGAAAAGAAATTTTTTAAAAGTGTTTGTTTGCAACATCAGTAGTCCTTACCTCAAAATTTAAGCCATTTGTATTGTAAAACATACCACATTTATGAAAAAATAAAATAAAAAAATCTTCTGTCATATAGGATTGAAACTAGCTAAATATTGCAACTGCCTGCACCATCTCTTACTTGAGTTAATCAGTGCATTTACTTCCTCCTTATCTTATAATTGATAACCTCAAGATTTTGATCTTCAGAACCAGGACACTGTCCAAAACACAGTGAATATTTCCATAGCTGATGATAGCTGATCACACTTTAATTGTTACAGTAATCAGGAGATAGAACATGCAGTGTTTTACTAACACCATGATAAACCTGAATTATAAGACAGTAAAAGTGGTGTATACAGTTAAACCTGTTTTAGCGGACACCTATTTTAAGCAGCCAACCTTCATTAAGGGGTCAGTTGTAATATAACCAAACTATATCTTTTTATATGTTTGGCCTTCATATAGCAGCCACCTCTGTTCAGCGGTCACTTTCTCTTGTTCCATTGACTGGCTGCTTAAGACAGGTTTGACTGTATACCTATTTAACCCTTTTCCTCATAGAGGAAACCATGAAAAGACCTATGCGAACAACATAAAACCAGATCAGCCTGCGAGTAACTCGCAGGCTGATCAGGTTTTATGCTGTTCGCTGCTCCTCAGTGGTCTGGTAATGAGGATTTTACAATTAAATTTGGTACGGTTTGAGTTTGGCTTTCTGCAGATCAGGCTTTATGTGGTACCTATTGAGTGTGTCAAAATGAGTCTATATGAGGGAAAGGATTAATGGATTGAGTAGGAATAGCAACAAAATTGTTTGGGAGCAAAAACATGCCAAGTATCCTCCCTTCCTTGTCTCTCCTCTCCCACATACCCTTATTAGTGAATGTCTGCTTGCATATTTTGATGAGTAATCACATTGAACTTAAACACACAAAAATTACAATCATGCAATAAAATAATTTTGCCAAAATGAATGAGAGCTTGTCCATGTCCAGTGAAAATTTTTTAAGTTCTTTCTGTTTTACATTATATGAAGGATTTTAGATACATATTTCTCCAACAAAATTTTGTTGGTAGGGGATTTATCATTTTCAGTCTTATTTTTCCCCATTACTTTACAAATTGTATACCAGAAAGTTGATTTATGTCTATAAAATATTAAATATTCAGATCTATGAGTATTTATGTACATGAAAAACTGGTCTAATTAACACCAACTGAATGCTGGAATTAATTTACTTTAAATTTAAAGTTGATTCCAGTTGAACTTATAATAATGACGCAAATTTGATAAATGGATCTTCTATGTTAACCCTTTCCCTCATATCGACTCATTTTGACGCCCTCAATAGGTACCACATAAAGCCTGATCTGCAGAAAGCCAAACTCAAACCTTACCAAATTTAATTGTAAAATCCTCATTACCAGACCAGCAGCGAACAGCATAAAACCTGATCAGCCTGCGAGTTACTCGCAGGCTGATCTGGTTTTATGGTGTTCGCATAGGTCTATTCATGGTTTCCTCCATGAGGGAAAGGATTAAGATAAAACTCTTATAGCCAGTGAAAAATTGTAGTGACCAATTAGCCCAGAAAAAAATATGCTTCTTTTGCAATATGTTCAATTAAATTAAGGTAATTAATTTAGGGAAAAAACTAGGCATTGATATATTTTTGGGGTGCAAGACATCTTACAAAGAATGTGGCAGACTGCTGATAATGGCCTCTACTGCAACCATTGAAATTCCACTTTGGATTCAGGAAGATATACTTGCAAATATAAAACAAGCATGAATGGTGAACAAAAATATGTAGGCAAATTCAACTAAGTGTAAGTACACCCAGTGGTTATGATACGCAAAACACAGTTCACTTATATTCAGTAAATATGAGCATTAAAGTGTATTTGGACTTTTATTATTTTTCATTTAGCACATACATTGGGTGAAAGAATATAAAATTTCCAGAAATATTACTTAAGGGCATATACGCCCAATACAGTTTTTTTGTTTTTTTTTGCTATATAGACAAAGAAGGAAAATTAAAACTAGCCATGATCATTTTCACAAACTTTAAATGATTTTAGAGAATTACACCAGAAACAGATTTATGGGGAAATAATTGGGGGTCACCATTCTACTTTTTGAGTCATCTGCACCTGAAAGTGAGAACTGTATTGGGAGGGTATGCCTTTAATGTATACTCACAAATTTGAAATTCTCAGATCATGAAGAGTGCATAGAAATGTTCTGATTTTTCACTTGCCCTGCGCTAAAATTCTCTTGTCATTACAGGGGAGTGATCAAGTTAAAAGCTACACTGGCCTGTATCTATATCTGCTTGATTGTCTTGTCAGAATTGAAATGATTAAAAAAAAAAATATATATATATATGCTGATCATCTTAACCCTTTCCCTCATAGAGGAAACCATGAAAAGACCTATGCGAACAGCATAAAACCAGATCAGCCTGCGAGTAACTCGCAGGCTGATCAGGTTTTATGCTGTTCGCTGCTCCTCAGTGGTCTGGAAATGAGGATTTTGTAATTAAATTTGGTAAGGTTTAACTGTGGTTTTCTGCAGATCAGGCTTTATGTGGTACCTATTGAGTGCGTCAAAATGAGTCTATATGAGGGAAAGGGTTAAAATAAGTCTATACGAGGGAAAGGGTCAAAATGAGTCTATATGAGGGAAAGGGTCAAAATGAGTCTATATGAGGGAAAGGGTTAAAATGAGTCTATATGAGGGAAAGGGTTAAAATGAGTCTATATGAGGGAAAGGGTTAAAATGAGTCTATATGAGGGAAAGGGTTAAAATGAGTCTATATGAGGGAAAGGGTTAAATGAGTCTATATGAGGAAAAGGGTTAAATGAGTCTATATGAGGGAAATGGTTAAATGAGTCTATATGAGGGAAAGGGTTAAAATGAGTCTATATGAGGGAAAGGGTTAAATGAGTCTATATGAGGGAAAGGGTTAACTAATGGCTATCATCTGTTAGTCCTTTGCTAAGAGGAATTAGTTTGAATTTTAACTTGAGTTAGCTTGTCAGTAAATTGCAAAATATGATCCTGGAGTATTTCGAGAGTATCACCGAATGCATAAATGATAATAAATGTGTTATTATCGATAGTGAATTAATTAGGACCTTGTATTCTTAACATGTGGAATGACAGTTAACCCCAGCTGCAATGTCTGAACTTGCATAAGTATACCAACTTACCTGGTGTATTGCTTACACACTTTGACACACTTTGATGGGATATAAAACTTTTATTGCCTATACATATGCACCATTTTATTGATACTTAATATGAGTTCACCTCATGTATTTCCAAATTGAATAGTTACATACAAATTCTTTTGGCATGTTAGCAAAAACAAAACTTGTCTATTGTCTATAGGTGTGTTATAAGTCATTAATGCACTCCGCAAAACTAGAAATGTCTCTCTCTTTTTTTAACGTAGATATTTTCACCCCTATGTTCATATAATCATTTTGTTAATATACATGTGAATCATAATAAAAAATAAAAAGGTGTTACTGTAGAAAAAGGTGTAGTGTCCATTATGCATAGTGCACATATAAAAACACAGGTTGGATCCCTGTTGACCATTGCAGTTCTTAGTATATTCATGTGTGTCTCAGGGGAAATTCCCCACTCATTCAGCTGAGGGAAGGTGGACGCCCCTCCCTGTATGTGTCTATATCATAAGCCTGGCTATGCACCTGGTAGAAATATATTTTTATTGTGCCATCATTTTTGTGTCTGCTGTAAGCAGAGGTGACACATAGGGATCACTTTTCCGTCATCTGTCTGTCCGTCCATCTGTCTGGCTGTCTATCCATCACACTCTTTCCATCATGCTTCAGTAGTTGGCACATGTGTTCCAATGAACATTCTTGTTTTTATAACACCCCAGTTTATTATATTCTGCAGCATTTTTTCCTTCTGATTTTCAAATAGCTAGCACTTTAATTAAAAACAGTATTTAATTTGAACATGGTATGTTCCCACAGTAATTTTGAATAATTTCTTCAGCTAAGACAGAGAAGTTTGTCCCAAGGTACTTCAATATCATAATTATGGCAACTTTTGACCTTGACTTCAGTAAGTCTTAAAGAGCTTGGTCAAGGTCAAAAACATGCTAAAAATAATACTAGATATTTAATATTTGCTGCAACTTTTGAGGCTCAAATTAATATTTTTACATTCAAGTACTTCACATTAATATAAAGGCTTGAATGTAAGCATTACTTCAGATATTTAATGTTGGCTATGAGAGTTGTAAAGATACATTTAAATAGTAAGTATATACGTGCACCGCATATATTGCAGCCTTCAGTGGCGAATATTTATAGGAAAATGTATGGCAGTGCAAGGGACTGAATTTGCATATGAATTATCATCTGTATGATATAATTAAAGCATAATTAAAAATTGTGTTGTATTGCTAATTAAGTAATTGTTTTTACTGTTTAATCATATTAATTAATATCAATTAATGCATGACCCTCTAACATGCTATATATTCCTATATATCACCCAGTGTATAATTACAGCCCAAGTTGGTACATTCTGGTATTGCTGCTGTTTTGTTTTTGTCATCAGGGAAGTAGATAAGTGACCTTTGATGTAATGCACAAATACTTGAATGAATTGTTGCTTGATAAAAGATTTCATTTTTAGCTCGTCTGCTTCGAAGAAAAAGTCAAGCTCTTATGATCCCTGCGTTCTTGTAGCTTTAATGTAGACCATTACTTAGACATGTAAAACAGGTGCTGCTCTGTGGAGCTCTAGTTTACTTTTTTGTCAGGATATCTCTTGGGAATTTTATAATATCAACAAGAAATATCTCTTGAAAATATATGTGGCATTGATGTGGATTAAATTAATGTTGAATATAACAGCTTAGAGCTATATGATGTGCAAAAATTATTATCTATGAAGCATTTCATTTTGGAAAGTCAAAATAAGTGCAAAGAAAAGATTTCAGTACATAAAAAGCCCCCCTTAATGCAATCTGCAGAGTAAATAGTGTTGCAATGAAGCAGACTTAAACCGTCTTTTTGTCATACAGAGACGGTGAACTGACTATAATACTTGTCTTTTGTGCAGATATTTGTAACTGTTGGCCCAAAACAGCTAGGTCCCTGAATGTGCAACAAAGAAAAGGGCTTTGAAAAATATTAATCATAGAAACTGCAGTTCATTCAGGACATTTTATTTAACTTTCATGAACTTGAAGTTCATATTTCCGCTAGTTGTCGTCTCAACAAAAACTGTGCATAGCTTTTTTTCCCAATGATAGGCATTTTCTACCAATGGAAATTGTTTGGTCCTACCATGTGTCGTCATCCATAAATAAGTCAAAAGTGAGGTAAGAAATATTGGTATTGAGGTATTGAAATATTCAAAACTTTAGTTACACACTACTGATGTACAACTAGTTATGATTCTGATCATCTTCTAATCCTTGCTTTCCTCTGGGAAGTATCGGTACTAACAATAAAACATTGGATATTGTCCTGTCTCTGTCTGCCTCTTGTCTGTAAATTATTACTGGAAGAAACCTTACTATTGGCAAGAAACATTTTTTTAGAGCATCTTTTTGGATCCAGTGTGTGAGTGGGTGAATTATCATATTCATGGTTACTGTGTTATGCTTGTGTGGTCAGTATTCACATTTGTACTGCTAGCAGTGGCAGAGTGTTTAGAACATCTGCCCTGAAGCCAGGAGGTTGTGGGATCAGTCCCTAGCCATGACTAATAAGTAAATGCATAAGAAAATGGTAAAGTTTGCGTGCATTGTTCTCAGCCACATGGTAAGTTCCCGGGTGGTTTGGTCTGATATCAGGAATCCAGATAATGTAAACCGGCATAGTATCATGACATGCATCCATGATTTTGTTTGGTAGCTGACTATATATTTCACACTCTCTAAATGTCTGAAATACAGTCTGTGGGACATTGAATCCAAGCAGACAAAGACACAAACCTTCGTTCATATCTATCAAATGATAATCAAAGTACCAAAGGTACTAAATTATAATGAATTTGTTGCAGGTGTCTAAATGCTGGGAAGAGTGAGCAGAATGAAGACAACTGTTCTGTGTGTGTGATGAACCTGTGTAACAGATCCCTTGAGGCTCGGAATCATGTGAACAGTCCCGGTGTCCGGCAATATACCAGTCCCGTGTGGCCCGATGTGGGCGAGAAGGTCAAAGAAGATCAGCAGATGGTGAACATGGCATCGGAAAACATGGTGTGTACAATAACTAACTTCTTTTTACATTAACATTACATTGAAAAACAAATTCTTACAACTCATACTTCTTCTCCTCAATGGTGCCTGGAAATGTTAAGAAACATTTGTCCCACGCATATGGAGTTCAAATCCACTGCCTTTGGATATGCAGTTATATACCATACCACTGGACCATCATATGCTCGTTAAAACGAAGGACACCAAATAAAGACACCAAGACTTTTTCATGAGTGTTTATTTTTAACATATAAAATTAATATTTATTCAGTGTGCTCTTCATAATATGCGCTGTATCAAAGTTTCTATATATGTTAACACTGCGTTGTGCAGATACCCTGTGTATTAAAATATATCATAAAGATTGTACTGATACAATTTTGACAAAGTTCAAGCAGGGCAATAAACTTTATAGATACCTGATCTGGATATTGAAAAAATTGTTCACCATGCTTACATGCAAACTAAATGTAAACTGTGTTTTGTTAATGGCTAAATGTTGAGCACTAATGCTTAATGCATTTGATGGTGGGTCATAATGTATAACAGATGTAACAGTTGTTTCCTTGCCAGTCATACCAAATCTTGAATTAGTCATACAGTAGACAATGCCTTGTGTATATAAAAATGATCCATATGATGTAAATCAATGTCGTGGTAGAATAATTGCTTCATGATTTATGACAGTGTGTGTTCATGTTTAACTGAATATTCCGATCACTTTAGCACAGGTAAACTGCAATGGAAATGACTTATTCACCTAGTATAAAATCAAATCAGCATGCATGTAACCAGCCATCCACAAAACCCATGTTCGCTCAATATGCTTTGATTCTTAATGGAAAGTGGGTTGTTTTACAAGGAAAACTTTGCACATGGATTATTATATCCTCTACAACAAAGTCGTGCAGGGAGAGGTGGAAGGGGGGGTAACACTGGTATCAGCTTGTCTGTCCATCTGTCTGTCTGTCTGTCTGTCGTATAGACACAGACTTCATCTCTTGTCAGGACTTCATCTCCAAAACCCCGGCTTGAATTTGATGAATCTTCACAGGATTGATCAGCATCATGTCTAGTTTTACATATTGTTGGCACATTTAGGTCGGATGAATTATCTCAGACTTACTGCCCTTTGTATTTTTAACGAAGTCTTTTTCACACTTAATCTCCAAAAACCCATGAATAGAATATATTGAGACTTATATTGAGACAGGATTGATCAGCATCAAGTCTAGTTGTGCATGGCATAGGTGTGTTTGGTTAGGTTGATAAATCACAGAGTAATGGCTGTTTGTATTTTAAGCTATATGTTTATAAAATGTGCATCCATTCTAGTCCACACTTTATCTCCAAAACCCCTAACTTGAATTAGATAAAACTTAAAAGGATTTATCAGTACCAAGACTTGTGCATATTATCAGCATGTTTCATTAGAGTGTTTTATCACAGAGTTAATGGCACTTTGTTTATCTAATGGTGATGAATTTTTGTCTGGAGCATCATAAGCTTGAAAATAATCAAAGGGGTTTACTTGAAACTTTAAAAATTGATAGATAGGGAGTAGTTGAAGTGCCTTGCCCAAGAATCTTAACTCCATATGGTTTTTATTGTCTCCCTTTATTTCATAGTTAACTTATGATTGCATGCAGGGACTCTTTGGCTTTTTTTTCTGTAACAAAGCAATATGTGGGGCTTATACCATCACCTTCAGCGATAGTTCTAGTTAATTAGACATTTCATTGGATCTATTGGCTGAGATAGCATGGCACAGCCAGGATCATTTTGGATCAAATGTTTTGTCTCAATTCTAAAATGAAAACTCCCTTCAGTCATTCAGAAATCTTTAATTGAGCAGGTTAATATACAAATTTTGTCCATTATTTTGAAGTTTTTTTAGAAATTCCCCAAGTCAAGTGAAAATATTTGTATTACCGGTACTAAAAAGCTAGAAAAAGCATAGGTTTCTGGAGGAACCAGTACTTTGGAGGAAGCCAATGCAAGCAGTTGACAACTTTTCCTCTTGAAGATGAAGATATCTGCAGGGTTCAGTGGTTAAGTGGTAATGTACAGTGTTCAAACTCCATGGGGAAAAGAATCTTTCATCATCAGGTATAAAGCACTTGTTAACCAGGACCTGTTGAGAAGGAGTAGTATAATCTGTAAGAACTTGTTTCCAAATCAACACAAAAAGAAATAAGTTAACCAGATTAAAGCTACCAATATTATGATATTGTAGATCAGGCAGTATTACTCATTCATATCATGAAAGAGTCACAGCTTGTAATTATATTCCAAGTATATTTCTTTTTGTACCATCGCATATATGCGTAATATATGTACAGGTAAAACTGTGCAGTCAGTCACCTTGTTTCATATCCCTGTATTTAGGGTTCCTGTCAGTAATAAGTGGCCAACCTGTTTAAGTTGCTGGCTATATGCACCCAATTAAGACATTTTCTTACACAGTAAAATCACAATAATAAGACCACCCTTGGGACTGCTGTTTAATGGTCTTGATAATGAGCTGGTCTGATAATAGAGTTTCAATTATCAGGAAATAGGGAAAAAAGGACCTGAAAATAGTGGTCTTAATAGTGAGTTGACCTTAATATTGAGGTGGTCTTTATATGAGGTTTTACTGCATATTAAACCTCTATTTAGCAACCACCTGCTCCAAGCAGCCACTGTCTTTCATCCCCTCAATTGGCCTATTTAAAGCAGAGGTGAAAGTATAAATCAGTTTACAGATGAGTTCATTAGAAGTATCACATAACTCAGGTAAAATTTAAACACCTGGTTTAACTGATAAAAAACACAAGTCAATTTCTGTTCTTAAAAGTTTGACATGCAGACTTCTTCCATGTTAATTTCTCCAAACATTTTTTTCATACAAATTATATTGGCTGAGTGGTTAGAACATCTTCTCCATAGCTGGGAGTCTGTGGGTAGGATTAAGCCACATTATACCAAAGTTATTAATTAAAGTACACAATGTGCTGAAAAACTGTCTGTAGGATTTACATGCTGAACTAGCTTTACATGTAATTCTAACTCAAGCGTTTCAGTCGGGGGTTGATCTTGATAGAGGCGAATGTAATATGACGCCAAATGACACATTTTCCCGCAACACTTGTTTCTAGTAGTAAGTTAGCTGTACTGGCTCTTCATTTCATGATAAACCTGCCGGCAATGTTTCAGTGCCTTGACTACTTTGATTTTTTTCATTACCATGATCCTGAGTAGGGTTCCATTCATAAAATGCATACCTAGGGAGGTCATGAACTTACTAACCTAATGTAAACAATCCCATTGCATTGATATACCTCTGAGCTAGGAATTGGCTGTGGTAATTATGTAAATCAACAATGACTGCTTTTGATTTATGGCTACCTCCAGTGTAACAAGAGCACCACATGCGGGTGCCAACGCTCGTCTGTTTTTGCCAAAGTTACACATTTTTGTTAAACACTTAAAAAAGTTGACCTTGAAAATCACAACTAAAACTGTAAGCCTCTAAATGCAAAGTTGAAGTACCATACACTTTAAACTTGACCTTTGACCTTGAAGGATGACCTTGACCTATGCATGGAATAGAATGTATACAACACAAAGATGTAAAATATGTAAACAAAAAATCACAATTGCTAATCCATTGATTTTTTGATAATCAACACAAAACATTAAAAAAAAAAGATGTTTTTTTTTTTTATCTGCCTAAAGATCATGACCAAAATCACACATGCACAGGTTCATATGATGACAAACCAGTATACAAAGTTTTTTTTAATAAAAAAATTATATATATCTATTATAAAACTTGTCCAAAGTTATGGCAAAATAAGGTCAAAGTCAAGATCGTTAGATAAATTGGAAAAAAAATTTATGTCAAATAGTAACATTTCAAAAATAGGTCAAAGTTCAAAGATCATGGTCAGAGTCCAAAAGTGTAACATTGCTGGAAAGGTCTTGCCACAAGGAATTCACATGTGAAAATATCAGTGCCCTGTTGGTAACGGTTCTGAAATGACAGGCATATTAAAGTTTTCAGAAGTTACAAAAAATAGGTCAAGGTCAAGGTCGCTAGATGAAATGTTGAGGTATATCTGAAAAGCCCTTGCAAAGATGAATATGCGTACCAAAAATAAAAGTTGTTGTCAAATATAAAAAGTTATGGCCAACATTAAAGTTTTTTGTTAAACATTTCAAAAATAGGTCACAGTCAAAGTCCAAAAGTGTAACATTGCTGAAAAGGTCTTGCAACAAGGAATTCACATGTGAAATATCAGTGCCCTGTTGGTAACGGTTCTGAAATGACAGGCATTTTAAAGTTTTCAGAAGTTACAGCAAAAATAGGTCAAGGTCAAGGCCGCTAGATGAAATGTTGAGGTATATCTGAAAATAGGGCTGTGGATTATTTGGCAAGTGACGATCCGATCTGATCCACGATCCGTGACTGACGATTCACAGATCAGATCACGAATCACTGATTTAAACCTAAAATAATCCTAAGACAAACAGAATTAACATATTAAGAAATTAAAACAGTTTTATTGATAATAACAAAAGTGAAACCTGTAATGAATATATATGGTTAGTTTAGACTGAGCAACTCTTTCAGCTCCGCAGTAAAAAACATGGAATTCAAATGCCAAATAATAAGATCCAATATCCTTTGTCTGCTTTGATAAAACGTGTTTATATTCTACACACAAAATTTGCTTACTTTCAATTTTGGTGATATTTAGGAAAGCCTACCTGTATTTTTTGACGTTGTATTAGTTTTAGGTGATTTGACAGGTTAGGTGTACCGCCAGTATTTGCATTATTTAAGTTGCAGGTTTTACAAATACATTTGTAGCCCTTTTCATCTTGGGTAGAAATACTGAAGTATTTCTACACATTTGATGTGTGCTTCGCGGGTGAATTTCTGTAAAGTTGTTTTTCTCTGCCATGTATACAAATTGCAGACGATTCATTCAGTAAAGTTAACGTCAGTTTCTAAATTCAAATAATATGGATTACTTACAATATCACTCGATTCTTAAGCTTTATAAACATTAAATCTATTAAATATAATATTCAAAAATTAATTACCAAAATGATTTTGGAAACGTGATGTATTGATATCAATAATTTACATCTGAATCTTCCTCGACTTAGAGCGTTGCTTAGCACTACATGTAGGACGTATTTTCGAATTTTGAAAAAAATAATGATGAATTCTTAAGATAATGCTTGATTCTTGATTTATGAATGAATTATATTTTTGGTAACACTAGACGTTATTACAGTATGCCGAAATTGTGCCGATGATTTAAATTCGAATCTATACTGACGCACAGCATTGCTAGCTCTACATGTTTGTCATATTTTACTTTTGGTTTTGTAAAAACAACATTGGGTTTGAAAAACATAGTTTATATTCACTTTCATTTCATTATATTTTTTTTCATTTATGTTTTATAAAAAGTATTTTAAGTAGGTGATAAAGAAAAGATTGCAATCCAGCGATCTTCGCCGTGGTGAATATTCATACCCGATTTGCAGACAGAATTCGTGGATATCCGAGTACTCGGATACTCGCAGCAGCCCTCTCTGAAAAGCCCTTGCAAAGATGAATATGCGTACCAAAAATAAAAGTTGTATGTCAAATAGTAAAAAAGTTACGGCCAACGTTTAAGTTTTTTTGTTAAACATTTAAAATAAAGATCAAAGATCAATGTCGAAAGTCCAAAAGTTAAACATTGATGGAAAGGTCTTGCCACAAGGAATTCACATGTGAAATAACAGTGCCCTGTTGGTAACGGTTCTGAAATGACAGGCATTTTAAAGTTTTCAAAAAATACAATAAAAATAGGTCAAGGTCGCTAGATGAAATGTTGAGGTATATCTGAATAGCCCTTGCAAAGATGAATATGCATACCAAAAATGAAAGTTGTATGTCAAATAGTAAAGAAATTATGGCCAATGTTAAAGTTTTTTGTTAAATATTTTAAAAATAGGTCAGAGATAAAAGGTCAAGGTCAAAAGTCCAAACGTTTAACATTGATGGAAAGATCTTGCCACACGGAATTCACATGTGAAATAACAGTGCCCTGTTGGTAACGGTTCTGAAATGACAGGCATTTTAAAGTTTTCAAAAAATACAATAAAAATAGGTCAAGGCCGCTAGATGAAATGTTGAGGTATATCTGAATAGCCCTTGCAAAGATGAATATGCATACCAAAAATGAAAGTTGTATGTCAAATTGTATAGAAATTATGGCCAATGTTAAAGTTTTTTGTTAAATATTTTAAAAATAGGTCAAAGATAAAAGGTCAAGGTCAAAAGTCCAATGTTTAACATTGATGGAAAGGTCTTGCCACAAGGAATTCACATGTGAAATAACAGTGCCCTGTTGGTAACAGTTCTGTAATGACAGGCATTTTAAAGTTTTCAAAAAATACAATAAAAATAGGTCAAGGCCGCTAGATGAAATGTTGAGGTAAATCTGAATAGCCCTTGCAAAGATGAATATGCGTACCAAAAATAAAAAATTGTATTTCAAATAGTTAAGAAATTATGGCCAATGTTAAAGTGTTTTGTTAAATATTTTAAAAAATAGGTCAAAGATCAAATGTCAAGGTCAAAAGTCCAAAAGTTTAACATCAGGCCTTTTTCTTGCCATTTTGGGATTTTTATTTTTTTTTGGAATTGGGAATTTTTCGCGCGAAAACAACCTTTTTTGGGAAGAATTTAGAACATATACTTCCAAGCCTTAATTATGATACTCTTTATTTCTTCTTTTTTTCAATCATGTTTCTCATTACTGAACATTATTACAATGCCATTTTTCTGGCCTAAGCATCTCTAAAGATGTTGCACATTTGCTCAAGGTCTTCATTCAGTAACTGGTCTTGACCTTCAGCACAGTTGGTCATCAGGCTGGAGAGTTTAGGAACTAATTTCAAGGGGGATTCTTCTTGAAATGATATAGGGGTTGCTTTTTCGGGATGGGTTTTTTCAGCCGTTTTTTCATTTGTTTTTTCGGGAGGGTCTACGGGTGCCGGTTGTTCAGGACAATCGGCAGGCACTGTTGAATCAGTTGATGTTGAGGCAGCATCCTCCTCACTTTGTTTCGAAAACTACGAATATAACTTTTTTGTCCCCTCTTTATCTTTTTTACGAATGCGTTTTGCGTAGTACGACGAAATCTTGACAATGTGAATAGTGCATGCTAAAAACCGGGACACACAAGACAATTCTCCGGGAATAAACCTTTTTTTCGATATTTACATCTTGAAATGCATTAAAGGTAAAAAGGCAACTAGAATTTGTAAATTATAATGAAATTATCGTTTAAGGGAATCACAAATGGAATGGACTAAAAAATTGATCGGCAAACAGGCTTTCCCGAAAACTGTGGTTACCGCGTAATACACATATTCTCATAACATAGGACCATTTATGTAGCCATTTAGCTAAAAAATGAAATGTTAAAAAAGAAAGGATTTTTACAAGATTATCATTTGCAAACATTCCATGAGTAAGATGGGAAAAAATCAGGACTCGGGCTGGCTTATTACACATTTCACGGACTGTTGAATGGGTGCTGTCAAACCAGTATGTAATATACGTTACCTACAGAATATGATGTTTTATGCATATATTACCAAAAGTAAATCCACCTCAATTGTGTCAGATTTTGAGAATATATCAGAACATTTACTACTCTTTTATATTATATACAGCTGATTTCCTTTTGAAATATGGGTAAGATTTACCAATATTTTCAAAATAAGCTGTGACTTAATGCATGACTTCAAGAATTTGTCTTACACTTATTAATGTCCAGAAAACAAAAAAAGCACAATAGTGTTGCCATCCTTTATCATTATTCTAATGAATCGATATGTTTCAGTTGTATTTTAAGCATTAACATTGGGACTATAAAAGTAACTAGATTACATAGGTTAAGATGAGTGCTCATGCAGATATATTGAATAAGAAAGTGGACAAAAATCTCAATCATTTTTATTCAACTTTGGTAATTGAATTATTCTACTTCAAACATTTTGGAAAATCTTGGTTAGGTCTTACATTTTTCCATTTAATAGACTTTTATACAATTTCAACAAAGAAATCCACCACTGTTATAGGTATGATTGAACTGTGTGATCTTAGAGATTAACTTCAACATGCTTTTTAGGTGTTCATATAGAAGTGTGTTCACAAAAGTCATTTGCATTTCATAGGTTTTATCTAAACTTTGCACTATTTCATCACGATGAGTGTTCTTAAAACAGTAACGTAGATTACAACAACGTAGATTACAACAATAACAAGAAGTGGAAAACTTTACACGAAAGGTATGTCTTTAATGTTTAGCACATCGTACGAACTGTTCCATCTTCGCCTCAATTTCATGGACTTCATCCTTTTGAATATTGTATTTGCGACCACTGCGTCCAACTTTTGTTGGTTCCTTAATGGAAAGGAGAATATTTTCGAATTTAACCCAAATCTCATCAACCGCACTTGGCCATTTGAAAGATGGTGTGTTTGTTCCCAGACAAGCATCACGACGCATGAAAGACACACAGCAATCGTTTTCCTCATAATCTACTTCTGATATCTGGCCAATGTGCCATTCATCTTCATAGATAACAGAAATCCAGTCACCAGCTTCCCATGATGTGTTCTGTGTTTCTAGCTTATAGTCAATTTTTGGTAAGGATTTTACAGTTTCTTTATCTTGACCACTTGCTTTATCTCCTAAACCTCTTTCTAATTCTGCATTAACAGCTCTTCCTACCTCTGCATTATTATCTATTTCTAATTCTGCAAGTGGCTGATGTGATTCAATGTTGGTCATGTTTTCTAATTCATCACCCCTTCCTGCTTCCAATTGTTTATCCAGTTTCTGACCCTTTAAAAGAGTGTTTTCGTTAAACTCAGTATGGGCTTTTCCCTCTAGACACTGCTCACAATAACATGATGTTGTCATCGTCTTGACCCTTCCCTTGGCGACAGCAGAAACATGATGTACCTTCAATGTTCCTTTAACAGGAATAAGGTTTTTATTCAAATCTTCTAACTGGTTTCTTGCATCTGCACATTCGTCCCGTGAGACCAAAATGTATTCTGCACTTTTATGATACTCCTTACCCCATTCATAAAAATCAGCTGCTTCTTGAATGGAAACTTTTCCCTGCTTTATACTCATGTCAGCCATTCTCTTAGCAGTTCCTCCAACACCGTCACACGCCCCTTTACCATGCCCAGACTCGAAATAATTCCAATCCGCCTCTGTATCAAATATTTCTTGGTGATTACTGACAATGTAAAATGCTGTTTTATTGCGATATTGGGAACTTGGCCCATCCGTCCAGTAGTGTATTTTCTTTACATCCATACGCAGTGCTTTCTTAATGCAAGGAATAAGCTTCTTCATTATTGCAAACACTGTTCCAATATTGTGCCCAAGCTCATCAGATACAAAGACATAATTCAGATGCTTCAGTTCAGAGTTTTCTCGAAAATAGATAACAACTGGGTGTAATGTAACTGCGTTTGCATTCCAGTATGCGCTCTGGACTTCATCGCACGTGCCACACGAAAAGTTTTCAGCAAAGTCCATTTGTGCTATTACAGAACCTTCAGGCATAAGCTGTTTTAGATTACCGATTGCCTTGTATTGTTGCTTAACTCTAGAAATATGCTCGACAAACTCTTTAATTTGATCTTGCACAATTTTGATAAAGGTTTGCTTAGGAATATTTGTTGCGACAACTTTAGTGCGTTTTCTTCCATCATCTAATGTGACCTTTTTCCACTGCTCATGAAGAATAGAATCAGGAAGGCCATCATATATATCGCATACAAGATTTTCATCTTCATCTACTTTTCGAACAAATTCATCAGGATTCAAAGGTATGGAAGCCCCACATGATTTTATTGATTTCAATGTCAGAGCCATATTCTGGTGTTTTTGGCATAGGCACTGATTTTTTGTTATGTACCTTGTCAGGCAAATTGATTTTGGGCGCATCCTGCAAAAAGTTGATAAGGATATTGAATCTCCTGTTTCTGATGTGTATTTCATATGCAAGAACTTCATGTTATCATTCAACACTCGTTTTTGAAAATGCTGATTGGCATCATTCTGCTATTATCATCTCTTTGCAAGAACTGTATTACTTTAGCTCTTTTTGCTTCTCTTATCAAAGGTTGTTTTTCCTGTTTTGGAATTTGGTCGCACTTTTTTGTCATACTTTCACCAACTCTTCGACTCAACCCGGTATATTTATTCATAAGTGTTTTCAATTTATACTTTTTCATCAACTTTCCAGACAGAATTCTAGCCAATACCTTTCTCCCCTTTCTTCCATTCTGCTTTCTTGTCTCGTTTATTTCTTCTGAAAGGACACTTCCAAGTAACAGATTTCTCTTGACCTTTCGTGGTATTTTACTTGGCGAAACACCCGCATCTCTCAGTTCGGTGTTAACTCTTTTCCTAGGTGTCAAAGAAAGGCCGATTGATGAATTCTGCTGGAGAATTTCTTTTGCCTCAGTAGCTTTTTCTGTATTAGACTGGATAGGTGTTGGTTCCTGTGTATGTCTTTTCTTTAGACGTTCATATCGTTTAGAAACTCTTTTGTATCTTTTTTGAAGCTCAATATTTTCTTTTCGCAGCTTTTGATTTTGTCGAAACTGATTGGAAACTGCTCTACTAACTCTCTTTCTTGTTCTTTGTTTTGTATCAAATCTGGGCATTTTAACTATCATTTTCAGGGTAGACGTGCTTGAACTAATTATCCCATTTTCATCGCTTTCTACAACTGTGTTGGGTGTTATCTGATTCAGTGTTGTTGTACATACATTTTGATTCTTTTCTATTTTTTTTCTCATGCGATGATCTTGTACATATTTTCTGACCTTTTCTCTTCTCGACTTTTGGTCCTTTGCAGATCGTTCATTAATGGGTATGTAGTATTTCTTGATTCTCTGTCTTTCTTTCTCAGCATAAGATTCTCCTTCTTTATCTTTCTTTCTCTCTCGATAGGCGCGTTGAATTTCAGCTCTTGTTTTACCCATACCACCTGTAACATATATGTGTAAGTTACGTTACCTTTCATGTAATTTACGTTACCGTTTTGAATAAACTGCTTTAAAATATATTGCTGTTAAGTCTGTCCAAATGAGCAAGCAACAGCCACATATAATCATCGACAAATGAAAAATACTTGAATTGAGTTTTTTCTAATGATAAAAAAGGTACTCATATGTATTTTAACTAGCAAGTTTGGAAATCAGTAATCTACGTTACCAGACGATGCATAAATAAAGATTGTTCGATTTTCAATCTGACTTGTAACAAACATACATCAACTGACAGATGGACTTAAATTTATTTACATGTTCACAGCCTTTCTTTTTATAAAACAGCCGTTTGCTCATTGTAGGTCGATCTGTTTTTACCAAAAGGCCACATGTTTTTAAAAAATCATTACCTTGCCTTTACTATTTTGAATCTCTACCGATTTAAGTGGAGCCCGATTGTTTAATAAAAGCAGTCATCAGGTATCACAAAACAAAGAAAATATGTTAACATACCTTAGAGTGGTTGATCCAGTTCAATAAACGGGAATTAATATGCTTCAAAGTGTCACGATAGCAGACGACGTTTTCATGTAAACAAATGGTGGCTGAATAACAAGGGACGTAACTGTGTATTTCACAGTCATATACAACCTCACTCTAATACTACCATCGCTTTATGAGACAACGTAAAGTAAATTCTTTAATTAAGTATAAAATCTTAACACGTAGCTTACATCACGTTGATTACATATTAGCTGTTTTTGACGCATTTATGACACAATAAAGCTATTTTTGAATCAAATTTCAATATATTTGATGCACAACATTCACAAAGATGTACCCAGAAATAACTTACAACAGTTGCCTCCAATATAATAAAAGAATTCATGGTAACGTTGCTTACACTCTTAACCATTCTGACAGTGTTTAGGTTATAATTGGGTTGTTTATAAAAATAAGATTTATAATAATGAAGGCAAACATATGACTTTAGTTTTAAGTTATTGTCCAAGATTTTTTTTCACCAAATTTCTTTATTGTATTTCATTATTGTTTGTTTAAATAGTTGGTTTAATTGTCGATCACGTTGATTACACTCGTTTTGGAGACAGCTTATTTGATAAAGATAAACAATGAAAATGTTTTACATTCACAATAGGAAGTTGATAAATGAATGTCTCATTATATCAAAGACCTAATAATAAGCATAATGTGACTGTTTCATCACCTGGCAAAAAACACAAATGTTAAAAATACAATCACTTAGCTGAGCGACACAATTTTTCTGTGTGTTACATAGCTTTATTAGCCAGAAAAAAAGACTAGCAACCACATCTGACAGATTTCACTGTTCATTTCATTTAGGATAGCCTTTCATCATATCAAAATATGAATGTAAGTGTTTTTTCTATCACTACTTATCAATTTAAGCTTTAGCGACGCAAATTTAATGAATATGGTTCTATGTGGTGAGAATATGTGATTAGTGTCTTTACTATTTTCGGAATACGTCTGCCATTTTCATTGTCGTATCGTAAACAAGTTTTGATGGGACTGAACATCTCAATAAATAGGCGATATTTGTTCATTTTTTCTCCTTTTAGGCAGTGGGAATTTTATTCACTCGCATTGGGAATATTTTTATCAAAATTGGGAAAAATACACGTTATTTGTCATTGGGAATGGGTCCGTTTAACGGACCCGTAGATGCGCCAGAAAAAGGCCTGAACATTGATAGAAAGGTCCTGCCTCAAGGAATTTACATGTGAAATATCAGTGCCCTGTTGGTAACGGTTCTGAAATGACAGGCATTTTAAAGTTTTCAAAAAATACAGCAAAAATAGGTCAAAGGTCGAGGTCAGTAGGTGAAAAATTTGCATATGTCTGGATAGGCCTTGTCCAGATGAATATGCAGACCAAAAATGAAAGTTGTATATGGAATAGTAGAGAAGTTATGGCCAACGTTAAGATTCCGGACGATGACGTTGGTTCAAGATACTATGACTGGGTGTGGTCAACAGCCTTATACCACAGTGAGGCAGCACATATACAAATGTATATCAGATCTGCCCAATGTAGACAAAGTCCCTAAATGACTGAAATACTATCAGTTGGATGTTACACCCAAGCAAATAAGCAAAAATACTTATATGTTGACAGTTTCAAAAAATCTTTAGAGTTTCTATAATGTTGACTTCTGCTGTAATTTGAATAATTAAGTTTTTAGAAACGGTGCATTGCCTCTTTGGCCATGAATTATTAAGTCCGTGATAAAATAGCTTTGTTTTTTCTCCATTCTAGAGAGAGGCTGTGCAGGTGTCGTATCACGGGCTATTTGACGGCCATGCTGGATATAGTACGTCCCTCATTGCTTCCAGACTGCTTCACAAACATCTTCAGGTGATCTACTAGAATCAGATCTGTCTTTAGCTTATAATCTTTCCTTTTTATATTTTGACAGTATCCTAAGATACTGCATTCATACAGCCAAAGGTGTAGATGATAATACTGGAGTATGCACATGCTTACCATTTTCAAAGTTTAAATGTGTCTAAATATATTACAATTGATATAACAAAGATTTTATAGAATAAAGTAATCTGTTACATGTGTGTAACATCAAAAGTACTTTTCCTCTTGGCTGCAGCATGTTCTTTTGGTCGAGACATTAATGCAGTTGTCCCTGCCATACAGGAAGGAAGGTCATTATGTCAGTTTTTTTATTAGACATCAATTAGTGTCACGTCTATTTGTAACTAATAGTATTTGTAATACATTTCTCTGTGTGTATTCATCTGCATGTTACAGTACTGATTATTCACAATAGTGAGGGAATTTGTGTTAGGGTGTATTACATGTGTGAGTTTTTATAAGAGCAAATATGAATCTGATTGTGTCCAGGTTACATCTAGTCCCTTGTACTCGAAAATAATAATGGTATTTAACCCTTTCCCTCATGTATACTCATTTTGACGCCCTCAATAGGTATCACATAAAGCCTGATCTGCAGAAAACCACAGTTAAACTTTACCAAATTTAATTACAAAATCCTCATTTCCAGACCACTGAGGAGCAGCGAACAGCATAAAACCTGATCAGCCTGCGAGTTACTCGCAGGCTGATCTGCTTTTATGCTGTTCGCATAGGTCTTTTCATGGTGTCCTCTATGAGGGAAAGGGTTAAGTATGATTTTAATACTTATACTCAAACTATGTCCATAAGCTTTAAGAATAATTTGAATATGATACTCAAATTTATACCTGAGATTTTGCTTAAGTATTTTCTTGAATACGGGGCCTGATTTTGTCCAGGTAACATTTGATTGTCCAGGTTACATGTGATTTTGTCCAGGTTACATGTGATTTTGACCAAATTACATCTGATTTTGTCCAGGTTACATTTGATTGTCCAGGTTACATTATTTTGTCTAGGTTACATGTTATTTTGTTATGTGTTGATGGATGCTGGAATAACTGCAGTGTATATAGTACATTTGTATATATCAATTTCAAATTTAAAGTTCAGACCTCAAAAGCATTGTCATTTTATGTCAAGTCATTTCCCATTTTACAAAATGTTCAATATCTCAAGGTGGTGTGGCAGAGTTAGTTATCATTTCAAAATAGCTCTAGTTTGTCATAGATTTTCTACTTTCCCTCAAACTATAATCCTGTGCAAAGCTTAAAAAGAGTGTCGTAGGATCCATTGTTTGTGTAAAACTGTTATTTTGTTTTTAAACATAGTTAACCACACAAAAGATATTACCATTCAATGTATTACACACATTATGAACAACATCATTACATGCTGGCAACAAATGTTACATGGAGACTGAATATTTATGGTATTGACTTGAAAGTTTATGAATATGTTTAGGGGCATCAGACAACCAAGGTAGATAACTCTTAATGGAATATTTTACAAATTATGACCCCTTTTTAACTTAGAAATTTTGGTTAAAGTTTTGCATGCAAGATACTCTCATGCTTATATCTCAGTATCCAGGCATGTGATTGATTTGAAAAGTCTTTAATATGTTTAAGGGTATCATACTTTCAAGGTAGATAACTCTTGATGGAATATATTACAAATTATGGCCTCTTTTTTTCAACTTAGAAATTTTGTTTAAAATATTGCATGTAGGGTACTTTCATACTTATATCTCAGTATCCAGGCATGCGATTGATTTGAAACCTCTTTAATATGTTTAGGGGTATCATACTTTTAAGGAAGATAACACTTGATGGAATATATTACAAATTATGGCCCCTTTTAACTTAGAAATTTTGGTTAAAGTTGTGCATTCAAGCTACTATACATCTCATATCTCAATAATTGTTTATGATATTGATTTGAAAGTTATGTAGTGTATTCAGGGGCATCACAAAACCAAGGAGGTTAACTTTTGGACTGAATTTTATGCAAATTACGGCCCTTTTCGAACTTGGATACTTGTTTAAAGTTTTGCATGCACAATATTATGATGCTTATGTCTCAGTAACTAGGCATGGGATTGATTTTAGACTTTAGATAAAAATATCAAGGGGTATCAGACTATCAAGGGGTATCAGACTATCAAGGTATATCATTTTTGACTATTATTATATACAAGGTATGTGAAGGGCAAGAATTGAAATAGATTTCATTTAATTTACCAACAAGCATTTTGAATACGGTAGTCGAGCGTGCTGTCCTCTGACTGCTCTTGTTGAATTTTCTATATATGTTGGCTGCTGAGCTTTTTAGGCAAAATCTTTGTGCATTGGACAAAATCTGTTTTTACTTACAGTATGTGCGATATCAAAATTGACACTTAACTGAACAGCAGTAGTCATTGACTAGGAAGTTAATTGTCAATTTCCTAATCATGTTCTTCCTCTTCCCATTGTTAGGCTGACCGTGGTATCCAGATCTATATTCTCTCTCCATGTTTAAGTCATAAAGATGGCTATTTTGCTAGCAGATTTCATCTGTAGTATTAAGGGAATGAGTTATAGAGGTTGTATGATCTGGGTCTGCTCTGTTTGCAAAAAACATGTTTTGTTGACTATACATTGTGTCCTATTTCAAATGTTGTGGTCATCTCAGACTGGTGGCTTCATGTAAACTAGGACAGATGTAAATAGGGCAGACTTAACTAGGGCAAACATAAATAGGGCAGAATTAACCAGGGCAGACCTAATAAGGGCAGAATTAACCAGGGCAGACCTAATAAGGGCAGACTTAAATAGGGCAGAATTAACCAGGGCAGAGCGAAATAGGACACACTCTCTGAGGGCAGACCTAGATAAGGCAGACCTTACCTCGGCAGACCTTACTACGGCAGACCTTACCTCGGCAGACCTTACCTCGGCAGACTTTACTACGGCAGACCTTACCTCGGCAGACTTTACTACGGCAGACCTTACTACGACAGACTTTGGTTAGATCAGACACAGCTAGAGTACACATAAACTAGGACAGGCCAACCTAAGATATTTCCTTAAATCTTAACTGTAGTAAATTCTTATAAATCCTATTATTATTTTCTGAAATATGAAATTTTCAAACCAAATGGATATTTTACTAGATGAAGGGGATAGATATCTACCTTTATCAAAATTTCTGCAGGTAGGTAGGTGGCTAGTAGGTTGGCAATGACAGTTGGCTGGTTTCTATGTCCATACCATAACCTTTTCATGCTTTGAGATATTTTGATATACTTTAACCCTTTCCCTCATATAGACTCATTTTGACGCACTCAATAGGTACCACATAAAGCCTGATCTGCAGAAATCCACAGTTAAACCATACCAAATTTAATTATAAAGTCTTCATTTCCAGACCACTGAGGAGCAGCGAACAGCATAAAACCTGATCAGCCTGGTTTTATGCTGTTCGCATAGGTCTTTTCATGGTTTCCTCTATGAGGGAAAGGGTTAAGATATTTTGTGCAATAGTAAGGCATGCTGAGATGGTGTGTACCATGCTTGAGCCAGGTCCATAGATGTAAGTTCAGGGTCACACTTTGAAGTTGAAGGTCAAAATGGGTACAATAGACCTTGTCCGTACTGTAACTTCCTCATCTATTGAAAGATTCTGAATTAAACACTTCACACAATTGCTCAACATAACAATATAATGTGCAGTTCCATGACACAGATCACTTAAGCTTGTCAAATTCACACTTTGAGGTAGAAGGTCAGAATTGGGTACAAAATGTTTCTTCTTTTGTTTATATCCAAAAACCAATTCAATCAAACAATGTACCTCCCTTGTCATTTTACAAATGGTTTTCCTGGAGAACAGGAGGTCATTTGTTCGATCCCCAGCTTATCATGCCATTAAAAATGATATGTGTATGTCTCCTTTTGCTTTGTGCTCATCAATTAAGGGTAGTTCTAGGACTGGTTTGGCCCAAAATCAGGATAATATCAATGAGTGCAGTCTCATTCCTGTTGTCTACAGTGTGATACTGCAGCGAGGCGCTCACACTGTCCGTCTCATTAAGACAAAAACATCTATAAATGAAATAATATCAGCATAATAAAAAACCAGCATACAGACAACTTTTAATGTTAGGAAATATATTTTGTGCTCTGATAAACATTTGTTATTCTGTAGTTTCCTTTTTTTCTTTCCTTAATTAACCCCCATGATATTAAATTTTATTTTAAACAAAAGTCAGTGACATCAGTGCATGCAAATGATTTTTATTAATCATCTCTGTTTATACAATAGAACCATTAACATAATGGTCTGAACTGATATTTGATGGATAAAATTCTGATAGGGAATGTTAACAATTAAAAACCTTATAACTTTTGTAAATGTAAATATTTCCTGTGATAAGAATTTACTTCATATGTCTATTGTTCTTCAAAAATTACTGTCATGGGGAAAACATGGTTTTTGTGGAATTTCCAATTAATTTCCAATTAAAATTAGACTCTAAAGGTCAAGTCTGGGATTTTTATTAAGTCACTGTTAGTACAATCAAGCATTGAATGTTCAGTGAATATTGTAATTGAGATTACATTGTTAGACTGTCACTGTGAATACAATGAACTACATAGGTTACTGATAATAAACAAAATGCACTGTCACAGTATCATTGTTAGATGATGCATGCATTTGTAATGATGATGTAACAAATGCAGGACACAGTTCAGAGATAAGTTGCCAAGTCATCAGTCATCCTGTATCCACAGATTTACAATGGTCACATATCATGTCCAGTCACACCCAGATAGACAGATAGTTGTCCCATGTATACATCATTAATCAATTCAAATTTTCTACATGTACACACTACATTAAAAATGTACTACAAATGCCTGTATACCATCAAGGACCTATTTTGAAGATGTTTAACCCTTAACCTCCTTTATAACCCTTTCCCTCATATAGATTCATTTTGATGCACTCAGTAGGTACCACATAAAGCCTGATCTGCAGAAAACCACAGTTAAACCTTACCAAATTTAATTACAAAATCCTCATTTCCAGACCACTGAGGAGCAGCGAACAACATAAAACCTGATCAGCCTGCGAGTTACTCACAGGCTGATCTGGTTTTATGTTGTTCGCATAGGTCTTTTCATGGTTTCCTCTATGAGGGAAAGGGTTAATCAATATATTGCCAGGAGCTCTCTGGTCTGTGTCTACATTGTTTAATGATACAATAATTGAATGTCGCTCATATTTTATACAGTCTGCAATGCAGAGAAAAAAATTATTGTCCATTCATATGTTTAACCCTTTCCCTCATAGAGGATACCATGAAAAGACCTATGCGAACAACATAAAACCAGATCAGGTTTTATGTTGTTCGCTGCTCCTCAGTGGTCTGGAAATGAGGATTTTGTAATTAAATTTGGTAAGGTTTAACTGTGGTTTTCTGCAGATCAGGCTTTATGTGGTACCTATTGAGTGCGTCAAAATGAGTCTATATGAGGGAAAGCGTCAAAATGAGTCTATATGAGGGAAAGCGTCAAAATGAGTCTATATGAGGGAAAGCGTCAAAATGAGTCTATATGAGGGAAAGGGTTAAATGTGTCTATATGAGGTTTTCCATTACACACACAATTAATTGTCAGTTTTGACCCTCAAATTGTGTATAAGATCGCCCTTTTTTTTTTTTTTTTAATTTGTCTCTTTATAAAGGGCTAACTTGATCCCCATTTACAAAAATGGAGAAAAGCTGAGTTTAAGGAAATCAACACTTTAGCCATAAGGCATTAATATAATTCAATAATATATTTAAATTCTGGAACTTTTATATCCAGTCCCTGGGCCCATTTCACTAACCTTTTGTGTGTACTCATAAGAATGTTGTTCTATAATTAAGTGAGAATCAATGTTTTATTTGCACAATAGAATGTTAAGACTATGATTCATTCCATTGCATTATGTTTATTGCATACTTTTCATGAGGAAAAAAAAGCACTGGAATTTTTTTTCATTTATCCTTATGAATATTTTTTTAACTAAATTTAGTGAAACGTGCCCTTGGTGACCAAGTAATTAGAATATCTGATCAGAACTAAGCAGTTTTGGGTTCAATCCCCAGCCATGACCTTATTCCTCAGATACATTTCTGGTATGATACCCTTGCTTGGAATTCAACATATAAGTGTAAAACCAAGACTGATTGGCTGATATTGGAATGTATGTAATGTCACTTCAATAAATATCCCAATACCTCCCCCCCCCCCACCCCCCACCAAAAAAAAGAGAAAATGATGACAAAAAGAAAGTCTGTGGAATGTTAAATCCAAGCAAACAACTGAATCTATACATCATACATGCAATCACGGCACTCTCTGTGTATATTCAGTAATCAGAGTCCTATGGTGTTTGTAAACATTTCAGGATAAGCTAGAGGCCTCACTGGACCTAATGCAGCAGATCAACACTGTGGGCTACCTACAGGATGGGTACGCCATGCACCAGATCAGTGTGGACGATCTTGTCAGAGGCGCATTGGAAGATGCATTTGCTGAAATGGTGGGTGTGATGTTTGCGGAGAAAAATATGCTCATGTTTCCTCTCAATCTCAATGTATAATTGTTTACTGTTTACATTTGTTACCTGGACTTATTTCTAATGGTATTATTACCTAGATTCTAAAGTAAATGAAAAGAACCAGGTATCTGCTTCACAAAACTTCTCATCTTGAGATTTTCCTTAACACATATTTTTGAAGTTCTATGATTTTCCTAGTTATGCAGCTTTCCTGTATTAAGCAGTGGAAATTAAAGCCCTGTCTTTGCAGTTGAGCATTTTTGGCCAGGTCAACTGCTTACAAATAGTATCATAAACAAAGTCATGTGTTCTTTTTTTGAAAATCAGGTGAGCCATTGACCACCTGTTATCCCAGTGTATCTATTGGGTAGCCTGTTAATTATACCCCCACAAATGAAATTTGGGGGGGTATATAGGAGTCACCCTGTCGGTCGGTCCGTCGGTCTGGCGGTTGGTCTACAAATATTTGTCCGGAGCATTTCTCCAAAACTACTGTACCTATGTTGATGAAACTTCATAGGTAGACAGACCTTGATGAGAGGAAGTGCAGTGCCTAAGAACCATAACTCTGCATGTATTTTGAAAGGAGTTATTGCCCTTTGTCATTTTTAATCTTTTGATTTTGTCCGGACCATAACTCAAATACTAAAGTAGCTAGGTTGATGAAACTTCATATGTAGATTGATCTTGATGAGAGGAAGTGCAGTGCACAAGAACCATAACTCTGCATGTATTTTGAAAGGAGTTATTGCCCTTTGTCATTTTTAATCTTTTGATTTTGTCCGGAGCATAACTCCAATACTAAAGTAGCTAGGTTGATGAAACTTCATATGTAGATTGATCTTGATGAAAGGAAGTGCAGTGCACAAGAACCATAACTCTGCATGTATTTTGAAAGGAGTTATTGCCCTTTGTCATTTTTAATCTTTTGATTTTGTCCGGAGCATAACTCCAATACTAAAGTAGCTAGGTTGATGAAACTTCATATGTAGATTGATCTTGATGAGAGGAAGTGCAGTGCATAAGAAAACCACAATGTAAATTCTTAAAGACAGGTTTTTGCAAACAATAAATATGGATGTGAACCATAATTAGACTGCATTTTTATTCTCCTCAGCTACAGATCTTGGGGGCAAATTGTTTTCTTCTGTGTGTCTGTATGTGTGTCTCTCTGTCTATCTGTCTGTCTGTCAAAACTTTTTAGCATTGTCCAAAACTTTTGAACCATTGCTCACACTAACTTTAAACCTTACATACATGTAGTCTTTCACTCACACAAACTTTTGAAACTGTATTCCTACACATGACAGACTTCCGGTGTGGGTATTGATCACCTTTAGTGATAATATTTTTTTTTGGTATGCTTATAAGCCCAAATCCTATGTGTGAACATTCGTTTTATGTGTCATGTGAATACATCCTGTGTCAAAGATGGGGGTGGGGGTATGAATCACCTTCAGTGATAGTTCTAGTTAATTTAAATTTCAGCAGGCTTTTTTCCAGGTGCCCAGTTGGTCAAATATGCTGACCTATTCCAAACTGAAAATTCTTTTAAATTATGCACGATTCACCAAAAAAACAATTCCATTATTTTTTGGAGAATGTTTCCCAATTGATTTGTTTTATACAGTATATTCCAAAAATATCTTGAAAAAAGCCTTGTCAGTATACACTGGAAAGGTTAATTTATTTTTTACTTTTCAACATGTTCTTTATCATAATAATTTTATTGTATTAATTCTTTAAAAAAAAATGTAGACACACACGATTTTGATTTTTTGTTTGTTTGAGGAAAGTCAGTAAGATATTATACTCAAGAAAGAAAATCAGTGGGAGATGTTGTGTGTTGTGCAGGCTGGGTCTATCCAAGGTTCTTATGAATTGCCTTTCCTTACCATCATTGAGAGATTAAACCCTTTCCCTCATATTGACTCATTTTGACGCACTCAATAGGTATCACATAAAGCCTGATCTGCTGAAAACCACAGTTAAACCTTACCAAATTTAATTACAAAATCCTCATTTCCAGACCACTGAGGAGCAGCGAACAGCATAAAACCTGATCAGCCTGCGAGTTACTCGCAGGCTGATCTGGTTTTATGCTGTTCGCATAGGTCTTTTCATGGTATCCTCTATGAGGGAAAGGGTTAAACCCAGTACTGCCCTGTGTTCCAGGATGACCAGTTGGACCGAGAGCGAGACAAGTACCTGATCAAGGGTGGCTGTACGGCCCTGGTGGCCCTCATGATGGAGGGAAAACTGTATGTGGCCAATGCAGGTGACTCCAGGTATGTAGACTTCATCAGTTAAGCACACCTGAGTACAGCATGCTGAAGGTGAGCTATTGGAATCACCCTGTTTCCATTGTCAGTTGCCAACAATATGTGTTAAATCATACTTCTCCTCTGATAACTTAATTAGCAGGAATTAATTCATTTAAACAAGGATGATCTTTGCAAGTGATGGGATGCTAAAATAATCTTGAATGTGAATGCAACCAAAAGAAAATTCTTCTTTAACCCTTTCCCTCATATAGACTCATTTTGACGCACTCAATAGGTACCACATAAAGCCTGATCTACAGAAAACCACAGTTAAACCTTACCAAATTTAATTATAAAGTCCTCATTTCCAGACCACTGAGGAGCAGTGAACAGCATAAAACCTGATCAGCCTGCGAGTTACTCGCAGGCTGATCTGGTTTTATGTTGTTCGCATAGGTCTTTTCATGGTTTCCTCTATGAGGGAAAGGGTTAAAGTTAATGGTAAGAATTCATTTAGCACTATGGTACTCTCATGATCAGAATTACTAAAAAGAAGTTAATCTCTTGAAAATAAGGTTCCCGGTGGATGGGGCTGATCTCCAATATAATCTATATAGAAATTCAAAAATTCTTTTCCTCAAAATCATACTTTTACTTTATTTTACACAAATGATCTCCTCATGGGCTACTATGAGAATTGCTAAAAAGAGAAGCCCGTCAAGAATGAAGCCATATATGATGGGGTTTGTAGACTAATCACAAAATATGTAGAAAATTTAAAATCCTTCTACTAAATAAACTCTTTCCCTCAGAGAGGACACCATGAAAAGACCTATGCGAACAGCATAAAACCAGATCAGCCTGTGAGTAACTCGCAGGCTGATCAGGTTTTATGCTGTTCGCTGCTCCTCGGTGGTCTGGAAATGAGGATTTTGTAATTAAATTTGGTAAGGTTTAACTGTGGTTTTCTGCAGATCAGGCTTTATGTGATACCTATTTAGGGTATCAAAATGAGTATATATGAGGGAAAGGGTTAAATCAGAATTCATTGTAATATTTCCAAAAGGGTTTATCAGGTAAAATCCCTATAGTGACCTATATGATTTTATTTAGACTGATGGTATTTAGATGAGTGGTAAAGGCTTTCTTGTCTTTTAACTTAAATTTGTTCAATTTATGAAGATTGCAATTGCAAAGTATGGCAGAATCTTGACACCAGTGATTTTAACCAAAAATCATTCACTCCACCACAGGATCCTTTGACTTTGCACCTGTAATGTTACATAGACATATGTGGTTTTGAAAGCATAAGGTTTTGAGAATTGTATAACAAAGTTTTAGACATCCGACAATGCTTCTCTTTCCTTATTCATATTTTCTCTACAGTTTTTGTGCATTACAAAGATGTAGTGGTTTAATTTAATCCTTTACCTCATGAATATTCATGTACAAATTTATGACTTGGTGAATATTAATTGCTTAACTTTAAATGGTATATGAAACAACACATTTTTCTTTGTTGTGCAGACAACATTGTTTTGAGCAGACAGAGGAGACCCTGATCAAACAGCTCCTTTAGGAATCATCTGATCTGGGTCTGCTCTGTTTGCCAATTGTCAAAATGAGTCAATATGAGATAAAAGGTTAAGTGAAACATGGGCATCGATATCTTAGAACATTTACTGTACAATCACTATTATTCGTTGATGTTGATTCTGTATTAAAAGCAATTTTATGGGTTTGTTCATTCTTTGATTCAAATTGAAGTCTTACTAATAGAGCAAATGGTGGGATTTAATATTCATGCATAAAACCATCTTCAAATGCAATAAAAAAAATAGTCCCCCCACAAAAATAAATGATTATACAGTATTGTGTCATATAATAACAGATATATATTGCGAGACTGTTTGTTCCAGGGCAGTTTTGTGTCAGGGAGATTCAGTGACTCAAGTGTCGAGAGACTTCACACCTGAGACAGAGAGGAAACGCCTCAACTTTCTTGTGAGTGGAGGTCTTTTTTATCATAATTATAGCAAAAAGTTGGATTATATGCTTTGTATTCACAAAATTTTATAACGTATCCTATCTTTGTGAAATATATTGTTCTTTTATAAAAACAATTATCTTCAATGCGCATTAAGGCCTGTTTCAGGCTGAACGTCATAAATATCTTCACAATGGAAGAGTATATTATAGTCTGTTTCACTGACTATGTATGACTGAAAGACAGTTATAGTCCCTTATTACAATAATGTAAGCTACGCCTTGCAAATCAGGGGATGCTTTATAAACTGAAGTCTAATCTATGCTTATTTTGATTTTGCTTCACAGATTACAATGAAACTGTTCTACATTCTCCATTACTTTAATCCCCAGCAGCAACATTAAGAACATTTTAAAAGTGTAATTTGGGGATGTGGGTTTTTAAATCGATAAGGATCTATTAAGATCAATGAATGTCTGTCGTTCATCAGTCCGAACACACATTGGGTACCTAAGGAGGTAGAATGTGTTGACTATGACAACGGAAATTCACTCTGTAACCACAAAATAAATCTTTTGTTCTGTAAGTGATCATTCTATTGTTATTAAACAAAGGATCTACCACTTAAATACCATAATGCATACAATGATCCATCTATCATCTGTAATTTGTTTTTTTGTGTAACCGGAGGGGACTATAGGTTTGCCCTCCGTCCTCTCCGCAAAAACTGGATCCCATGATTACTCAAAAAGTACTGAAGATAGGTTCCTAGGTTGAAAAATCTGGTTGCTATGACAACAAATAGACTAAAAATATGGTAAATAAAGCAATATATTGTGATAACTCAAAAAGTACTGAAGATATTTTTATGAAATTGAAATATGGATAAATGGCTGTATGGAGATTATGCACATTTTCTTTATTTCTTCCTTGGTTGAAAAATCTGGTTGCTATGACAACAAATAGACTTAAAATATGACAAATAAAGCAATATATTGTGATAACTCAAAAAGTACTGAAGATATTTTTATGAAACTTGAAAATATGGATAGATGGCTGTATGGAGATTATGCACATCTTTTTTATTTTTTCCTAGGTTGAAAAATCTGGTTGCTATGACAACAATATACTTAAAATATGACAAATAAAACAATATATTGTGATAACTCAAAAAGTACTGAAACTTCTTTTATGAAACTTAAAATATGGATAGATGGCTGTATTGAGATTATGCACGCTGACATACTTCTTCAAAAGACAAGGGACATTATCCTAAAAGAGATACTTTTAAAAGTTATGCCCCCTTTTAAGTAATAATGATAGTGGTTGCCCTTTACCAACAAACATTAACACCATATGCAGTGTTCTTATTCTTTTTATTTTTTTTCTGGTTGCTTTGGTAATGGGAAAATTACGTACCTCACCGGTAGGGGACTCATGTGTTGCCTGCAACACCAGTTACTTGTCTCTCTAGTATCTTAATTTCTTTAGCAATCATCATAAACTTTATGACAGTGTTTAAAGCTATAATCTCTTAGCCAAGTTTCGTTATGGCTGATATAGCTCATTAGGTCAGGAGTTATGGCCCTTTAATTATAAAAAATGCCAGATTTTACTTTGTTTACTCTCTAGGATCTTTATTTCTTAAGCAATAATTTTGAAGTTTCATGACAGTGCTCATGGCTTTAATCTATCAGCCAAATTTGATTATGACTGATATTTTTCAGGAGTTACAGCTTTTGAATTATAAAAAAATACCAGATTTTACTTGGTTTAACTCTGTCTAAACATCTGCAATTATTTAATCATTAAACAATCTTCATTCATCGTATACAGAATATTAATGGCAACAATATCTTGGTGGAGCTTGATTATGGCTAAATCTCCATGGAGGCCAATACTAAAAAAATAACCGGAGCGGATCTCAGTAGAGATTAGATGATGGCTGATATTGGACTGATATATGTATAGCTTAACCCTTTCAAATACCAGAAAAGACTTGTGATACATAAAAATCTGCTGCGAGTAACTGAGGTATTCGGTTGTGTGTTCATTGCCTAGTGGTCCTATGAAGTTTAAATTTGGAGTTAAATTGGTTCTGCCATTGGTTAATTGGTTTTGTATCATGAGTCTATATGAGAGGGTTAAGCTTAAAAATCGTATTTGGTATATTCACCAGGACAGGACAGTTTTGTGTGTGGAATTGAACTTTGACCTTGGATGACCTTGATCATGATCCAGTAACCTTCTTCTGAACTTTTAAGCTACAATTAACCTTCAAATTTGGACCACAGGTACTGTTTGATTTGTGGAACTGAAATGATCTTGCTGTATTTCTGCATGGAAGTATGTATTCAGTACAAATGCGATAATATTGTAACTTGTGCAGACAATGAAGGCAATATTTCCTAGGTGAGCCTCTTCAAGGCTGTCTTGGCTCTCTTGTTTTAATGTTATTAGTGTGTTTTATTATTAGTATTAGGATCTCTAATTTATTAGAGCAGGTCGCTATATTATAGTGTAAACATGGGATCTAGAATCACTATTTTATTTTTTTCCAAAATTAAGGAAGGTTGATTTGTTATTATTATGATGTGGGGTTTTGTTTTTGTAATTGCATGGTCTCTTTATTGATAGCATGATATTCTAGATTGTAGGAGTATCCCTACACTTTATATTGTTTGTTTGGACCTCTGTATTTGTGTTACCTGCTGTAAGAAGAGGTGACACATAGAAGCACTTCTTGTTTTAGTTTGGGGTGATTTGATGATATACCGATATTAGTATCAATATTTTCATGTGTAGCAATTTTTGTCCTGAGGGACCCAATAACTGTAGAGTTATGCATCTTTTCAGTTTAGGATTATTTTCTCCTGGTGAAAAAGAGAAATGAAAATTACTTTCATTGTTGATCCTTTAAAACACCAATACGATATTGGTGCTGTACAATGTTTTCAATGATTGGTTTGTAAATTCTGATGTGTCTGTATTAGGGCTGATCAAAATAAGAGCATCCAGATTTCAAGGAACAAATTACAAATTAATTTACAAATCTGTAACAAATATTTTGCTTTAATACATTACTTTCTTCACAGGGCCATAACTTCCCACATCTGCTGCATGATGAGTTCTGCTGTACTGAGTTTAACAAAAGGATTTCAAGATGTGACATTGGCAAGCCAATGTTGTGTCGTAAACCTGGCATGGATGGCTGGTAAGAAGTTAACATACTAGATGGATTCTTGCATAATTTTATAGATGGGTTATGGCATTATATCAAAACAGAAGTAAAGTCATTGTGTCAGGAGTTGTTTTTGCTTGGTTTCATCTGTTGCATCAACAAATATTTATTTTTTAGAACATATAAATTTGATATAACCCTTTCCATCATATAGACTCATTTTGACGCACTCAGTAGGTACCACATAAAGCCTGATCTGCAGAAAGTCAAACTCAATCCTTACAAAATTTAATTGTAAAATCCTCATTATCAGACCACTGAGGAGCAGCGAACAGCATAAAACCTGATCAGCCTACGAGGTCTTTTCACGGTATCCTCTATGAGGGAAAGGGATAATAGTAGGATGACCCTGACCTTAGGTTTTGGAACAAGGTCAAGGCTACAGGCATGACCTACTTATCTAGCTCATAATCCCAGACCCTTTAACTTTAGAGAGTAATACTCCACATACTCCAGGGTTATATGCTTTAATGATATGGACTTTTCCAGGTTTTGTTATGACATAAATTTAAGCCTTGCCTTTATTTGTTGGAAATATATTATTTTCAGTCCATGACAAGGTTACTGCCGGACTGCCCACAGTATCACAAACAAACCCATGTGCTTTTTTGTGTAAACTAGTCCAAATGTTGAGCATATGATATCCCAGTGTAGATGCTGGTTAACCATTTCCCTCATAGAGGATACCATGAAAAGACCTATGCGAACAGCATAAAACCAGATCAGCCTGCGAGTAACTCGCAGGCTGATCAGGTTTTATGCTGTTCGCTGCTCCTCAGTAGTCTGGAAATGAGGATTTTGTAATTAAATTTGATAAGGTTTGAGTTTGGCTTTCTGCAGATCAGGCTTTATATGATACCTATTGAGTGCATCAAAATGAGTCTATATGAGGGAAAGGGTTAACTAGATGATTATACCCTCATATCACAGAAGTGGGGCTATTTAGGAATGAGACTTGTCACATACCATTATGTCCAGTTGCAAAATCTCATGTGAACATTAGTGTTTTATTTTTCTTTCATATCCCTGCAAACGAAGTTTGAGAGGGGATCATTTAAGAGTCAGTCTGTTATGTGGTTGGAATGTCTATTTGTTGCAAAAATCATATGACTCCAACTGCTTCTACATTACTGCACCAAATAAGATGCAATTTTGCATATGCATTTATAATGATGTGTAGATGTGTATTACATAATTTATATATGGAGGAATTATGGCCCCTGAATTGACTTAAAAAGTATTGTGATGTGAAGTTTTTTTACATTACTTCACTGATTCAGCTGAATTATGGCCCCTGATTAGATTTTAAAGATCTTTCACAGCTTTTGTTCTATGGAAAAGCCCATGTCCAGGTATTCATCACTATCAGTGAAAGATCTAGTTTTTTTTTACTTTGCTTTGAAGAATATGCAAGCTATGAAGAAATATGTTAGTTTTTAATTGAATATCACAAAAGTCATACTTCATTATCAGGTTTGAATAGTCTACAGTATGTCTCATCATTTAGACGTAGGGTAAGATATGGCCAAGTGCATTTTTTGTCAGGAAAAAATTAGCAAAACCATTCCAGAAGGTTTATGGCGTAGTTATTTTTCTATGCATTTGTTATTAATTTTATTACCTATTTATGTTTCAGGTCTTTCAAAACCACCACTGAGGATGACCTGAAGTTTCCTTTAATTATCGGCCAAGGCAAGAAGGTATGTAGAATTTGCAACTTTTTATTGGCAGCGTCTGCTACTTAACCCCCTATCAGCATCATTAGCAAATCATCATTATATACCTCATTTCCTGGTATCAGGTACACCCAGTTGTCTTATTCTATTTCACTGCAAGATATCCCACAGTGCATTTCTATGCTATTTTTTATACAAAATCTATAGATATATTACAAGAACTTATTCTGTAAGTGTAAATAGCATAGTATCAGAGTATTGTTTATCAGATTAACTGAAGTTGTTTATTTGTCTTATTTTCTTATATAAATGAGTTGATATACAGTAACTCCCAAGGCATAATTTTAAAGTGAAAATTTGATCCCCATGTAAACAGGCTCGAGTTATGGGAACCATTGGTGTGACACGAGGGTTAGGAGACCATGACCTTTTTGTATTTGACTCAGACATCTGGATCAAGCCTTTCCTCTCGTCCAAACCAGAGGTGAGTGAAGAATCTTTTGGCTTTCATACTTCCATAGTGCTTGAGAATGACACTGAGATTTAATAGTTTTAATGATGTGATCACCAGCAAAATTGTCATTGCTTAAATTTTGAATTGGAAAGATATTACAAAAAGTGACTTACTGATCAGGTTTATACTATTTTTGATTCCATTACATTCAGCCTTAACTTTCTTTTCGTGACAAACCATATGCTTAAATTGAACATAATTAATTTTACAGTGATCTATTTTATGAACATTTCCTGTTAACTTTGATGGTGAAGCTCATGTTAGAGGCAACCAGCATGCCCAGGGAAACCCAATGTGCACCAGTAGGCAACAGATTGCCCTTTCATACCAATCTGAGATCAAACTTGGGTTCATTGCTGAAAAGCTAGTGTGTTACAGGGACACCCTTAAATTGATGATTATGTGTGTGTCCACCAGGTTCAGATAATTGACCTGACGAAGGGCGACTGGACTGAACAGGACGTCCTGATTATGGCCACAGATGGATTATGGGATGTCGTCACAAATCATCAGGCGGTCGATATTGTTCGGAACGCTCTCTCACTTTCAGACAAATGTGATCCAAAAAAGTGAGTAATCAGTATCATTTTTGTTGATTATAAATAGAATCTATTTCTGTTGGCAGTACAAAGGGTCCAGTAGTCCCACATTAGTGACAAAGGAAAGGAAATGATTTTTAGCTGATCACATGAGCTCGGGGTTAAATATTAGGATTGTTGATTGACCATTGTTCGTCCCTCCATTCTCCACAATTAGTTTGTTTTCATTCTAGCATCTTCATTTCTTAAGCAATCATGATCAGACTTTATGACAATGTTTATGGCGATAATCTCTTGGTCAAATTTAACCCTTTCCCTCATAGAGGAAACCATGAAAAGACCTATGCGAACAACATAAAACCAGATCAGCCTGCGAGTAACTCGCAGGCTGATCAGGTTTTATGCTGTTCGCTGCTCCTCAGTGGTCTGGAAATGAGGATTTTGTTATTAAATTTGGTAAGGTTTAACTGTGGTTTTCTGCAGATTAGGCTTTATGTGGTACCTATTGAGTGCGTCAGAATGAGTCTATATGAGGGAAAGGGTTAAGGACCCCACTGGAGTGCTTGCACATTTGTGGGTCATCTTTGAATGCAAGGTCAAAAATGATAACAATCAAATTATTAAATCTTACTTATTCATGCCAAATATATTAAACATGGATGATCTAGTCCAGGATTACCATGCATGACTTCAGATCTGATTTTATGGATTCAAACAAAAGTCTTTTATGGCATTCAAAAAGTGCTAGTCAAGACCCTGGAAATGTCAAAAATGATGAGTATCACTTATATTAACCCTTTCCCTCATAGAGGAAACCATGAAAAGACCTATGCGAACAGCATAAAACCAGATCAGCCTGCGAGTAACTCGCAGGCTGATCAGGTTTTATGCTGTTCGCTGCTCTGTGGTCTGGAAATGGGGATTTTGTAAATAAATTTGGTAAGGTTTAACTGTGGTTTTCTGCAGATCAGGCTTTATGTGATACCTATTGAG
>CM037786.1:13452460-13502460 GCA_021229015.1 Solen grandis | reverse complement strand
TTAAATAATCATCATGGTCCTTAAAATGCTTATAAAAACTTCAGTGCAGATGCAGACATCCATTGACTTAGAGTTGTGGGCTATTTTGCTCTAAGTTCATAAGATCTTGCATTTATTATCAAATTCCATCAATCAATGGATGGACCATAATCATTATCTAATTATGGACGGATTGTCTTAAATAGGAAACAATTTATTATCGCTCTATTGTAAACTATCTGTGTCTGTCTCCCGTCGTCAACAATTAACTACGGATGACATCTGGAAATTATGGGTAGATATAGATGGTTTAGATGATACACAAAAAAAAAAAAAAATGCTGAAAGAAATGTGTTTTATATAGCGTTAGGATATAGCGTTCATTAGTTGATGATTCTTCCTGAGCAGAGTTTATAAACGTGTGATTTGGTGGTGTTTGCTTTTGTTTTAATATCAATCAAGTAAAAATAAAAAAGTGGTCAATATGTGTTTTCCCTGTAAATCGGGCGGTACATTTATACGGAACGCCGCAATTATCCCTTAAGGAATACGGTCGATCTATTTTTTAAAGCGTTTGACGGACGATTCTGTCCCGGGCGATGCCCAGAATTCGGGGACGCCGGTCGGACACTGGGTAAAATGTGACCATCGCATAAAACTGTAGTTTCCGATTCCGAGGTGAAAACGTTCTTGTTGGCATTGTTCAAAATAGATTTGTCATAGTTCCATTATTTTGGCGAGAAAAAAAAAGTTAAAAAGTTCCTAGCACGATTGGCCTTGTGTTAGGATATGTAACTATGTGTGGTATTATGCTACCTGGCTACAGCATGTTAACCCTTTCCCTCATATAGACTCATTCTGACGCACTCAATAGGTACCACATAAAGCCTGATCTGCAGAAAACCACAGTTAAACCTTACCAAATTTAATTACAAAATCCTTATTTTCAGACCACTGAGGAGCAGCGAACAGCATAAAACCTGATCAGCCTGCGAGTTACTCGCAGGCTGATCTGATTTTATGCTGTTCGCATAGGTCTTTTCATGGTTTCCTCTATGAGGGAAAGGGTTAAGTAATAATGTCCATGAAGGGTGTGAATGATGTTGTAAAATGTTGCACAAATCTCGTGCTTGCTTATATCAATAAACATATTAAAACATCATGCTACCGCAATTAGGCATATTTTATTTAGCTATCTGGTGAGATATACTGGTGAGATATACAGGTGAGATATACTGGTGAGATATGGTTTCCGTACGAAAGGACATTGATGTGTTAAAGCACATATTGTAGAACAGAATGAAGGTTCCGATATTGGTAATCATATAAGGCTGTTTAAGATATACATTAAATAAAATTACTGAGTTGTAACCCCATAATGCGGTCGTCTGCACTCTCTATGTCCAAGTGTAAGATAAAGTAGAATACAAGCCCTAAAGAATGTTTCTTAGTGGCAGTATGGAATCCTCAAAATAAATCTTTTTATATTTCATTAGCGATATAGTTGAAGTTATAAACCGTTCGATATAATGTGTATAGAAAACAATTGTTATTGATCCTAAAGTACCAGCGTTAATTATATAAACCAAAATGAAAATAGCCTAAGTGTTTAATATAATTGTAGGACACTATGAAGATTAAGGGCGTTGTGTAACAAAAAGAACATTTGTCAACATCGTGACAAGTGAATTACCCGACTGGTATACCTGACACTATAAAACAGGGAGCCTCCCCCGCCATTGTCACTCCCAACTAGCGGACTCTCGGAACTCAACGTAAGTACACCCATTATTTTTCATTATTATTATTTTATCTATCAATAAATTACTATTGTTTCTTTCTTATCATATTATTTTCTATTCACTTGTTTGTAGGTTTTTCTTTTAATATTGTTTTGATTGTTTTTAGTGTTGTAGTTCTTGTACCGTTAATTATGAAAATAGAATGATATGAAATATACCGAATGACCAAACTTTATATGGTGACTAAAATTTCGTTTTAAAATGAATACTGTTTTTCTATCGATACTGTTTGCTCTAAGTCGCATAATTTTCACTATATTTTATATATAACTATTTTAGAAATTGCAAATGTATCTATCAGTCGGTACAAATAACCCTCATGATTTATATTTTGTCATTTTAAACAAACTTAAAGTGTAAAAACGTAATTTCCCCGTTGTTGTTGTTGTTGCTGTTGTTGATCTTGATTGGGGGTGGGACGTCGATTTGGGGATCACGTTTTTACAACTTATTATAATCCCTCTCGAAAGTTCCTCGGATGGACAAGTACTTTGTGCCTGGTAAGGCAACGGACCTTCGAATCCCCAGTCTTGTACGTTATCACTGTTCCGCGCCGCCCTTATAGTTTGGCATCGAATCCGGAAATATGTCTTTTTGGTTGCTATCATTGAAAAGAAACATGTGCAAATGTACTCCTAACGCACTCAGAAGCCTCTAAAATCCAGCACTCGACTTCTATTGCTGTTTTCTCTTGTACATGATGCACTTCTTCCTTCTTCAGATGAGGTACCTCAGTGTTGGAGTCGCTCTCCTGGGCCTGGTTGCCCTGGCTTTAGCCCGTCCCCGGGACGGTCCTGATGACGACATTGTTGACGAGGTTGAGGATGGTGAGTAGTAACTTTCCTTATAATTAACCCCTTACCTCATGAATATTCATGTACAGATTTATGACTTGATAGATTTATGACTTGATGAATATTAATGTATCGAACCTAAAATATGACATGAAATAATGTATAATTGTCTTTGCTGTGTAGAATCTGTAGAGTTTTATGAGCAAACAGAGGGGACTCTGATCAGACAACTGCTGGAAGGAGCTATCTGATCCGCTTATGTTCTGTTTGCCACTTGGTCAACAGGATTCTTGACATGGGTTAAACAAGACTATACTGTTTTTGTCTTCGAATCAAGTAGAATTAGTTTATCAGATTATGAACGCTTAGCCGCTGAAGAGATGTCTTCCCATTATGGGTATACATGCAGTTGGTCGTATTTCAATGTGCATTTACAGTTTGTGAGATACTTCCGATTTCATTATGCACGTCCAATTGGGGTAGATATCTCGGATTTAATTGTGCACGCCCATCTGGATTAGATATATTTGAATTAATTTTGCATTTGCATTATATATGCATTATTGTTTTATTGTTCAATTATAACTGGTATATAAGTTCTTGTTTTACTGGTGCAGATATTTCTAAATGTGGCACAATTGTGAATTCTTTTAGCGTACACATGTGTCGTTGTGATTATTCATTTCATTTTGCATTAATAAATGATGTGTGTGTGTTGATGTTTGTGTGTGTTGATGTGTGTGTGTGTTGATGTGTGTGTGTTCCGGGAAAATACTACTCCTTGTTTACATGTATTATTTTTCAATTTTGATTTCATACATATACATACTTCTCCAAAATTAATATGTATCGTTATTGTAATTAAATAAGCAATAAAGATAGTTTGACATTACAGAATACAGTTATATAGACATTCTAATTGAGATTAATAAGGGCTATTAGGTAGCAATGTCTTTAAAAACGTATACAGCATACTGTAGAATCAGTAGTTTTCGTTGATATTAAATTTCGTTAATAACGCACTAAAGAGAAGGTCGTGGTTACATTTATTCGTGGATTCATATTCGACGAAACATGAGGTCTATAAAAACATGGTTTTCGTGTGGAGTAATATTCGTGGATAAAACTCTCCATGAAATCAACGAAAATTGGTGTCCCAAGACAATCAATGATTTCACAGTATGTATACATTACATGTATATTGATAGTGTAAAGATGACTTAAAACTGAATGCTTTATTTATATTGTCCCCGGTGCTCAAGTGGTTAGAGCGTTCACACTTCGGGGTCGGAGGGTCGTGGCTACATACCAAAGTCGTTAGATTGATTTTAGTTGTTCTCTGCTTGGCGTTTATATAAGGAAGTTGCAGAACTTGTTGACCAATGTTGCGATGCGTGGTATTATTGGCAAATGTCTACGTCTGGTAACACTAAAATTTTCTCAAGTAAGCATAGCCTCAATTAACTGATATTCTCACAATGTGGTTGTTTTCTTTATACAGATATTGCCGAATTGTGTCGTAAGCGTCTCGAAAAACAAAGAAATGGCGAGAGAGAATTCTCAACGGACACATCTTTGGAGCTGATGTGTGATAAAATATTAATAGAGAGAGAACTGAGGAGACTGCGACCGTCAGGTGGACGTTCCCGACCACCTCCGACGGGAGATGATCGTCAAAGGCCACCACCGACGGGAGATGGTCGTTCAAGACCACCACCGACAGGATCGCCCGAAAAGAGAAATAAGGATACTTCTTTGGGACTGTACCGCAAAATTGCCGAGCTTCTTGAAAATGAGCGAGTAAGTAATTTAACCGCTATTCATGTTCTGACAAACACTTCGTCATGTAATTGTCCAAGTTAAATCAAGGCATCAAAATGATGAAAATTTGTTGCAATATTTCGATTACAATTTGCACACCTACAGACGGAACGGACAGACTGACGGACAAGTGGCTATTTTAACATTATCTATCACCGTTGCCATTATATACTTACATCTTCATAATTTAATTACCACCATGATCTCATTCCTAAACTTTTTCCCTTCAGTTTATCGCCGATCAGATTTTGGGGGATTTTAGAATATCTTTATTTTTTATTTTTTATTTCGTGATGCAGTCAGTGAAATGACCACTGAATTATATAATATTTACCATTTAGTATTTTAAAATCATTACTTATGATAAGTTGATAGAATAGTGACAGTAAGTTACTTCAACTGGTTTACACGTATCTCTCTTCAAATTACTCAAAACTCTGAAGATAAATTCAGAAGATTTAAAAAAAAGGGCAAATCATATTAAAATTTAATGATTAAATAAATATTGCGCTCTGGAGCATCTTTGAATGATTAATTTAAAAGATTCAATGCAAGAGCACCGCATGCGGATGCAAACGCTTGTCTGTTTGGTATTTGGTAAAAAGGGGGAGATAAATTAGGTGAAAATGGACCTAAGATTTATGGCCCTTGATGAGAAAGAAGCCCTTGTGATAGTGAATAAGTATGTGAAGTTTGATGACAGAAGCTTTAATAGTTTAGAAGATATGGTCAATGTTAAAGTTTTTCACGACGACGACGACACCGATGCCAATGACGACACCAAAGTGGTGACAATACCATGACTTTTTTTATCTTTGAAAAACAGATGAGCTAATAAGAAAACGGATAAAGAGGCTTTAGAAGCCAATTTTTTAACTAAATTTCATGCAATTGAACTGTTAAATATTTTTAATATACAGGTCTATATCAGGCAGAATTAGTTTTTTTTCTTTTTTTCTTGAAAAGTTCATATCTGAAGCTTCCGGAAAAGCCCCAGAGGAATGACGAAGTATGCACAAAGGATAGTATGAACAGGTATTTAAATTAAACAAAAAATCGTTAAGTGTCCATTTATTACCAACTATATGAACACATATTTCTGATACGTCTAAACTGTAAATGATGGACATATTAGAAATACAACGAAAGGAAATATCGATAGATATCACGATACGTTACGAGTGAGTATACAATTGTCGAAGTTCACGAAATGAAATAAAATACATGTATTGCTTCTTCCTAGAAGCAAACAACTTTTTCTTTTTATTTTATGTTGAAAGAACAAAATTACATGTATATCCTTTTTTTTTTATAAAAAACATGTATTGCTTCTTTCTAGAAACAAACCACTTTTCTTTTTATTTTATATTGGAAAGAACAAAATTACATGTATATCATTTTTTTTATAAAATACATGTATTGCTTCTTCCTAGAAACAAACCACTTTTCTTTTTATTTTATATTGGAAAGAACAAAATTACATTTATATCATTTCTTTTTATAACTTCACTGTGAAATTATCAAATATAATTTTTCATTTGTGTCGCAGATATATACTCAAAAGCATAAAATAAAGGCCAGTGTTTAATGACAGTTAATTGTTTCAGGACGAGATGGTTTCGACGATGTAGAGCCCTGAGACACAACTACGATCAGGCGAGCAAACAAAGAGTGAATCTAGATACTATTGATCCCATCAGTACTGACCTACGCATTACGAGAACTTTCAACTTTATTTGTAAAAAAAAATAAAAAAAAAAATAATAATAATAATAATAAAATAAAAATAGCTAAAGCGTTCAAGTAATTGTGATAATTTTATTGCATTAAACCAACTAACAAATATTGGAACCTCGTATTTCTATAAATGGCAATTCTATATGTTTCTTGTCTTGGCATAGTATATTAAGATAAGGTCCCTGTAATTGTTCCGCTACATTTCGGACATTTTGACCTTTCACGGAGATAACCAAGGTTTCCCAATGTTTCATTAGGGTACCTTGATTATCTTGGTAGAGTTTAAGTGGTCCTAAATGTAGCGGAACCATTACAGGTATCTTACCTTAAAATCATCAGCTCAGATATAAAAGAAACGTGATAGATAAACGTGAATAAATCAAAGAGTTAAAAACATTAATCTTTCCAAATCTGTAATTTGTAACAAATGTCTATTGTAGTTCATGTACATAATTATATAGATACTTGGTGAAACAAATTGTCTTTCATATAATGAACATAACTTTAACAGCGACATATGTTTGTTTGTTTGTTTGTTTGTTGGGTTTAACGTCCCACCGACAGTATTTCAGTCATGAAATTAACCCTTTCCCTCATAGAGGAAACCATGAAAAGACCTATGCGAACAACATAAAACCAGATCAGCCTGCGAGTAACTCGCAGGCTGATTAGGTTTTATGCTGTTCGCTGCTCCTCAGTGGTCTGGAAATGAGGACTTTATAATTAAATTTGGTAAGGTTTAACTGTGGTTTTCTGCAGATTTGGTTTTATGTGGTACCTACTGAGTGCGTCAAAATGAGTCTATATGAGGGTTAACCGATTACCCAATACCGACACATTTTGTCACACTGGCAAACAGAGCAGACCCAGATCAACCAGCTTCTGTAGTGAGCTGTCTGATCAGTGTCCCCTCTGTCGTAGCTCGGATTCTACAGGTCTGCATGGCAAAGAAAATTCCATAATTACATAAACCATACTACTTAACGTTCTGTCAATCATTCAGACATGTGAACATGAATATTCATGAGGTAAAGGGTTGGTTGAGCATAAGAACGATTGTCGCGCATCCGGGTAATTTTCTCAATTTTCCAATAAAAAACCTGATGATTGCTGCGAGCAAACAAAAGCATTAATGTAAATAAGTACAATTCTAATACAGTCTTAATGATGTTTTGTTAATAATGTGTCATATAACAAATGTTTATCAGACTACAGTGCCCATTTACATCAATAAGCGTATTTGTATGCTATGTATTGTCATATATTTAATGCCACACACACGTTTATAAAAGGAGTTCTGATTGACGTTCAATGGACAATGTGTGACTTATTGTTATAGTATATATGGCACATGCCAAAAGAAATATTTACTTATCACTTGCTCAGGAAATTGAAGAAAACGAGCTATAGCCTCCATATAATCAAGTTTAGGGTTGGTAAAAAAACATATAGGGTCGGTTTGGTAAGTGGAGACAAGTTGTTTTTTTGTTGTTTTTTTAAAGGAGGGGGTGTATGTAGTAGAGGTATAAAATGGCGCTTGTACTATCTTGCCATAGAGCTAGTTTTTGTGGCGACGTGGTAGAGTGTCCGATTTGCATACCAAGAGTTCGATACCAGCTCGGGGCAGTAGGATTTTACTTGGTTACACATGATTAATGGAAATTCACAACACAATTCTCCCACCTGAGCCAAAAACACGTTAGCACACCAATGGGTTAAATGTCAAATATTTGGTGTCAGTTGAAAAGCATTCATAAGTGCAGTAAGTATATAAATATCAAGTTTAAAGTAAAAGACAATAATTCATAACTATATATTAATAAAGGGAGATAATTAAAAAAAATCAGGAGAGATTCTGGTTCAAAGTCACAGCACTTCTCCTACTCAGTATCTTTTTAGCTCACCTGAGCACAAAGTGCTCAAGGTGAGCTTTTGTGATCGCCCTTCGTCCGGCGTCCGTCGTCGTGTGTCGTGCGTCGTCCGTCGTCAAGAATATGCTTTAAACGACATCTACTCTGAAACCGCTGGACAGAATTTAATGAAACTTGGCAGGAATGTTCCTTGGGTGAGGCTCTACAAAAGTTGCTAAAATAAAGTTGATCCATGAAGAACTCTGGTTGCCATGGCTACAAAAAGAAAAATAATTTGAAAACTTTAAAAATCATCTCCTTCAAAACTACTGGCCAGATTTCAAAATTATTTGGTACAGATGTTCCTTGGGTCAACCTCTACCAAAGTTGCTAAAATTATTCCGATCCGTAAAAAAACATGGCCGCCAGGGGCGGGGCTTATTTGCCTTATATGTATATAGAGAAACCTTTAAACAACATCTCCTGAAACCACTAGACAGAATTTGATTAAACTTAGCAGGGATGATCCTTGGGTCAACCTTCACAAAAGTTGCTAAAATAAACTTGATCCATGTAGAACTCTGGTTGCCATGGCAACAAAAAGAAGAAAAAAATATGAACACTTTAAAAATCATCTTCTTCAAAACTACTGACCAGATTTTAAAATAAATTGGTACAGATGTTCCTTGGGTCAACCTCTACCAAAGTTGCTAAAATTATTCCGATCCGTAAAAAAAACATGGCCGCCAGGGGCGGGGCTTATTTGCCTTAAACCTTTAAACAACATCTCCTGAAACCACTGGACAGAATTTGATTAAACTTAGCTGGGATGATCCTTGGGTCAACCTTCACAAAATTTGCTAAAATAAACTTGATCCATGTAGAACTCTGGTTGCCATGGCAACAAAAAGAAGAAAAAAATATGAACACTTTGAAAATCATCTTCTTCAAAACTACTGGCCAGATTTTAAAATAAATTGGTACAGATGTTCCTTTGGTCAACCTCTACCAAAGTTACTAAAATTATTCCGATCCGAAAAAAAATATGGCCGCCAGGGGTGGGGCTTATTTGCCTTATATGTATATAGAGAAACCTTTAAACAACATCTCCTCTGAAACCACTGGACAGAATTTGATTAAACTTGGCAGGGATGATCCTTGGGTCAACCTTCACAAAGTTGCTAAAATAAACTTGATCCATGTAGAACTCTGGTTGCCATGGCAACAAAAAGAGAAAAAAAATATGAAAACTTTAAAAATAATCTTCTTCAAAACTACTGGCCAGATTTTCAAATAAATTGGTACAGATGTTCCTTGGGTCAACCTCTACCAAAGTTGCTAAAAAATTCAGATCCGTAAAAAACATGGCCTCACTGAGTTATGGATTTTTGTCACTGCACTTCTCCTACCTGCCATGCTTTCATGTTTCAAGTCCCTTCTTTGTATTTTTTTATGAGTTTTGCTGCCAAAAAGAAAAGAATGAAAAAATAAAGGGAGATAATTAAAAAGCGGGACCAGGTAGAGTTATTGTTCTTTGTCACTGCACCTTTTTTAGTTGTCATCAATATATTGATTCATATCTGTATATATAACCAAGGGATAGAACTCGCTACTTTTAATACCAATGTACTTCACACAGCCTGATCCTAAACAAAACCACAGTATTTAGGAATCTTCAGTCCTGACCCAAGCTGAGGCATCCCCCTTACAGCATCCTCGGTACCCTGGGTACCGAAGATGCTTTACAAAAAAATACAAGTCCAACTTTCATCATTCTTTTTCCTCACCATCGTCTCATACATTCTCAAATCTGCATCATCTTCCGTTAGTCAGATATGACCATGTCACCAGCAACATCCAGTGTAAACATTTCGCACAGTTAAAAGAACCAGATCAATATAGTATCCAAAGATTTATAATGATCTTACAGTAGTTTTCATTTCACTGCTTAGCATTTTGTGTTTGCAAACTTTACCAAAATAATCCAATTTTCTCTTTAAAACAATGATTTTTATTACATTATCATGACTATTTTGTGAACTGATGTATTTTGTATGCAGAATTTCATTGGTCGTCAGAAGATATCTGTCTCTAGTGACTGTTGGCCAAGAAATCCAGTGATAGAGATATGAATCAATCAGATCTTTTGTATACAAAGATACTATATGCCAAGCCCCTGTGGATATAACATGCTGGTGAATGTTGTGTTTTGGTTGGCATATAGCTTTGGAGACATGCATTTGGAATTTTACACAATTCGGGGGCTGTAACTCTGCACATATTATATTGGCTAAACAGCAAAACAGCAAAAAAAAAAATAATAATAAAAAAAAAACTGTGCATCACTATGCAACATTTATTTTCAAGTTATACAAGGTCCATAATGCTTCCCACTCTGGGCGAAACAATAAACAGAACCAAGTGTTTACACCCTGTTAAGTTGTGTGACACTGGCGAGATATTAGATTTGGAGATATATATTGCACAGCTATCTTTAAGTTAGTTAATGGAAAGATCACACATTGGGTGAAACAATAAACAAAACATCACATGTCTTAACTTAACAAGCTAGTGAACAATCCTACTGGGTTTTGTGGCACTGGCTCAAATACAGGTAACACATCTATATTTTAAATTATTCAAGGGTCATAACTCTGCACATATTGGGTGAAACAGTGATGGCATTAGAACACTGACCAGAGTACCATAAGCCTAATTAAAACAATTCAGGTCACTTTATTTTACCTGGTTACCTTCAGCAGCAACCTGGTTCAAATTTCAAAAGTGTCTATACAAATTATTTAAGTTGCCAACCATCTGGATGCCTCATTTTTTAAAGGATCAAAAATGTTTAAGCAATAATAGAAGATTGAGCGCAAACAAAATTTTATTCTGAACATCGTTTTCAGAGAAGAGGCATATTGAAATTTTCTATATGGAATACATAAGGAAACTAGCTGACCCCCCCCCCCCCCTTCCAGGTGATATACTTTATTTAAGCAATTATGGTAGAGGGCAATAAGAATTCTCTTACACATCGGCTTACATTACTTTCACCTCTGTGGTGAGCTCAGAAAGTAGTTCCAAATAAATGACGTCATCTAGAACGTTGTTCAAATATTTAATTTTGAAGGACGACTAGATAGGCTCCATAAACTGTGGAATATATATAAATAGCACCACTGAACCTGACCGGATTGGTCAATAAAATAACAAATTATGAAAAGAAAAATTTGGTCTTAAATTACGATATCAGGCTGATCTGTAAATATTTACATTTGCAGACGAGCGTTTGCGGAATTTTCCCATCGGCGAAATAAGGCATGAAATAGTTCCCATAACAACAATCAAAACTGATTTATGGTGATTCAAAAAGTATTAAATTCAATGTTTCTATACTTTTGATCTTTAAAATACACTAAAATCCATGTTAAACGAGTGTTTTCTGTTTTGACAAGATTCTTGTCACTGAGCCCATTGCAGAGATGTTATGTGCGGCACGAACGACAACTCTGCTTGAAGATTGGGCAATAAGGTGGCCATTTGTGCCAATTGAAATTGGGTTCTGAAATTGGTTACAGATGAGGACAATTTTGGAAATTTCTATAAAACTTTCTAGTATACATTCAGTACAGTATAAGGAAACTAGGTTACCCTCTGGGAGGCCTCAATTTGAAAGGGATCACTTTATTTTTGCAATTATGGTAGAGGGCTATACAGTGACCATTTCTACAAGGAAATCAAATTCAGAACATTGGTTTCACAGAAGAAGAATAATCAACAGTATTGAATGTTTCTTAAAGGAGCATATAACACCCATTTTTTCAAGGGATCAATTTTAGCAATTATGGCAGAGTGCCATAAGGTGACCATTTTTGCTAATGTAATGGATCACATCTTTGCTTTCAAGTTTTAAATTTAGTTTTACCCATTTAATAACATTGATTTTTAAGATAAATAATTGTGTTAATTTTATACTTAAAACCATGACAGTTTTGAAGTCTGATGGGATTGGTGAAAAACTTTGTTAAGTACATAATTATGAATAATAAAACGGTTACCCTAACCACCTCAGATACATAAGTGATTGTATATTTATCATTTTATCATCCACTGAAAATGTGATCTTATATACCAATACACATTTAAAACAATACAGGAACAAGGCAGTCCAAAGGACAGCTATATCCCCCGCCGCTGGCCAAATATTAGAATTTGTTTGGTCATAGGATTATGTTCACCTTAACCTGGCATGGTTGTAGCAGACATAGAAGATCAGTTTAAGACAATTTAACTTTCCGGAGTTATGTATGAATCTCAGAATTCGGAGGCACATATATTAAAAGTTTACTGACAAGTTTTACATGGGAAACAGTACAAAAAGTGAACATCAATGAAGTATAGGATGTGTTAGGTAACCACAAAATACATGTGTAACTCAATTAAAAACTTTATATATCATGACATAATTTGTATGATTGTGAACATGACATACTATTATTTACCGAGTACAATAAATCACTGTGGAAGTGCAATCCAGGTCAAGAAGTGTAAGGCGCGGACACAAAAATAACATTTGACCTGCAAGTATGATCTTGACCTTGAGCCAGCGTGACCGCCTCATGCCTTCTGCACATCAGCTCAATGAGGTTAACATTTTAGCCGAGTTTGAAGAAAATGTGTCCAAGCGTTCATGAGATATGGAGCGGACACGAAAATAACATTTGACCTTCAAGTATGACCTTGACCTTGAGCCAGCGTGACCGCCTCATGCCTTCTGCACATCAGCTCAATGAGGTTAACATTTTAGCCGAGTTTGAAGAAAATGTGTCCAAGCGTTCATGAGATATGGAGCGGACACGAAAATAACATTTGACCTTCAAGTATGACCTTGACCTTGAGCCAGCGTGACCGCCTCATGCCTTCTGCACATCAGCTCAATGAGGTTAACACTTTAGCCGAGTTTGAAGAAAATGTGTCCAAGCGTTCATGAGATATGGAGCGGACACGAAAATGTTTCGGACACACTGACGGACGGATGGACGGACTGACGGACGGACGGACGAAGGGCATTCCTATAACCCCCCTCCCGCTTCGCGGCGGGGGATTAAATAGACAGAGAAATACAATTAGGTATGTACCGGTAATATTGAAACAGGTGAAATGGAAACCTTTGTTACAAGTGGTATTTTTAATATCATTTGGCAGGAAAAGAAACATCAAGCTCTTCATTGTTAAATAATACTTTATTATGATTAATTTATACAATTATAAATTCAACAAATGAATTCTGGTGAAGTAATTTTACAAAAATATAGATGCACATAAAAGTAACTAAGTGTAAACATATAAAGATAATCAAATGATCAATATAAAACAAACATCCAAAGATGTTCACAAGCTGCGTAGTATGAAGCGTAATGTTCAGAAAGCATAATGAAATAGAAATTTCATTATTGAAAAGTTTCATGAAAAAGAGGGCCATATGGCCTTAGATCGCTCACAAGAGTACATAAGCTTATTTTAAGAAATTCAAGTAATTTGATTTTACATAGTTTTTTCCAGCTGCAACCAGATTCAAGTTTCAGATACAAAGAATTATTTTAAGTAAGTCAATTTAAGAAATCAAAAATGCTTATGCATATGGTTTAAAACCTTGAGGTTATCATTAGCACAAAACAAAAATCAATTCTTAACATTAGCTCCAGAAGAGAAGAATTTTTAATTTGTATTTATAGGGTATATAGGGAAACTAGGAGACCTCACCCCCCACCAAATGAGCCTCATTTTTCAAGGGATCAACTTCACTTTAGCAATCCTGGTAGACAATCATGAGGTGACCATTTGTTCCAAATAAAATTAAATTCTGACCAATGGTTTCACAGAAGAAGAATTTTGAAATTTGATTTTCTATACAGAGTATTTAAGAAAACCCACAAGGAGCCTCATTTCTCATGGGAGTCAACTACATTATGCAATCAAAAGTAATTTTTGCTAAGGGCCACCTAAGGATCATTCATGCCAAGTTTCATCTGCCAAGTTTCATCTATTTCTACCAAGCTGTTTCAGAGATGTCTTATACAGAAAATTTGTGACAACACATGATAGACGAAGCACGTCGCACAACGGACGACAGGCGAAGGGTGATCCCGATAGTTCACCCTGAGCTAATTGTGCTTTGGTGAGCTAAAAATAAAACAAGAAAGGACGTTTTGATTTACATTAATCTTGAATTACATTTCTAAATAGTAAACCCCAGGGTCAAGTGCCACATGTTCAAGAATGATTTTTAAGATATAGAATTATAAAAATTTGTTTCAAAAATCAATTCATACCTTAGTTAACTTCCAAGCATAATCATGTCAGAGATTTCTGACTAAAATATGTATTTCCATTATTCTTTCTCATTACAAATGAAACTTTCTGTGCTAACATCCAATATGCTAATTAAATGCAATAATTGTATACAAGTTTTTAGTTTAACATCAACAAAAACAACACGTACATATTACAAGAAGAAAGACTTTCACACAAATATAATGGAATGGTATTTCTGTTCCTTCATGTTGTTAAACTGGCTAATATTGGAATGTTTTGAAAGACAACAAACTTGTTTTCAAATCTTGTTTTCAAATCTAGACAGTAAAAAAAATCACTGAATTTAAATCTTCTATATTAATGTTGTTGTTAAAAAAAATTGAAGATTTAAAAAAAAAAAATCAGTTTTTGATCAATAAGCATTTGCAAATCTTAGCAAACAATCCTATCAAAATTAATGAAGAACTCAAGCAATTGTCCAATGATTTGAACTCTTGTCAGGTTCTTCTATTTCAACAAACTTTATTTACCCTTAACCACATAATATTCATGTACAAATTTACAATTTGATGAATATTAATAGGTTGATCTTTAAATGGTTCATGAAACAATCGTTTTTTACTTTGCCACAAATGACTGTGTAGAAACTGAGCTACAATATTGTATGAGCAAACAGAGGAGACCCTGATCAGACTGCTCCTACAGGAGCAGTCTGATCAGGGTCTCCTCTGTTTACCTATGTGTCAAAATGAGTCTATATAGAGTAAAGGGTACTTGTGTTAAATACAAAGTGCATCCTTAACCAACATGTTCTATTAAGACACAAATACTAATACAGAATATTTCAAACCATGATTAACAGTTATGTGAAATCATTAATGATTGTTGACATTAAATTTCAAAGATTATGAACTTCAGGTAATTTCATGGCTACCTTTATTCGTGGATTCATGACCATGAAAATGTGGGGTCTATATAAAGCATGGTTTTCATTGGGACTGATATTTGTGGATACAATTCCCCATGGATTTGACAAAGATGTCTGAATAAAATTCATTATTTCACAGTTATAACCTGACCCCATGTTCTCAAAAAATAACAATAGTGTTCTCTGGAACACATGTGTCACCTGCTGAAGCATGACAGATGAAGTGTGACAGATAGACTATAGAAAAGTGCTTACAGCAGATGACACAAAAATGGAACTACATTATGATTTTCAAACTCAAAATATTAGTTTCAACAGGGACTGGAGTACGATACTCAAATCTGAGCCTCAAAGATTGTGCTTAAATATTTCTGAGAACACACTGCACAATATGGTATCCTGGTAAGGACCCCCAGTAGAACGTTAACCCTTTCCCTCATATAGACTCATTTTGACGCCCTCAATAGGTATCACATAAAGCCTGATCTGCAGAAAACCACAGTTAAACCTTACCAAATTTAATTGTAAAATCCTCATTTCCAGACCACTGAGGAGTAGCGAACAGCATAAAACCTGATCAGCCTGCGAGTTACTCGCAGCCTGATCTGGTTTTATGCTGTTCGCATAGGTCTTTTCATGGTGTCCTCTATGAGGGAAAGGGTTAAACTGGGTCTGCATTGTGTGGCTAGTCATCAATAAAGGTGAAGTGTAATAAAACTGTATATGAAATGTAACTTTAATCTTTAATTTAGCATAAGAAGTTAATTGTGCAACTGGTACAAAACTGTCAAAAAAAGTGATGAATAAAATGAATGTAGGGTATTTCTGAATATTATTCTTTTTTTTTTCTTTTTCTTTTTTTCTTTTTTTTTTAAGATTTAACTAAGATAGAAGAAAAAAAAGTTTGAAAAATAAAACACCACCAAATACCAGACTGCACTGCATGGCAACTGAAATTAAAGGTTGCCATGGCAACTAAATGTTATCTTGATGTCTACTTATATCTGTCTCAGCCTTTAATTAAAGTATGGAATTACATTGTAGTTCCTCATTGTCCTTACATAATCTTAAGTCCTATACAGCGATGTCTTACTAAAGGTGGTGAAGGAAATCCCTTAAGTTAACCCTTTCCCTCATAGAGGACACCATGAAAAGACCTATGCGAACAGCATAAAACCAGATCAACCTGCGAGTAACTCGCAGGCTGATCAGGTTTTATGCTGTTCCCTGCTCCTCAGTGGTCTGGAAATGAGGGTTTGTAATTAAATTTGGTAAGGTTTAACTGTGGTTTTCTGCAGATCAGGCTTTATGTGATACCTATTGAGTGCGTCAAAATGAGTCTATATGAGGGAAAGGGTTAAGAGAAGCACACAAACTAATAACTATTGACCTACAGCTAGCCAGCTGAAAATCTTCTTCACATAAAAATGTACGGGACCAGAATGAGACAAGATTATGATATAAGAAATGCTACACCAAGCAATTAATAGAATACTACTCAACAGGGAAAGCTCCTATTTTGAAAAGCAAGTAATATTTGGAACATATTATTTCTCTTGTTTTTTCGGGAGGTTTTATTTGGCAACAAAGCACATTAAAGTAGTATTTATATACATTATGTACATTATGTCTAAATGACTCCACTTCAATTTGATATCTATATAAAAAGTAAATTTACCCATTTGATTGAAAAAAAAAAGTGAAACAATGATGCATGGTAAAAGACAACAAACATACTGAAAGAAAAAGTATCTTCCCACTTTTGTACCAGCTAGGGGCCCATTCACAAAAATTCTTATGTCATAAGAATGTCTTTATGATCTTTATCTGTAGCTTTCATTTTTTAATCAACCAGAAATATTAAGCTTCCATTATGTTCAATGACTACTAGTTTTAAAAAAAAGGTAAGGTATTCTGAGACATCAATAAGAAATCAAAACAATGTACACGAGAAATCTTTGTGTAAATAAAATAGTTCTTGCGATTTTTTTTTTCACATACAGTGATGATTTGTACAATACATGAAATGGATCTCCTTTCCTTATTTAATTGTGCAAATTAGAAAAAAAGTAGGCTTTATGTATGGAAAGACCACCTCAACCTCCCAATTTATACCACCTCACCATTCAGACCACCACCTTAAGGACCCCCTCCTTTGGTCACTGATCTTTCTATATTGACCCTGCTTTCTAAAAAAATACTTTATCATAAACGAAATATTCTACTTAAATATTATGTGTGCTAAATTTATTTTTGATTATGGAATTATTTTATTGGATACTGTTAGCACTGTGATATCTTAATTAGCACAATGGTATCACAATTAGATTAGGGAACAATTTTCGATGGAAACTTTTAGCACTGTGGTATCACAATTAGATAAGGGAACAATTTTCGATGGAAACTTTTAGCACTGTGGTATCACAATTAGATAAGGGAACAATTTTCGATGGAAACTTTTAGCACTGTGGTATCACAATTAGATTAGGGAACAATTTTCGATGGAAACTTTTAGCACTGTGGTATCACAATTAGATAAGGGAACAATTTTCGATGGAAACTTTTAGTACTGTGGTATCACAATTAGATAAGGGAACAATTTTCGATGGAAACTTTTAGCACTGTGGTATCACAATTAGATTAGGGAACAATTTTCGATGGAAACTTTTAGCACTGTGGTATCACAATTAGATAAGGGAACAATTTTCGATGGAAACTTTTAGCACTGTGGTATCACAATTAACACCGGATCATAATTAGATTATATATTAGGAAACAATTTTCGGTCGAAACTTATAGCATTGTGGTTTCATAATTAGCACTTTGGTATTAAAATTAGCAATGTGGTATCATAATTAGCAATGTGGTATCACAATTAACAATGTGGTATTATAATTAGCAGTGAGGTATCACAATTATATATTAGGAAACAATTTTCGGTCAAAACTTATAGCATTGTGGTTTCACAATTAGCACCTTGGTATCATAATTAGCAATGTGGTATCATCACAATATGCAAGAAAGATGTACTCTACCGAGATACTTTTTATCAATAGGTTATAACATTTGATTGGGAGGTGTACTGCAGTAAGATACATTTACAAATGCCATATCTCTATTTAAGTACGAACTATAACACACTGCAGTGTGATACTGGTATCCCAATTAAGTTACCATGGTGATTCTGACATCACAGTGGAGGCACTATTGTCTCTTAGTAAAATAAAATAATGGTTTAACTTGACCATACAGCTCTAGTCCTGAACATAAATCACAATTATTCTAGTAGTATCAGCATGTAACATGACCACAGCCTCATACCAAATCAAAAGTTATCATCACAATATGAAATACCTAACTCTTGACAAATAAATATCTTAACCCTTTCATATCACATATTTGAGTTATTTCTTGTCTCTGGTATAGTAGAAGCATGAACGTCAAACTCTGCCAGCATAGCAGTTTCATTAAAATTGACTTTTTTTTTTAATACCTCTTATAAATGTCACTAAGAATGTGAAAAAGAAAATAAAATGAAATCTAATAGATGTTTTTTTGTTTTACACTTTATATCAAATTGTGTTACTCAGTATTTGAATATCTATTTTGTTGTGTATTTCCAAGTTTTCTTTATCATTTAGAAAATATTTGATCTTTTAAAAACATGCATCAGCATGAGTAAATGCAGTAAATGAACCAGAAAACAGTAACAATGAATATTTTTATTGTTTTTTTAGACACAAGGAATGAAAATATTTAAGGCACTTTGTTAGTAGTGATAAATAGCACGACAAACAAACATACAGTTAAACAACAGGCAACGTATGATGGGTAAAATTAGTGACTTTGTGGTACACTCTGAATTTCCTTCATGCCAATATTTCATGATTCTAAAAAGGGTTATATGAACCAATTTATCTACATCTCAAAGGACCTACCCTCTGACCATTGATTTCCTATTTTCAATTCAATTTTTCCTTTATTTACATACATATGCAAATTTATATATCAGATTGTCTAATAGCATCACTTTGGTTATCATGTGACCAATGGTTGACCTAATTACACAAATGAGCACATGGGATATTTCAGAACAGCTGACCTTGTAAGGAACAGAAAATAATTCCCTGATGTTCACCACTGACAAAAATGGCACAGACCATACTAGCAGAAAGTTGGCTTCATTAGCCAATTAAAAATGCAAAAACACAATGATTTTACCATATTGACCAACATAATTTTTTTTCTTCAAACCTGTATTTTTAATTAATTATGTTAAATTAAGGCTTCAAAAGCACTACAATTTAAGGAATGTACATGTATATCACACAGGGATATATCAAACATTACAGCTGATTCCTAAATTCCAAATCTTATTAATAAAACAATTATTTGACGACTAATCAATTACTTCCAACAAAACTGAATTTTTTTAGTGACAAGCTGTATGTATGTCATTTTTTAAATATAAATATAAAGTTCAGGTCAGCAGGTTTGCTTATACATTGCAAAAGAAAATCATGATACAGTTTTCTCGTAGTAATCCATCCATCACTAAACTGTGATCATGATCCATCAAGTTATTGTGGAAATTCCATAGTAAATGCAAGCCTTTATAGACTTAAATCAAAATATCCTATAACACCGAGTCAATGGATGCTTGCATCTGCACTGGTCTTTTTAAGCACTTGAAGGACCATGATTATAATTTAGTAATGGATGAATTACCTAAAGGAAGCTAGCACTTTCATTTGTCCATTGAAACATATCCTGATTACTCAATTAAATAGTACCTCACCCACAACCCCACCCCATCCCTATCTGACCCCGCCCAAACCGCTACTGACTGCCTATATACAGATATTAACATATAAAAAGACTCATCTCTTGCAAAATCTCAAATGAGACTTTCTTTACTCCAAAACCTCATTCCCTGTCTCACACCAAACTTTGAAACCTTGGAGAAACTTAAGACCACTGCCCGTTTTAAGATATTCATAAAGTTGAAGGTGACAATTTCTGTTCTTCAGCTTAGACATAGAGATATATCTCATTTTGAGTAAAAAATGTCAGTTGAAAAAAAAAAAAAAAAAAAAAAAAAAAAACACCTCAGTGATAATTGGCTGTGGATATATCTGCTGACAGCACCATGTGACTCTATGTGTCCAATCAACTTGAGCAGAATGTCATCTGTGTTTCATTCAGTCAAGGATGGAAAAAAAAAAATGCATGTCCATCACCTCATCAAAACTACTAAATAAGGCCTCTGAGTTTACTTGAGAAAAATGCCAAGAATGAGCAAGCTTTTACAATAGACAATAAGTGTTAATAATTATGGAATGCATCCCCTGCCATTAAAAGCGACAACAATCAAAATATATTCTGGTACAAGTAACGTCTTACTTATGCCTCAGTTACATTACTTGCATGAGCCATCAATATGCCTTTTTTAATTGAACAAAACTTGAATCATGTGATATTCTTGGATATTTATGGTACATATGTGAGCCCTTGTATGATTTTCACTATTTTTCACAGTTTTTGTGATCATGAGAAGCTTGTGTATGAGTTGCAAGAGCAATGTTCGGATATCATGGTATCGTAAATACATAGGATTTTTACTGGTCTTAAGAGTCATAACATGACACATGGGTGGCTTGTGTAATATAACAAGTTATTAAGAATTGTATGAGCCGGGTAAGAGTTGCCTACAGGTCTCGTACTAACTCCTCCAAGTTTTTTACAATTTCATTGTGACTTATGTACAATTTCCGGCTTCAGCAATTGTACAAACTCCGTATCTAATGTGACCATACAGAAAAGTAATTGAGAGCTTGTACAAATATTACAAATGTCTATGACCACCAATAATCATTCAATTTCATTATTTCTACAGACACTGTACAGGTAATGTAACTGAGCATAAACAAAATGCCATTCATCATCAACACTGTTGTTCCCACTAACAATGGCTTGAACAAAATGTCTTAGGGAATGTAGTCAGCCAAAAACATAGTTGACAATTCAACTTCTTCTTTTAAAAAAAAAAAACTATCTAAAATTCAATATTTGGAATGCTTAATAATGTCAATAAAGATCTCATTCAACCTAACATATTAACGTAAATTACGAATAAAAAAGTAATCACTGAATGAAGGATGAATTTAAATATCCATCAGGAACTCCAGGATCCACTACCAAACACAGAATGTAGAGCAGGGATTGGCCCAGACAATCTTCCTTATCAGGCTTATCAGTCTTGAGATTACACAAAATGTGGGATAGTCCTACAAGACATCCAGATATTATGATGATCTCTACAAATACTTTGTCCTAGCTATTCATCTGACATCCTACCAGCAAACTCTGCTAACCGCTCTTGCCAGTTGCTTGCTTTGCGGCTACGATAAGAGGTTTAAGCGTAGATAAAGGCATAGATTTTAATAAGAATGGGTGCTCCAAGAGTTCTTCAGCTGTTGCTCTCTTATCAACATCAACTTCCAGGCATTTATTTAGGAAATCCTGCAATTCCGGTGACAGCTTGTTGAAGTTCTTAATCTCAGGTTTGCCCTTCGTTGCAATCTTGTAGATGGCTTTCAGCGGGGTCTCGTTGAGGTATGGGGGCTCTCCTTCAAGCATCTCAATGATCATGATGCCCAAGCTCCAGATGTCCACCTTCTTACCGTAATGTTTCCTATTCAAATAGCAAACAGAGACATATCAAATATTTGCAATGAATGTCTCATCCTTTTTTAAATGAAAACATACATAACTCAAGCAATCTGATCCTTTGGTATCTACAGAAGCAGCAGATGCTTGTAAAGATTCTTAACAAGGTTTTCCACATACCCCAAAAATAAAGGCTATCATGTTAACTTGTACTTAAGAACTCTGGTAGCACTTACCTGTGTGCACCAAAGACTTAAATCATTGGCCACATGGTTCTCACTAATTCCATTGGAATCCAGTGTGGTGGCATTCAAAAAACATCTTAAGGTTTAATAAAGACATATCCTTATCCATAACTTTTTATTTCCCCATGATATTTCATAACTTAACTTTTACCAAATATTAAATTTTAGTTTAAGTCTTACATAAAACAATCTTACATTTAAAAATGTATACTGAATGCCGCCCCTCATATATGAATACAAGGGAGGATTTCAGCTATTTAGAAAAATCTATGTTCAAGACCCGTGTTCTCAAAATTCTTAAAAACCATCTTAAGCTCAAATTTGTGAATCATGCTCAAACCCCTGTTAAAACTAATTGGAATAGTTTGAGTAGGAGTATGAAATCTTACTTAAGTACCATTTTAATTTTCGAGATCACGGGGCCAACTTAATCAACTTAACTCAATCCAAGTGAGAATCTTAATTTAATGATAGGCTAAAGGTCTGGGATAGTCGTAGAAACTAGAGCTATCACTGAAGGTGATTAATACCCCCGCAAAATGTTTTGATACAGGAATAGCCAGACTCCTTGTGGAGCATAGATAAGAACCTGTATATATAGTATATTGGTTATGATGGTAAGTAAGTAATAAGTAAGTAAAGTCTTTATTTTAAGTGGATAGAGAGTCAGTTATGGTTGTTTGGCACAGTAGTTTAAAAGTTTAAAAAATGTAGAGTTACAGTTCTTGGACACTGCACTTCTCCTAGTCACCATCTGTTTACATTTTAAGTTTCAAGTCAATACCATGTATAATATTCAAGTTATGTTTGGGACGAGAGAAAAAAGCAATTAACAAAAGGGAGATAATTAAAAAATGGAACCAGGTAGAGTTACAGTTGAACTAAATCAGTTAAAAAATGTAAAAGAAGAAGTATCACAAGATATTTAGAGTTGAATCAGGGGCAATAACTCTGTATTCCTTACGATAATTCGAGTGAAACTTATGTCAAGCACCTCTCCACCTGATTATCAATGCACAAACAAATTTGAACCGAATCAGTTAAGACATGTTGAAGTAGTTTGCGTCACAAGTTTTTGGGATGGACAGAGAGACCGACAAACCGACAGACTGACTCCTACATACCCCCTCTTTAACTTTGTTTGCGGAGGTATAATAACTCAAGCTATCAGTGTAGGGGATATACAAGCTATCAATGTAGGGGATATACAAGCTATCAATGTAGGGGATATACAAGATATCAATGTAGGGGATATACAAGCTATCAATGTAGGGGATATACAAGCTATCAATGTAGGGGATATACAAGCTATCAATGTAGGGGATATACAAACTATCAATGTAGGGGATATACAAGCTATCAATGTAGGGGATATACAAACTATCAATGTAGGGGATATACAAACTATCAATCAGGGTTTTCGATGACGCACAAAATTGTGCGTTTTGTCGCAAAATAATCTGAAATGACCCCCATGTTGAATGCTAGTGCGCCGTCAACGACGCATTTTCAAAACCAGGTTCTAAATATAAGACACATTTGATTGATATCAAATAGCTGTCAGTTTAAACCTACTATATGTGTTTCCTTTATTTTGGAAACAACATCTGACGTTCCAGATGCATGTTCATTTTATTTTCTCTGAATAACAGATCAAGATATGGGACTTTCTGTTTCTTAAAATAGAACCCGGACTGCCGGCATTGCATAAAACGATGACCTCACGTCGTTGTCGTCCCGAATATTAGGATGTCTGTTTACGTACATGGATGCATGATTTTATTTATGAAAACTAGGCTTACTTTGATTTTTCTCACCATATATCGCCCTTTTATATATTTGGATTAATTTTATCACAGAAAAATTCTCCCTTTATAAATTAGTCTGATGTTCCGATACGTTCTGTACAACTAATCCCAACCAATGATGAAGAGATGTTGCATAGCAACGTCATTCGGATCATCACAAATGCTGCAACAATGGTTTATTATTATTATTACCTAGCTGCAGGCATGTCCCCCTAAAATTTCAAATGACCCCAAAATCAAATATTCGAGGGGACACATGTCCCCAAAATGAAAATGTATATATTAAACCCTGTATCAATGTAGGGGATATACAAGCTATCAATGTAAGGGATAAACAAGCTATCAATGTGGGGGATATACAAGCTATCAATGTAGGGGATATACAAACTATCAATGTAGGGGATATACAAGCTATCAATGTAGGGGATATACAAGCTATCAATGTAAGGGATATACAAACTATCAATGTGAAGATATAAGTAATACCCCTGCTACATCATATACTCAAAAAAATTGTGTGCCTTGCAGTAGTCAAAACCTTTACTAAAAAATTTTGATTTAATAGGGACCTTATGACAAACTAGGCCCTAGTGGCTAGTGGCCTAGGGATTTTTAAAGAAGTCTAGATATTCTGAACAATTATGGTAGAGGGTTACCCCAAAGAAGATTGTGCCAATATATTTTCAAACCTGCCCAGTGGTTTTGCAGAAGATGAACATCACTTTTCATTTAAAGCAAAATTGGCCCAAGTGTGGTTGAGGAGATGTAGTTTCAAGCTAATTGTTCAAGACCAACAAATGATGGGTGACTGATGATGGACGCCAGACAAAGACCGGTCACAATAGCTTACCTTGATTGCTTCAATTATTGGATATTAAATATGAACTATCAAAGAAGTTGCTTTGTCCCAGTTCACACCACAAACACCATAATAAAACAGTACTTAATCCCAGTTTTCTTTTTTCGAAACAGCGACCTTAACCTTGAGTTCACCCATCCAAAATAATATCCAGAAACTAACCGTTGTAACACTGAATAACTGTTAAATGTATTTTTTGCACTTAAAATAACGGGGACAGAAAGAGTGAAATGACACAACACTATAATGTGCCATGTGACATGACATGTATGATTCCAGTAAAGCCCTAACTCTACTCCATAAAGTAAAGAGATGTTTAATGAAGGTCTGAATTTTATTATAACAAGAAAATGTGTCTGCCACACTGATGCCCCTCTGGCATACTTTGGTCAAAACCAAATATTTGCTTGTATTAAGTAAATACCTTAATATACACTTGTATCAAGTTTCACGAAGATGTGAGGTCATCTTCTGGCATAGAAAAAAATGCTTAAACACAAACGTAAACCTGAGGCAGAACAATCAATTTTACCATGAAATTTAGGTCACCGCCCAAAAAATTGTTTATAAAGTAAAGATTTCATACCCTTATGTACATGTGAACCAAATTTCATGAAGATGTGATGTCATTTTCATAAAACAAGGGAGTTCTTTTGAGCACATGTGTCACCTGCTTAAGTATTGTGGAAAAAGTGTGACGGACAAGCGTGACAGAAAAAGTTAGACGGAAAGACAGACAATAGAAACCTGATTCCTATGTGTCACTTCTGCTTACAGCAGGTGACACAAAAAAATGCTTAAATGCAAAGGTAAACCTGAGGTGTGACAAACGGGAAGATAGATGGACACACAGACCGATAATCTATATACCCAGCAATGCAGTTGGTTGGGCATAAAAATAAAAAAAATATGAATAAATGTATAAATAAGAATGTTCTTTGGAATATGTGTGTTACCTGCTGAAGCATGACAGGAAAAGTGTGACGGACAGCAGTGATTCAGATTGGACCCACATTCCTTAGGACAGTTGTCCTAAATGGTCATTTTTTTTTAAGTCATTTGTCCTAAATTACAGGAAAAACTTCGGACAATTTTGTTATAGCAAAATGCTTAATAAGACATTAATGACACTTTCAAGTTTACTTTATTTATTTATATTCTTTTTGCTTTGAAATATATCATTCAAGATTATTTCAAAACTTCAGTCAGTTAAATAATTTCCAAGGTAAGTATGTTGTTATGACTATCTTCTGATACCTTGTTCACTTATATAGAAATGAAATAAATAATTGTTATTTAAGTTAGTATCTGGAGGGATGCATTTATTCAGTATGGAATTAGTATGTCACAAAGGAGAACCCACCCAACCCTTAAGCATAAAAGATCTTACAAATAAAAGCAAAAAAAAATAAAAAAAAAATAAAAATATTGACTCAAGAAAACAGCAGGTAATAATAAATTATTTAACTTTAAATGGAAATGTGAGATCATTCATACTTCTAGAATTTTGAAGATGATGAGTGAGAGAAAGATTGGACATATAAGATATTTTGATTGTTTATCAAATCAAACACAGAATTGTAATTTATATGACTTTCTATCTAATCAAAGTCAAGGCGAATTCAGCAAAATCCGAAAAATCCGACTCGTCAGAATGATTTTCCATTCTGCAACAGTCGTGTTCTTTAAATACGATCTAACTTGAAAGTGCTGACAAATCAATTAAAAGTATATATTTTATTCCCCCAATAATAGATCGACATCCTTTGATACCTTATCTACTCTTTGTTTTTCAGTCATCATTGACAGTTTTTTGCCAACATTTTATAACGGCCTGTTTATTTCTTAGAAGACTCGCGATTTCCGGTTTTAACGACACTTGTGACCACGTGGCACGTGATTTGCATAGGTAATTTTCCACTGGATAGAACTTGAATAGCATGAAGAAAAGAAAATGAAACTTGACACGCATCATTCTATTTATTTAGTCATATTCCTGATTTTATTGATTGATATCTGTATTTGAATTTAAAGAATCCAGTAATTATGAAAAAGAAAGATACTTATGCGTAAAAACTTTGGCAAATATCGATATTTCCGGTGGTCGAAATTTCTTGCAACGTACGAGTCCCTATGAACACGCATACAAATCGGCGAGCCCAAGTATCAAAATGTTTCTAATGTAATTATTTTCAGAACAAACATATAGATTATATATATTATATAGATTGTGATATGATTAAAGTTTCAACAGCAACATTGCTATTTAGTCTTTTTTGCGGATAAGGAACTTTTATGCTGTTAAAAACTGACTGCGTCAGTTTGAGTCTCCATGAAGTAACGGGTATTTGAGTCAAAATGCGTCTGTATGAAGTAATAAGTAAATGCGTCAGAGTGGGACTCTATAAAGTAAAGGGTTAATTGTCGAAATTTCACCGTCCGGTACAGACATTTGTCGGTCACATTGTCTGATGAACTGTATTTTTATCGGCCCGATGGGCGTACTGTGTTTATTTTTTCCGGTCATCTGTAGCTTTTATCGGCCCTGGACCGAAGGGCCGATCCAATCTGAATCTCTGGGACAGGCGGAGTGATCCCTTTGTTTAACCTCTGCTTACAGCAGGTTACACAAAAAATGTTTAAAAAATGCTAAGAAAAGCACAGAATTTGTTATACAGATAAAACATAGCAGAAGTATGACATGGAAAAGAATAAAGAAATTTCTAAAGAATATGACAGGAGGGACTTGCACGCCACCAAGCTTACCTGGAGACAACCTCGGGAGCCATCCAGTACGGGGTACCAACCATCGTCTGTCGCTTTGACTGCTCGCTGCTGAGCTGGGCACAAAAGCCAAAGTCTGTCAGTTTCACATTCCCATTCATGCCCAAAAGCACATTGTCACTTTTAATATCTCTGTGTATAATACTCCGACCATGAAGAAAATATAACGCCCTCAAACATTCCCTAGTAACTGCTGCAATCTGACCTTCCTTCATGATGGTTTCCGTGACAACATCAGTGAGTGCCCCACCATCCAAGTATTCCATAACAACCCAGAGTTCCTGATTTTCCTCCACAAAGTAGCAGTCCAGGAAGTTGACGATCTGGTCATGTCGATATGTCTTCATCACCTCAATCTCAGTGATTAACAATTCCTTCTTGGGCTGATTGGTCAAATCCATGATCTTAATGGCGACCACCTTGTCATCTTGACCCTTTGGCTTGGCCATGACGACACTTCCAGAGGCACTAGAATAGATTGGGAAGATATAACAATGGATATTCTTTTTTGCGAAATATAACATATGGCAGTGCTAGTATATACTATTGAGTAAATGTATTATACCTAAGAACTTTCTGTACTAGGTTGAAGAATCAAGAACACAAATGGCAAACTTTTATAAAGTTGTTACTTCCCCTTATTCTTATAGACCACCACTGCATTTAGAACAGAAATTATAAAAAAATACTTTTTAGTGAAATAGCATTTTCATTACCTTCAACTGTACTTCACAACACATGTGTTATCCAACTTAAATCTAATTTCTGCATACAACTTCTACAAGATGATAGATTCACAGTTTCAAGCATTTATTTCCCATTCGTGACTATCATGATGACACTACCATGTAGCATCTGTAGCTACAATGGCCTCCTTCATATAAAGAACATGCAAGGGAGATTACTGTAGGAGGTTTGTTTGTTTGTTGGGTTTAACATCCTATCAACAGTATTTCAGTCATTGGGAGACAATGTCTCGAGACAGATATAATGCTGCCACACTGCAGTATCACGCCATAGACATGTGGCATGATACCACACCAAGTCACATTATCCTGACACTGGGCCAAACAGTCCTTGAACTACCCTTATATGCTGAGCGCCATGCAAGGGATCTATACCAGTACCATTTGTTACGAATTTGGTATGTCGTGGCCGGGGATCGAACCCACAACCTCCCGATTTTGGGGCAGACACTCTAACCACTCAGCCACCAGGACCAGTACTGTGGGAGGTATACATAAATGAATACTAGAACAAGTTCATTGAAGCCCCATTCTGTACTTGGGGTCACACCATAACTCAATCTCATTAAAATCATATCCTAATTTGCGCTCCACTACTATATGCAATTAAGATCTGACAACATTGCATTTGGGGTCACATCAGATTGGCCTTTTTATGTAATTTATATGCATAAACAAGTGCTTGATTTTTAACCAGTAAATAGCATGTTTCTAACTGACTTCCGTAAAATATTTGTCACAGGGTGAGAAAAATGTGCAGCTTGACTGGGACTCAAACCTGGGGCCTTTTGCTTACAGGGCCAATGCTCTACCCACTGAGCTACCCGGCCGCTTACACATCTTTCTATCCAATTGTGAGTAATCAGTAATGTAACATATTAAAAATGGATGCCTCAACAACTGCTGTTCTTACTTAATTATTGATACCAGAATTAAAGCCTGAACAAAAAGTAGCTGATTTAGCACTCTTGAAACTTTGTAGTAGTTCTCCCTACAGGACACTATCTTGTTATTTGTTCATATACATTCATGCAGTTACTTCCTCTGGTTATACCTTATGAATTAGTAGGCGCCCATTTGAGTGGCTTATACAAAGGTCAATCTGAAACCACCCTCAGAATTCAGTTACTGATACTGAATCTGATTTCATTGAGATTGACTATTACTGAACATGCACTTAAATTTTTTTACAAAAATCACAAAACAAATTAAGATCTGGGGTCGTATGTTAGACTGCTATACATTGTATTTGGCTTTTACATTATAATGGAAATATGTTTTAATGAAGTGTGTTTTAATGGAGTTTTATAATGGAGAGTGTTATAATGAAGTGTGTTATAATGAAGTGTGTTATAATGGAGAGTACTATGACAGTGTGTTATAATGAAGTGTGTTATAATGGAGTGTGTTATAATGGAGAGTATCATGATGGAGTGTAATAATGAAGTGTGTTATAATGGAGAGTGTTACAATGAAGTGTGTTATAATGGTGTGTGTTATAATGGATAATGTTGTAATGGAGATTAATATAATGGAGTGTTATAATGAAGTGTGTTATAATGGATTGTTATAATGAAGTGTGTTATAATCAAGAGTATAATAATGGAGTGTGATAATGGAGTGTGTAATAATGGAGAGTATTATGATGGAGTGTTATAATGAAGTGTGTTATAATGGAGTGTTATAATGAAGTGTGTTATAATCGAGAGTATAATAATGGAGTGTTATAATGGAGTGTGTAATAATGGAGAGTATTATGATGGAGTGTTATAATGGAGTGTGTAATAATGGAGAGTATAATGATGGAGTGTTATAATGGAGTGTGTAATAATGGAGAGTATTATGATGGAGTGTTATAATGGAGTGTGTAATAACGGAGAGTATAATGATGGAGTGTTATAGTGGAGTGTGTAATAATGGAGAGTATTATGATGGAGTGTTATAATGGAGTGTGTAACAATAGAGAGTATAATGATGGAGTGTTATAATGGAGTGTGTAATAATGGAGAGTATTATGATGGAGTGTTATAATGGAGTGTGTAATAATGGAGAGTATTATGATGGAGTGTTATAATGGAGTGTGTAATAACGGAGAGTTTTATGATGGAGTGCTGGATAATGGATCCTCACTGTAGATCATGAAATTGCGATGGTCACATCTGCATTACAGCAGCCCTCTATGTATCTCAAGTGAGAATGATTATATAGATCACAGAAAGAGAGAGAGAAAGAGAGACGAGACAAAGTCATTTTCTTTAATATTGATATTTAAGTTGTTATTATCTGAATTCATTCATGATTTCATACATGCAACTCCTATCATCTCAACAAAAGTACAATATCATAAACTTACTCAAATAACATAAAAAGCCTTTTCAATGACTTATTTCAAAGATTAGGCCCAACAATAAGTTTTTCATGCATTGTTTTTTTCACAAGTTTTACAAACTTTGACAATCTCAAATAAATTGTTATGTGGGAAAACAATTTTTCTTTCAGAACAGAAACAATAAAACATTCACTGAACAATCTTCTCCTCAGGTGTCTGGTACCCTCTAAAATGAAAACAATTCCAACACTGTTTACTGTTTCTCTAGCATGTTAGCAGTTGCAGGAGGATAAGGCAGTATGGAAAAGCCATAAAAGTCATAGGCGGATGTGATTCACAGTCCCACCATACTTTGATTCACTAAAATACATCAAGATCAACAGCTTTATTGTTTGGTAAAACAAGACAAAATGACTCCTACATACCCACCCCAGACAGCTGAAATGGTATAATTAATCTTGTAATCAGAAATAATCCAAACTATGTACTGGTATTATATTTATTCTGCATCCAATCTTCAGGCTTTCAACAGAGCCAATTGTTACACTTGACCGTTCAATAGATTTTGTAACATTTCAAACTACATAAAACTCATAGAACCATTATTGATGAAAAATGTCACATGACATAACTTCAGCAACCCAGGGCAACTGATTTTCAAAATCTAATGTACCTGGCCATTAAAATGTCGAATTGTGTCTGCCGGGACATTTGCATTTTTGTCTGCAATATGTTTTAAAAATTACATACCCTTTGATATTCATACCATATGCCGACAGTTCATATACAGGACATCATGACTTGACTTTACTTGACTATTTGAGTTTACCGTCGCTTCCACAGTATTTCAGTCATATAGCGACGCCTAGCTAATTACAGGCAGAGGAAGACCCCAAATGCACAGAGGCATCCAGGTAGAACCACCGACCTACCGCAAGCCAGCTGGAAGGCTTCCTCACATGAAAATCCGAATGACCCTGCCGGGACTTTACCCTCTCAGCCACAGAGGCCCCGCAGGACATCATGTGGTGCTAATTAGTTAACCATGGCTGTGTAAGAAGTACTGTATGTGACTGGGTACTGTGTATGCAAATTGAATAACATCTGTTATGCCCACTTTCACTGAATATCTTTTTGATCTTACATTAAAATCTAGCTTATTAACAGTGAGATTGGCAAACTTCCGGGTGTGTTAAAAGGCTGATTTTTCTTTTGAAAAAAGTTAAAGGTAAATTATATTTTCTTTAGAGTAGGCCCCTCACTACGTGGGTTCGAATCCCGGCAGGGTCATTCCGATTTTCATGTCAGGAAGCCTTCCAGCTGGCTTGCGGTAGGTCGGTGGTTCTACCCGAATGTCTCTGTGCATTCGGGGCTTCCTCCACCTGTAATTAGCTGGACGTCGCTATACGACTGAAATACTGTGGAGGCAACAGTAAACTCAAATAATCAAGTCAAGTCTTTAGATAAGTGTTTGAAGAAATGAGAGAAAAAAAACTGACTAGATCTACTTATTTCTCCACATATTTCTAATCTTGCATTAAAAGCATGCCAGATTGGAGATATTTCAGGCATGTAAATTGCTAATTTTGTTTTGGAAAAGTTACAGATAATGGCTTTATTTTGTGGATAAAAGCTAAAAAGATATATTTGCAGTAATTCGCAGAGTATGTTTAGCATCTTGCAGAGTCGATGCACACCTACTCATACCATATCATGTTCACTTTTAAAACCAATACCAGGCAATCAGTCATTAAGGTTACCATGAAAGACTCATCAAAGTACAGAAAACATATTTATAGAGTAAAAAGAAAAGGATTTTAAATATTTTATACTAAAACTTTATGTCTGATCAAGAAGTTAGAGATCATCAAAATGTGTCTATCAAAGGTGAAAATGTACAAAAAAATTGACACCCCGGAGGAGGCCCACCCTCCTGCATCCACCCCACACTAAAATTGGGCCTAATTTTTTTTCTTGGGGAAGCCCTGCAGTTGATGTGTTTAAGCTCTTTATTGAATAATTCAAAGTAAGTACTTACAATTATATTATCAAGTGTCTACTATTAAGCCCTGGATAAAAATTGATGTACCGGAAGAATAAAAAGCTCATTTTACAGGTAAGTCTTAGAAACAGATAATATATTTTGGCACATGTCTAAATATACATTCATATTGAATACTTTGATGTTTGTTCATTGGGTATAATATCCCACCGACAGTATTTCAGTAATTTGGAGATGAGAATACTCCATTGTAAAATAACCTAAAAATAAATACTGACAAAAAAAGCTGATGCCAGATACCATCTTTACCAGTAGCTCTGCATGCCAGGCTTGTCACACTTACCCAGATCCTACTTTCTTCTTGGTTTCATACTTCTCCAGGGCATTGCCTGGACTTGACAGCTTGCCTGTAACAAACCCAGGAAATCATAAATCCCAACTGTACAACAAAACACTTTTAAAGTAAATCTCTTGGTCGTCCTATCTTTAAAAATACCCTCTGCCCCAACACCACCACACTTCCTTGTGACAAACATCCTGAAACTCCAGGGGTTCCTCCTGATAGGATAGCAATGAACACACAAAAAATTGGAGTCTCACTGATAATGTTGTAATGAAATACAGGATCTACACTGCCTTACTCATCTTTTTTTAATTATTCATTCCTTTCATTCAAAAATCTCATGAAAGACCAAAGATTTTATTCCAAAACTGATTTTTTTTTATACTGATTAATTTAAATTCTATTATTTTATCTTTTTTTTTGATATTTATTTGCTGCAAATTTCTAAATCAGTATCTTACAAAATTTGAGATATCTGATTTCTGGTCAACCTCAGTTTGAGATATCTGATTTGAGGATAACCTCAATTTGAAATATCTTATTTGTGAAAGACCTCAGTCTGAAATATCTGATTTGTGAAAGACCTCAGTCTGAAATATATGATTTGTGAAAGACCTCAGTCTGAAATATATGATTTGTGAAAGACCTCAGTCTGAAATATATGATTTGTGAAAGACCTCAGTCTGAAATATATGATTTGTAAAAGACCTCAGTCTGAAATATATGATTTGTGAAAGACCTCAGTCTGAAATATATGATTTGTGAAAGACCTCAGTCTGAAATATATGATTTGTGTAAGACCTCAGTCTGAAATATATGATTTGTGAAAGACCTCAGTCTGAAATATATGATTTGTGAAAGACCTCAGTCTGAAATATCTGATTTGTGAAAGACCTCAGTCTGAAATATTGATTTGAGAAAGACCTAAATATGACATATTTAATTTGAGTGAAAGACCTCAGTCTGAAATATCTGATTTGTGAAAGATCTCAGTCTGAAATATCTGATTTTTGAAAGACCTCAGTCTGAAATATATGATTTGTGAAAGACCTAAATTTGAAATATCTGATTTGAGGAAGACCTCAATTTGAGATATTTGATTTGAGAAAGACCTAAATATGACATATTTAATTTGAGGAAGACCTGAGTTTGAGATATTTGATTTTAGAAAGACCTAAATTTGAAATATTTGAGAAAGACTTCAGTTTCAGTTATTATGTGATATACTTACGGAGCCCATCGTTAATCTCATCATCGGACATGTTCTTCTTCTGTTCCCGAGGACGACGGGTCGCAACTGGCTCCTCCACTGTCGCCTGCTCTACTTTGTCTGTGATCTTCTCTACCTCCTGAGGGGAGAGTTAATTTCAGCCATTCAAGCAATTTACATGTCTCAACAGCTGAACAACACTTCTTAATGAAACAAAGTCTGTAGATGAACAATATAAACAATAACGTAACATTTTACAGAAATTTATTGGTTGACTAAAGTTTACAAGATAAACTTGCAAATTACAGTACCATTCAGTGTTTGTTAATGAAATTAAGTTGAAAGCCATGATTCTGCTTAAAAAAGTAAAGCAATTGTGAGAATAATGATTCTGTAGTAATATCATAACTCAAATACACTTGCATTAATTTTTTCGTCATCAAGTTTATATTTTCTAAATAGCCAATGATAATAGCTAAATGCGTCATGCTTGTAAAGTGAACTACCCTCTGTGTTCAAAAGATCCTTATAAGTAAATAGTAACTCTATTGTTACTCTTTGTGGACTAATTTGATATGTAACAAAGGAAATAAAGAAGGGACTACTTTTGGCACATTTAACTTAAATTAAAAACTTATTCACTTTATGCAGATTGGGAAACAAGTTCTTATAAATAATACTTATCCTTCTCAACAGCTCCAGTGTTGGACCAGTACTTTGCTTATTAATTTGGACTGTGCTTTTACATGGTACACATTTTTAAATATTTGAGAAAAAAAATAACTTTCATGGCTCAAAGTAGGCAAGCTTATTTGAGCCAGAATTGGGTCAACATCCCCATGTTGACATTTTGTAATACCTACTATAGGACAGTGGACAGCACATTTTCTCAGACTGCTTATTAAAACAAGGAAGTAATCAATTTATAACCCTGGCTTGATATAATGGTATATAAGACAGTCCAGTCTTTGTATGGTACAATTCTTACATGCTCATTACTTGGTCTTGCATGTTAACTTGCGACTTACCTCAAGTCAAAAATTTACTTTTTATGTCACTATGATTTATTTATTTTTTTTAAATTTTTTTTAGAAATTTGGAGTACATATCCTGTTAGCAAAAATAAATAATAAAATACACAAACAAATCCTACACACTAGACTGTTAATTGAGACCACTGAGAATCAGAAATTCAATTCTGAAGTGCTTGCCCTACTTTACGTAAACATTTCTCATTGAATATAAGAGATCTAATGTGATAAGATACAAGGAATATATCAATAGTTTCCTTATAATTGTGTGTGATTTGCCCTGTACCGTGTCTATGTTTGGTGAAACATTATAGCCTAATTTGCTTGACACAGCTGCATAATTATTTCCTTCTATCATGTGAGACCGAGTTATATGCATGTGTGTACTTATTCTGATGTTAACATAATGTGAAATGTACAACTGAAGAAGAGTGCTGATTATCATCAAACACTGCCTCCCAGCTTGTGACATTATCAATCATAACTAATTATCAAATTATCCCAAATAATGTGCAACTGTACATTGAGAACAACTCTGGTAAAGACTGCACCATCTCTGCCCTAGTTTGCACATGGGCACTGAGTCTTGAATTTGCTATTATTTTATCAATCCATGGACCTTAACTTAGGAGTTACTGGGATTTTCTGACAATTACACTTGGCTGAAATACCATACAAGAGAGTCAAACACTTGTATCTACTTACCTTGTCTGGTTTCTTGTCTTCTTTCTTCTCAAACACTTCATCACACTGTTTTTTATCAAACTCAACTTTTGGTCCAGATGATGTACCTTCAAGTTCTTCCTCAGAATCTGGGTCTATTGATTTTGCCACCTGCAAAAAAAATGGATCTTTTACACAAAACTTACTGGTAATCATTTTCAATCTTATTCATACAAGTCTTCCTTTATTTTTTTCCCTTAGTATGTTGTTGATGTATTTTCTATAGATGGAGATAAAGTGTTCCTTTCATATATACATGTAGATAGAAAGAGATATTTGGGTGTCATTTAGAGAAATTGTGGGTCAAAATGGACAATTTTTGCATCATGGATAATAACAGTCTGTGATGAAAAAAACTGAATAATTTTACATTAAAAAAAAAACACTGTTTAAAAGAATCTTCTGTATATTTTTAAATTAGGGAAAGCATTAGATTAAGCTTGTTTACATTTCTACCCAATACAGAATAGTTATTAATAAACAACTAAATGGAAAGGTTATTTGCAAACTGAGTCTACATGTTAAGTCACAAGTTGAGGGCACAGTGGTCAAGTGGTAATGTGTAGGTCTGAAGACCGAATGCCACAGGTTCAAAACATGTTATCCCTTCACTTTAAGCCTGTAGTTGTAATACAGACTTATTCCTAAGAAAAGTGGGCTCCAATAGAGACCAGCAATGTAGGGCAATGCGAAACCAGTAACACCTGGCCCCGTGTTCTTGAAAATCAAAATGTTACTTAAGAATGACTTTCATACTCACACTCAAATGTCAATTTTTTTTACAAATTCGAGCCCGAGATCATACTAACTGGGTAAGTAACAAAAGAAGACCAGGGTATGTTCTTAAGAAACCATCATACCTGCATGTATCTGTCATTGGTCTTCTTTTTCATAGACTTGCTGAATGTCTTCAAGGAGTTGATGACAGCCTCTGGGTTCTCTTTCTGCTCTTCCTTTCTGTTGGAACACATTGTAACTCAATACAGACCCAGGCAAGTATCAACCTCAAAATATTTCAAGATCATTTATAATGTCTGAAGGATGTATACACTTTTCAAGACTGAGTTTCAAAGTTTTCCCCCATCTTTGTACATTATTTTTTTTCAATCTTGCTTTTGTTGTTGATTTTCATTCTGTTTGTTGTTGTTTTATTTATTGTTTTACTTTTGGAAATCAAGCCATTTGAGGAAAACAGCAGGATAATACAATCATTTCAAGGTTGTTGTTTTTAGCTTAAAAAGTGAAATTTCTATTACACCAATTGCAGATCAAATTCATTGGTTAAAATTATATAAGAATCAGTTAATTTTGCTAGTATTTGAAATTTTGAATGTCCAAATGGCTAAATTGTTTTTCCCCCAAAAAAATTCTGTTGTTATACTGATTATTCATTAATGAAAACCCTGCTTGTAGTAAAAAAATAATTCATATATTTAAAATAATACAATCTTATTAATAATTGAACACCACCCTTTCGTAAAAAGTAGAAATTTGACCCGTATAAGCTTTTAAACCAGGACAGACCAATTCAGCCTGTGAGAAACGTATAGAAAGACCATGTTTAATCTGTAAACTTTTCATCTATGACTTTGCAAACTCAGAATAGTTATGTGCAAAATCTCAATCCAATATTCTTCCTAGATGATCTGGAGGTAAACAATGATATCAGGTTCGAAAAATTGTTCATCTACACTGACAAGTATGCAGCTATAGCTGAATTTTAATATCATGTACAAATACCAATAGCGGAGTTAATTCTAATAAAATTATGCATTTTTCATATCATATAAATATAAATTTTTGAAAATTATGTCACAGATATGCGCATATCCATATTGATATCTATGCCCTGGACAGGTGTGATACTTACGAGATATTTGATCCCATCAGTAGCATCTCCCATGCTGGAGGAAGGCCACTAAAGTCCCCTGTGACCTTATCAAAGCCTACATGGAAATTATGTTGGACCATATATGGTGCGCCTATCTCCATACCATCACCTCCACTACCACTGCCCTTTGTTTTACCCTTGGGCTGTTTTGGTAAATTGGAATTTGTTTTGAACAGAGGCATCTTGCTCTGAAAAGAAATAATGTTTCAGAAAATGAAGTACATATCAAAATCATTTAGAATTTAAACATTAATAAGCAACAATGTAAATATACAACAAAGTATTCACAAATTGTTTTATCTATTTCACATGTCTATGGCATGATATCACAGTGAAGTTTAACAATTAAGCAGCAGAATTATCAAAGTTCATACATCAGGATATTATTAATGATTTAGCCTAATAAAGAGTAAGCAATCAAAACTTGCATCACAAGAGCCCTGGTAAACACCAATAAATTTTAATCATATAACATAGACTGAATTATTTAGATCTGAAGGAAAGTTTGAGGTTTCACCTGTATGATATGCTGAAAATTTAGAAATTACAATAAATTTGCATGAGATTATATTAATCGCTAAATGGATGCAGCTTAGTAGTTTCAATGTTTACATGGAATGTTCTTAATTGATACCTTGATATGATGAAGCAAATTATCATTAGTGATAAGATCAATCTTCATTCGGTAAGAGAGAATATGCAACAAAAATAATACAGGGAAGATTATGCTGAATCTTAGGAGGAAAATGTAATTATACAGACTATTCAATTAAGAGGTATTTATAGCATTTAATAAAACAAAAATAACAAAAAACAAAAACAAACTGACATTGTTGGCTTTACTCATTGTGAATCCTTTACTCCAACAGTCTAAACTATGAAAATCACTGTAAAACCAAAGAAAAATGGAGACCAGGTCTTTTTCCTTTTACTTCCTTGTCTTCGTTTTTATCGAGCGAAACAGGAAATTCTCCACTTCTAAGTAAACGTCACATCCTGATCGGGATGACATGCTGACAGCAAGTACGATGTGTGTGCGTAAACTGAATCTACACGGTTCGACTGGAACTAACACTTAACTAGATGTTCCCCTAATTAAAGCCTTAAAGTTTTAACAAGGAAATTGCAATGTCTAGATGGATTTAATTTTATTCAAAGCGAATATTATAGTGTACATTTATGAATAATTTTTAAAAACTGATTTTCAATTTGTTACAAAATGTTTTAAATGCAATGACAAGTTTTTAGAAACTAATTAAAAACTTTTGGGAACTTTACCTGTTTAGCAACTTCTTAAAAAAATTAAACCGGAAGTGTTTGTATCACAGTAAAGGGAAATAACTCTTTGTATACAATACTGTTTAATAGGTGTGAACAAAGACCTGGTTGTAGCCAGGACTTTTATATTAGAATATATTCATAACATATCATTTATGTCTACTTGAGTGTAATAAATTCAGGAAATGGCAGTTTTTGATAAAAAGACACATCCTCCAAGAATAAAAAAAAATCGAGATATTTCTGCAATTTATGAGTTAGGCCAGGGTCTCTTAAATTTATACATACCCTGGTTAGGCCGAATCCCATTTCAATGTTTTCTAGGACTCTGCCTCGTCATAGATCTACTAAAATAGGTGTATAGTGATCGGTCTACATTTAGGCTCTTCCAACACCCTTACTGTTTGTCGAGGTGGTTAGAGTGTTGGTCTATTGACCCAGGATCTAGGATTCGATCCCTGACAGAGGCCGGATAGGTCTATCCCCCCACCCCTTGAAATTAATTTATGTGTGCGTAATTTGAGGGAATATAATTTCCCTTACAAATGTTCATTTCTATAATGTCCATTGTTCCAAAAAAAAGTGTTAATTATTATCTCAAACTAAATATCAGCAAAAATGTAGAAATTGGCACAAGCAGGGAATTAATTAATCATCTAAACGGACTCTAATTACTATTGACAAACATTTTCTCGATCACAATTGAGTGTTCGGAGATTTTATCTTAATAGTGCAGATTTAATGAAGTTGTAAAGACAGGTTGCCTGTAATACGATACACGGCCCAGTCTTATTTATGTTAAGTAACTATGGGAACTTTTGATTTTCGCCTGTCTGCTCTATGTTTATATGTACAAAATTGTCTCGCATCAATTTTTTATAGACGAGAAATGTAAAGGTCCGTGAAATTGAGCAAGACTCGGAATTTAGATGCGAATGACACATCAAACGTTTTAAGTGAAAAAGTAACATATATTCTACGTTTCTGTACAAAAATTAGAGAGCCACAGTTGCACTACCAGCCTGGGACTGATACAGCGAGATAGGACAGTATCGCAATGGAGACTTTATTTGTTGGGTTTAAACGTCCCACCGACTGTATTTCAGTCATTCGCAGATTTTGTCTACTTGAGATGGTATCACGCCGTTGACATGTGGCATGACACCACACCAAGTCACATTATGCTGACACCAGACTGTAGATAAGCCGAGCTAAGAGGGGAGGGGTACCAGTACCATCTAACCACTCGCTAACTGCCTTGCATATATGAATAAATTTTGAAATTTTACAAAGTGCAGAGACAATATTGTACATATAAACGTGGACCATACGGAAGAATTAATGTTATATGACTATTTCTCTCTCTCTCTCTCTCTCTCTGATAAACTGCCTTATATGGCTATTGGTAAATAAGATTACGATCAGTTGAAAACGGATTATTTGATCCTCTTGAGTATCATAATCACGGTTGGAGTTTAAATCAAATTATTTGGTCTTGATTAAGGGGTCGCTGTCAACCCAAAGTGTGGGGGGGGGGGGGGGCAAAAAATGTTGTATTTTTGTGGGGTTTTTTTTTTTTTTTTTTTTACAGTAAATCATGTTGTTGTTTGTTGTTGTTTTTTTCTCAGTATACAACTTCATTTCATATAAAAGAATACATTTTGCAAAGGGCTTTCAGATTTGGCCTCACATTCAAAGAAAATATTACTTGTCACATCTTCATCTTGCATGCATTCAGTCAACACCGTTTGCTGTCTTGGTTGAAAAACAAATCCACTGCTACATAGTCCATTGTCCATTTAACAATGTGTGAAGAAATAATTAAAAAATCAAGAAACCTATTCAAGAGAAAAATGTGTTTTTCCAGATATCCCCAAAAAAGTCAATAACATGTGTAAAAGAAATGAGGTATGTTGTTGTTGTTGTTGTTGTTTTCTTCCTCAAAGTTACTCATTCTTCTTCAAACACTTTGTTTGGACAATTGAACAAGTGGCTATTTGACATACGATTGGTAAAATCGCCATGACTTTACATCAATCTATCCTATTGTTCTTTATATTACATGTATGTGAACCGTATTAATTAATCTATTTGATAAGTTATATATAAAGTAAGACTCAGTTCTTTTATTTCTTTTATTTTGTCACGCATGGATGATTGGGCGGTATACAGCGCCACCTCGTGGACAGGTACACTCGTTCTATACATGTAAACACAATACCGTGTTTAAATTTCCGATACACGTCAGGCAAAAAATGTGTAATGTTTATTTCTATTAAAAATCAGTGTTACGAAATAAGGAAGATCAGCATTGAAGTACATACATAAGGTAAGAATATATTTTTATTATAAAATATATTGTCATAAAAAGGAAAACGCTAAGTTCTTATTTCTAATTAAAGTCTCAAGATAATTATCTATATAAACACACCTGAATGGGCTTTCAGCTTACATATATACAAACATGGGAGGAAGACCTTATACACTAACATATACCGGTAGTAGCTATACCATACTTGTTATTAATGAACTAGTAATTAACTATGTATATTCGTGTTTATATCATGAGGGAGTAGTGTGTCAGAACACTGGCTTGTCGTATATGCCTGATTTACCAGTATACAGCTTTCCTCCTTTCCATGTACATACAGTTGATACATCAATGATTGGGGAAAACTGCATAGTGCGGATATAACATAATTGGTTTTGTTGTCACACAAACCACATTTCGTTTATAGGCATTGATATATGACTGGCATACATGAACTTTTATTTCACGTTAATACTGACAGTACGGTCATACCATACGAGATAATAAAATTATAAACATCACATGCAAAGATTAAAAAATGCTCCTTTTTATAAGTTTGCACAGTAGCCATTTAAATTGAAACAAGAAATATCTTTAAAAAGATATTCGGCGTAGGATGAAAGAAAAATGAGATTTCCAGTCTTCTAGAAAATTCCCAGGAAAAGCGCGCGAAAGACCGACGCACAACAAATTTAGTACGCTCTAGAAATAGTTCAGTATTTTTTCTATGAAATATACTTATTTATAGACGGTAATACAAAAAATTATATCTGAAAATAGGCTTGTTTGATATTTGTTCATATCATTATTGCATATGACAATTATGATATAAAAGCGTTATTAGTTGTTTTGGTTTTGGCGAATTAATTTTCAATGAGAGCATCTCGGCAGGCTGGAAGAATTCAATATACATAGTAATTGAGGGGTTTCATGTCATAACACGGTGGATTCTTTTTTGTTGTTTTAAATCATTTTCACAAAGTAGCATTCCTCAATTGATGGAAAAGGATTGTATTTAACTTACTGAAATCACTTTCATGTTTACATCAAAAAGAAAAGTAATAACACCAAGCTGAATGATATATACAAGCTGCACCCCTTATTTACAGTAATTTTATAGTCCATAACGATGCGTTAACCAATAACAGGAGTCCTTTTATTCAGCTTAGAATTATTTACCGCTGTTAGCGTACATTTGATTGGTTTAAGATGCGAGTTGAAATCGAAATTATACAGCTACGCCGAAAAAAAAAAGATCATGTTTTGTAAAATTATGAGTGATGTTTTGTGGAGTCGGTCACTCCCAGCCTTAGAGTCATTCCTTGAATCAGGAGGTCAATTGCTTTATAATCCCATTAAATATGTTATCAGATCTTATCGTGTGCCACTGGAAGTTAAATACCAAAGTGAGCTAACCGGTAATCGAGAAATTAGTCCTATAGATATGCCGACGTTTATTTTTCAAAAGATGCCGTAAACTTTTAGGAGTGCTGTAGCTCCTGACATACAAGCTTTTTATCGTTATTATTAAAGTTGTTGTTGTCTTCTTATGTCCTCTCTCAAGCGCTTAAAAAGTAGATTTGAAGAAAAGAGTATTCGAGATCGAGTTTAATAATAAAACCCGCTAGCTGTCAGTTTCATATAGATAATCAAGATGTATACATGTATATACTACTCAAAATCTCCAAGTGGTCACAAAGTGAAATTCCATTTACTTGTGTATATGATAGATTTGCTGTTGACGATTACCATTTTGAGCCATTCTGTTGACTGTACTCCAAAACATCTTGGCCTCCGAGGCCGAGATGGTAAAGTCGTTGACTTAAACACTCACCAGCCCCTCACCGCGTGGGTTCAAATCCCGGCAGGTCATTAGGATTTTCATGTGAGGAAGCCTTCCATCAAGCTTGCGGAAGGTCGGTGGTTCTACTCGGATGCCTTCGTGCATTCGGGGTCTTCCTCCAACTGTAATTAGCTGAACGTCGCTATATGACTGAAATAACTGTTGAAGCGACGGTAAACTCAAATAGTCAAGTCAAGTACTCCAAAACAAGATTTCAGATGGGAAGCTTGTTATCCTGATGCGTCACGTCCGGTTTTATTGTGTCCTGTTTTATTGTTTTTCAAAATATACGATTCATGATAACATACAGTATTCATTATCTTTACCCGCAGTGATTATTTTGAATATTTTTTACATACTGTGGTTTTCCTATTGGGAAAAGTAATACGAAAACATGTGGCTTTCTTATTGAGAAGATAATGAAAATGTTTTAAATTATAGTATATGTCATAGAAAATTTCAAATCAACATTAAAATGAAAGGATATAGCACACATTTCTTAAAATTCCATCGATTATATCTGTTGTGAGTAAGAAAGCTATTTCATTGGAAAAATAGGTATTCATTTTAGGGGAAAAAATGGTTTTAGGCTAGGGGAAACCCCCTGTAAAAGGTGGTAAATTTACCAAAGGAATCAATGTACCTAAAGAACAGTGACCTTGAACTTGTGACAATAATCATTCAGTGCTTCATAGCGCTGTGTTGGGGATATGAATCACAGTCCGTTATAGCTTTCACTTGGATTATTTGGATATTTGGGGCAATAATCGCCGTATTAAATTATTAGAAAAAAATAATAAGAGACCCGTAGCAAATTTTGAGTAGTACAATCGCTATCAAAACAATACTGGAATGTCTCCCTTGTTTGTCGCTCAGCATATAAGGGTATAATTCCAGGTTGTGTTCAGTTAACCATAACGTTCGCAACGTTTTACAGATTTGGTCCCCAGCTTACACTATACGCAATGATACAACAGGGATGCAAACGCTAACGTTAGGGATTGTTAAAGGTAACTGTACGCAGGGTAGGACTGGTTGGCCCGAATCAGATAATGTGGCCGGATGTGGTATAATGTCACATGTTTACAGCGTGATACTACAGTGGCAGCATTATATCTGTTTCAAGTAGACATCGTTTCCAAATGACTGAAATAATGTTGGCGGGACGTAAAACCCAACAAACAGCAGTCGCTATCACTAATCTTAGCCCCTCATCGTTTTTTGCTCGAGCCCAAGTCTGGTTCCTCGGATTTTTATTGTGAGGAAACTTTCCTATTAGCTTGCGGTAGGTCGGTAGCTCTAGGCGTTTTTTTGTTTTGTTTTGTTTTATTGTTTTTTTTCTCATACCGCACCCGGTGTCTTCCGTAGTGCCCGTTCGTAACAGGGAGGTCGATCGTTGCCCTGATCAACGGAAGTTACGTAATTAGGTCGTTTATGACCATATTGGAGCTCAGCATGACTGAGTAGTTCCAGAATCGGTTGGCGCGATGTCATGATATTATGATAATCGTCTATTGCAGCAATGTTGCACAACATCTGTCCCATGTAGTTGGAGTCCCTAAATAAACCAAAATCATTCAAACCACTTGCCAGAGAAGGGGCACATTGGGATATCATAGGGCCAGAACTTGTTGTTTAGGTCAAGCACGTGGCACATGGATCGGATGTCCGACAATCCTGTGTCTTACACTTAATACATTCATTCAATGTCACCGAAAGAACGAGAATAGTTAGTAGGTAGGTCACTGTCTCATCCGACGGACACGCATATACTGTTCATATACATATCTAGAGAATATATGAGGTATCTACGGCAATATAAAAACAACAATATATTTTACCAGGATGTTACCACAAATAACAGACTTCAATGCGAGTTCATTGAGCACCAAATAAATAACTAAATTATCAATATATATTGTGTGTCTATGGATCTATGTTTATGGGTACTTCGAAAGGTAAAACATTTCATTACAGTATAATACCAGACGAATCCTCTATGTACTTGGCCGACATAAGTTTTGTGTAGATCTCGTTTGAATTAAAAACCTAAATTTTTCGGGACCGCGAAAATTTGTTTTGCATCAAAATCATTTGCGCAGACAACATATTGAGTCTCTATACACTTTTAATATTGAGTGGGCACAGACTTTGATTTTTTCCCTGCAAGTTTGAAATCGGATTAGTTACAAGTTTCGTCAAGTGTATACAGTCAACTCTTCTTACAACAGCGGTGTTTTATTATGCTATAAAGAAATTGTCATTGTAAAGAATAGAGACAAAGAATGATTATGCACTTTAGTTTTCAAGACAACTGTTGTTATTAGCTCGACTATCCGAAGCAGAGAGTTATTGCAGTCACCCTTGCGTCGGCGCTGCAGCTTTTGGCTAAAGTTTTGCATGCAAGTTAATTTCATGCTTTCATCTCAGTATCCAGGTGTGGAATTGATTTGAAACATCTTAAATATGTTTAAGGGTATCATACTATCAAGGTAGATAACTCTTGATGTAAAACATTACAAATTATGGCCCCTTTTTAACATAGAATATTTAGTTAAGTTTTGCATGCAAGGAATTTAATGCCTATATTTCAGTAACCAGGCATGAGATTGATTTGAAATATTTTTAATATGTTAAGTGGTATCATACTTATTAGAAAGATAGTTTTTGACTGATTATAATGCATATTATGGCTACTTCTTGACTTAAAAAATTGGTTAAAGTTTTGCATGCAATAGAAAATTTGGTTAAAGTTTTGCATGCAAACTACTATCCAGCTTATATCTCAGAAAGTGTTAATGGTATTGCCTAGAAACTTTATGAGTGTTTTCAGGGGTATCAGAAATCAAGGAGGATAACTCTTTGATTGAATTTAATACAAATTATGGCCCTTTTCTGACTTGGATCTTTTGGTTAAAGTTTTGCATGCACAGTGTATTAGTTTACTTGGCACTTTAGACTTCATAAACATACTCAGGGGTATCAGTCTATCAAGGTATATCCTTTTTGACTACTATTATATACTGATTATGTGAAGGTCAAGACTTGAAATAGATTTCATATGATTTACCAACAAGCATTTCGAATAGTCGAGCGTGCTGTTCTCTGACATCTCTTGTTATAATGAATGCCATTGTAAAGATGTTTCACTGTATAAAACATCGATTCATAGAAAACTTTATTCCTATCATTTTCAGGATGTCAAATCGAGTCGAAGACGACTCCCTGCAACTGGTTGATGACGATGAATTGGCTCATCATATACAGCCTCATCTAGGGCAACAAGATGGTGCAACCGGAAGTAGCAACGCTACTGTTTCCCTTGATTACATTAACCCAGCGCTTGACGACAGAGATGACAAGCCGGACAGCAATCAAATGAACAATAATAATCATAAAAGCGATGCTGAAAAACATACCCAGTATGCTGTTTCAAACTCGCAGACGGACACGCAGCAAGTTAGTGACATAACTGTGTCGTCACCTCCGGTTTACTACAGTAACCGCACAGGCGAATCGACCGTAGTTCAAGAGCCAGTTGTGATCCGGCAACCAAATGGCGTGCATGTGATCCGCACACAACAGTGCTGTGTCTTAGCACCCCACAGACACATCCAAGAACGACCAATCAAGATAAAGCATATCAAGGTCATCAAAGCATTCTCCATTTTGGCTATTGTGATTTTCTTTCCTCTTGGCATCCCAGCGTTGTTTTACGCCTTCAAGAGCGAGAAAGAGTTTCATGCCGGAGTAATGAGGGGTGAATTAGACACTGCCCGGAAGTTGGCGAAGCGGGCAGAGAAATTAATCATATTCTCAGTAATGGGAGCCCTGCTAGTTGCAGTTGCAGTCTTTGCAGTCGTCGAAAGACACCTTATGGCAGACGATGAGGAATACTGGAAAGCCCGGACCCATAATGGTATTGTACCGGGGGCAGGATAGGACAGTTTTTCCAAAAAAGCTGTGTGGCATTGTTTTCATGGCTTTGTCTACTTTGTATCCTGTATACTCCATAAATCAGGAGTTACAAGAGATTAAATTGTTGATCCAACTTAAATGTAAACCATAAAACATATTGGCCCTGCATTCAAATCATTATTCAGTCGGATGACAGCTGTGCTGTTCCATAAGTTAAACCGGCCTCATTCGTTAACCTTATAAAATATATGATAGATCAGTATAATATATAAGCAAATCCTTATTGTCTTTTTCATTGAAATGAAAGATAAAGACATCATTTTGAAAAAGTAATGACATATTGCGATGAAATAGAAAACAAGTTCGTGTAAATTAACTTGCAAAAAGTAAAGATATCGGTGATTAAAAGGAACACCGTTTCATTTAAATGAATAGGGAATAGTAACTGGTTATCCTGCCTGATTGTTAAGAATATCAATTATCACTTTGATGAGTTGTTCACTTCATGAAGCTTCACCACCTTTGTTGTTCTACAATTTAAGTTTGCGTGTGTATTGTAAAATTAATGCAAAATACTCAACTACATTGTAGTTTTGTTAAGACTGGATCTGATATGCATAAAAACTAAACTTAATCGGTTTTATATGTAGATGGTTGCAAACCCCAGGGATGAAATCATTTAATTTGCATTTCCTCTGAATCTTGTTTTATTTATAAATATTTTTTCAGTTATGTACTGCGATTAAGCGCTCTGTGGGGGAGAAGAGAAGACAGGGTGATAAATATTCCTATACATGAATGTTGTTTCGTCAAGTTTGTCTAACTGGTATCTTTAAATATGATACATTATAGGAAAATGTTCATCTATGTATATAAAAAAAGCGTTGTGTGGTTTAAATACAGGTAGAACTTTCTATGCGCATGTGTTTATATTTGTCATACTCGTGCTTTAAAATGAGTCTATATGAGGGAAAGGGTTAAAATACACGTACTGTATGTTCTGATACATATTCAATGTTATATTAATCATGTTTGTTATTTTCCTGCTTTCATTTGTTTTACACTATGAATATTAAAGGTCTATTTGTTAAACTTTATTAAAACGTTTTCTAAATCACGAACTAGAAATTCATTTGACCTCAAAAGAAATTGCCTGAAACATTTCACAAAGTCAACATTCGCACATTGTATTTAAGTTTCTGTGATTTACATAAATATGCATAATGCATACCTATATAACCTTATTGTTAAGTACTTAATATATATGATATGAACTTATGCTATGCATCATTCTATGCGTTTGCTTTATCAAACTCTTCGTTTTCCATGTAAATATATTTCAGTTATATTTATATATATACAACAGTAGTATTATAATGAATATTCCAGTGTCAAAGTTTATGTGTGTTCTCTGTGTACATGTCATCACAATCGTGTTATGAAATTGAATTATATCCGGAGTATTGCCAAGTAATCTTAAAGTGTCCGATCATTGCCTGTATTATATCCGAACACCGCCGGATATAGCCGAGTTGCCTCGTCCATTATCGTTCACTCCACGCAGTGATCTCCCTTGCACGCTCGATGAGCATCTATACTATGCACATATATATACTGGACTGTGTATAGTCATAGCGTGAACAATTCAGAGTCACGACCGTGAGTGCATAATTACGTATACGGAAGCTTGAATGAATAAATGGCGAGGAAGAGGTCTATATGATGTGTATAGTTACAGGTAATTATTGTGGGTTAAACAATATTTTTTATATAAAAAAATGTCGGTTGTATATATATAGTATATTAACGTTGATATGGCTTAATGGTTTACTCTCTTTTTGAAAACTAGGTACTTCTCATAGTGTTTTATATTTGAATTAACGTGTTATATTTATTACAGTCGTGCATGAAGGGTTCTCTGTGAATCTGGGGCACAGGCACTAGTTCCTCAAAAAAAAAAAATAAAAAAATGCCCCTTTGTATGTAGTGCGTGCAATTGCCGTGTGTACATTTATATATTGAAATAAAAAAAAACATCGAACTTGTATATCAGCATTTCCACTTGTGGTGTGTATATTCTGTATTTTGTATTGTCCGATTTTCTTAATCTGTCACAAGCGCATACATTTCATGGTCATAACACAAAATCTGTTCATCTTCGTTCGATCCTCGGTACATTCCATACAGTTTAAGGGATTAGCGAAAGAAGAGTTTTTAAAGTTTTATTAGGAGCAGTACACGTATATCAATGTCCGCTGTAGCACACAGGTAAACGTCATGTGCTTCAATGCTGAACGATACAGGTTCGAATCCGTCTTCTTATGTCATTACCTTTTTAAATAATTGATTAGAAGTTAAGTTAATGGAACCAATTTTGTGTCAGTACATGTATATCATACCATGGGAATCAAGTAAAATGCTATTTTTTTTTATCATTTTCCAAAAAAAAAAAAATGTATATGTTATGTGTAGTGCGATCACTAAGATTCTAAGAATCAGAAAAGTTCCATTTCTTATATTGATCAGAGTGTTGCTTCGACTCCGGCAATAAAGTAACACAGACATAGCAGTGAAACTGAGTAACATTTACAGGGGATGTTTATGCCTGCTTAATTTAATAAAAATAAAAACATGTTTAAATTGAGATAAAAATGTCAAATAAAATCTAAATCGAATTAAAAACATTTAAAATCTAAAAAAAGATACTGTGAATGTAAACAACATAAGTAATTTGTAGCATACAAAAACAGAGTCGGACCTGTAACCCCCAACATTGCAACG
>CM037786.1:13402360-13452360 GCA_021229015.1 Solen grandis | reverse complement strand
GGACTAACACGACTGCAGATTTTTAAACAAATTCCAACTCAAGATCTATTAATATCCACCCAACCTTCCATGTATTCCGACCCGGAAAATCGAGGTCACTGTGAATTTCAACATCACCATCAACTTGGCTAAAGTTATGCCCCTTCATAATTAATTTACTTCCTTAATGCTTTTTGAAACATACTCTCTTTTAGAAGCAACCGTGGTTGTCACAAACAGTGGTTGGCATTTGACAAGTTGTAAATAACACCGTATGGGAGTGACACCAGATATTGGTACTAATCAAAGCAGGAAAGAGTCGAGAGAAGCTTGACCTAAGGGTAAATTTTATTTAGATTATCACGTTTCTAAGAATCTGACATGCACAATCATATATGTATTCATCCATAACAAGTTTCGTCGTCTATCAAACCTAAAATCATTCTGAAACACTGTCATATACTTTATATAGCTCTTTAAACATGTCATCTAATACTGGCAAAAAATTATATCTGTCAACTTAATTCCCTTTTAAAAAGTTTAGCTCAGTAATAGCATCTCTGGTCAGGTTGTATCCGCCATAATCTGATATTTATGTAGATGTTAGTTTTTCCTAGTTTTGATTCTAATCAACAACAAAATCTTACTAATATCAATTTCATTTACTGTAAGGGGGCTTATATGTTGTGTGTGAGGCTAATTGATATTCCACAAAAAGAAGGTGTACGGCCTCCTAATGTTTTCTTCTACAATATGAAAGTACAATTACGACACTATATCGTGCACAAAATGTAAACATAAGTCCCAATGGTAAATAGAACAAATACTTTAATGTTTTTATGTGATTTTTAGGCAATGTAAATAAGCTTATTTTGATTTCCTTCTAAGAAATGCCGATTGTCTGTAAGATGATTAAAAGTAAACTACATAGAGACTGTCCCCTGGTGGCCGAGTAGTTACAGTGTCCGCCACGGGAGTGTGAGCTTAGATGTGTGATCCCCGGCGGCGACATACCAAAGTGTAAGTTGAATATCCACCTCGTACATTGGTTTTTCTGCACAGGGAACACCTGGACACGATCTTCATGAATACCTCAAGCGCTTCGCGCTCTCAGTGTTACATGGAGCTCGTCCCAAGGTCTTTCTATGCAGTAAGACCTCTAATCAGTTGATATCCTATACATACAGTATAGCTCATGCGGAAAACCTATCGTCCGCCAGCCACCGAGGACTTCCACCCATGACCGTAATATTTATTTTCTTAACCATCGCGAACACAACAAAATAACCAAAAGCCTCCATCGTAGAATCTCAGTGGAATCATCACGGAATTGCGGTGTCACTTTTCTACTCGATAATCTTATTCTCTCTGTTTTGCTTTTATTACTTCCATTCAATTACGAAGAAATTCAATAGCTAAAGGTGAAACTAAATACATATTTATAAGTTATATACTTATAATGTAAGTGATTTTTTATTCTCAATTTTGTAACCGGTATATGATTTATATTTATTATGTTGGAACTAATTTTCTTTAATTGGATTACTTAGTTCTGGATAAAAGTCGGATATAAAAAATATTTGATTTGTTCCAATATTTAATAGGAACATATCAACACTTTTCTAAATTTCATTTTTTGAAGTTTCATTCCATAAAGAATATCAAGGTTGTTTTGTACAAAGATGTATAATTTTGTACAAGATGAAATGCTTAATATCGATAGAATTACATATTAAACCCTGGATGGAGTGTGGTAAATATTTGTCGTGGAAAGTGCTTTCTGCTTGTGATTTACTGTAACGTTGATTTAGTGATGTGTGAATAAATTCAATGTCATGATTCATAGAAATAGTCAATATTGGAATAGACATAACTTGTTTAAACGTGAAAATCTAGATATGACATCAGTCACACCAACTATAGTACTACGTTTTCAACGCAGGTTCTCCTAGATTTAAAACCGATAACCTCTCAATTGTGTAAATATGATCGAACAATTCTCTATATCTCTACAACATATGTATACTAGAATTAAGCAAAAATGCTGAAAAATCAATGCTATGTCAAAAATAAATACTTACAGGCTACAAAAATCGCCTGTGACATGAAAACATTATAGGACTTATTTTTCTATGCTGATGTAACTGTAATCGAATGATGTAACTGTTTTTATCACGTGATCGATGCAAAGGTGGCTCGCAAATAAATTTGATAGTTAATGTGCAGCGTTTGGTCATTTTAGGCTGTTACAATAACCCATGTGAAGTCCAAAACAAATCATTGTAACATACCTATCAATAACTCACACTCGAATCTACCGACTTCTACAGAATAGAATTCAGTGCCTTCAGCGCTTTGATTGTAGATAAGGTACTGCATGACTACAAATCAAAGCTCTTGATAGCACTGAGAGAATAGGATTGCCGCATTTCTTTTGTTTATCAAAGTGATTTTAATTATTGGTGATTGCCTTGCAGCTCTTCAAAAATCCTTTCATTTGAGACACACACAACTTCAGTGCCTTCAGCGCTTTGATTCAGAAAAACAATGGAATTTTAGTTTGATTTTGATGCAATATGCCGTACTTGACAATAGTAATATGCCGTACACCCGGTTGTCACTAACCTGTTTTAATGTTTTAAGAGCAATCTAAAGTATATGACATGTTCAAATAAATTTTGGGTTGATAGACGGTGAAACTTGTTATAGATGAATAAATATAATTATGATCGTGCATGTCAGATTCTTAGAAACGAGAAAATTTCAATAAAACTTACCCTTAGGTCAAGCTTCGCTCAACTTTTCTCACTTCGCTTAGTACCAATATCTAGTGTTGCTCCCATATGGTGAATAATGTCCATGAAAAATTTATATGTAATGGACAACTCTTATCAGAATAAGTCAAAAGGTATAAAAGCTATAGTCTAGTTTATTTATAACACTCCCCAAATCATCAAAAGTCAGTATTTTAAAGTTTGTACCGATTATGATATTTATTTTTTGTCACGGAAATGCTTCGGACATGGAATACCATCATTACCGACTATCGCAAATGTCACGTTATGTGTCGAAATTAGCCGAGCGTCATTAGGTTCTAAACCCTTGAGTGTTTTTTTTTTGGAATTTTTAAAAAATTTAACTTTAGACTTTAACTAAAAGATATATAATTAAAAAAGGGGTCACCATGTTTGTTTTAGAGATTAAGCTTATGGTAGAGCATCACTATTTGCTAAAAATTGTTGAAAAAACATGGCATTAAATAATAAGAAAGATTTCTTTTTAAATACTGTAACAGCATATTAAAATAATATTCTTAAATAACCCTTTCCCTCATATAGACTCATTCTGACGCACTCAGTAGGTACCACATAAAGCCTGCAGAAAACCACAGTTAAACCTTACCAAATTTAATTACAAAATCCTCATTTCCAGACCACTGAGGAGCAGCGAACAGCATAAAACCTGATCAGTCTGCGAGTTACTCGCAGGCTGATCTGGTTTTATGCTGTTCGCATAGGTCTTTTCATGGTTTCCTCTATGAGGGAAAGGGTTAAAATATTTTTATCACCATCACTTATAATGTATTCTATAAGTTACAGAAAAAAATACTGTCAAATATGCATCAAAAATACAAAACGGGCATAAAATGCGACTGGACCAAAATGTATACAAAAAAATATCCCAAAACTGTGAATTTTTAAAAATATTTTTTAAATATAAAAAATTTAAAAGGACAGATCTCTTTTATTTTTTCAGAGTCAGTCCTCTGATATAAATGCTTTCTGAAATGTAAAAAATACACACCTCACCAGCTTTGTTTTTTAACTAAAACTGCTTTTTTATTGAAATTTTAGCAAAATTTGCATAAAAACACTAAAATGTGACTTTTTGTACCTTCAAAATTTGGCAAATATACTTTTAATGATATTCTTAACACATGAATCTAAAAATATTGGCTTTCTTCTAGCATTTTACTTAAATAAAAAATTTAAAAAAAAAATTAACCAAAATTAAAATCACCTGCAACCCGCTGAAATGTCCTTAAGGGTCACTTTCAGGCTTGAATTCCACTAACAATATTTAATGATATGTTAACTTTAATACCTAGAGGCAAATTTCATCATTCGTGTGTCTCTAATAAAATTTCCCAAATATTTCATTTCTTAACAAATAAAATATAAATTAATAAGTTAAACATTTATATCAGTTTAGTAGCGTACATCAATATTCCATCTATCAGGAATGTTAGAGTGTATTTGTGGCTAATTTAAGGAGTTAAATATTGCTATGTGCTTAGTATTGTTGAAAGAATTTGAGACATGTGCAGATTTAAAATGGTCTTGCTAAGATCAACTATGGTCTTGCTAAGATCAACTATGGTCTTGCTAAGATCAACTATGGTCTTGCTAAGATCAACTTTGGTTTTGCTAAGATCAACTATAGTCTTGCTAAGATCAACTATAGTCTGGTTGAGCGCTCTTTAAATTGGAGGAGAAACAGTAAAAAGGTGCTCCAAATGTCAACAATAATTTCACTTTCAATTTTGCTTCTCAAACTGAAGTTAACCCTTTCCCTCATATAGACTCATTTTGACGCACTCAATAGGTACCACATAAAGCCTGATCTGCAGAAAACCACAGTTAAACCTTACCAAATTTAATTACAAAATCCTCATTTCCACACCACTGAGGAGCAGCGAACAGCATAAAACCTGATCAGCCTGTGAGTTATTCGCAGGCTGATCTGGTTTTATGTTGTTCGCATAGGTCTTTTCATGGTTTCCTCTTTGAGGGAAAGGGTTAATATCTGGAACACCCCTGTAGGGATAGTGTCCTTGCTCCTCCAATTTGAAGAGTATGAACAGAGAAAGCACACTATCGTTAACTAAACTGAATTTTGGTGCGAACCACAGACACCCAAGTTATCACTCTAATGCAGTCATGGCAAGCTAAACTAAAGTGAAAAAAAACTTACATGAGGTTCTTCAATAACACTCCAGTTGGTGCCGGTAACGTTGGCATAGAAACAGTGAGGCCCGGTTGTGTGCGGCAGAATATCCATGTTAGTAATTGTGTACACTTGGATAAGGAAACCCCATAAAACCTCAACAGAAGCTGAAAAGGAATTGAGTAAACCATTTTTTACACATTTTTTCTAATTTCAAATCATATTAAAAACAAATTAGCAAGAGGGAATCTAAGCGACCCTTAATGTAGGGTACAAATTCCCTTAGCAGATTTACTTTCATGCATTTTTCTCTCATGTACACTAAGTCCTTTTCAATTATGATTATGAAAATTGTGTTATAAATGCATGTGGGTGTATCTGTAAAACTACCATTTTAATTTTTTACTTTACTGAATTTTATTAAATCCAAATGATCTATTCTATACATGCACCAAGCACAGCAATGTTGGCTAAACATTCAGTTAGATGATTCTCAAGTCTGAACACTGGGACTCACCATCATATGGAGGTAGCCAGGTAAAGTTGGCCACACTGACACTACTGTTGATGACCACTGCCTCGGCCTTGAGATCCACAGGCTTGCCTGGCCATTCACGGACACGGTATTCTGTGTGTGAAATAAAAGGTCAAACATGCATATCAGACAGGAATTTTCCAGCATATCAGATAGGATTTTCTTGACAGAATTAAATTGCATATCAGACAGAATATTCGTGACAGAATTTCATTGCATATCAGATAGGATATTTGTGACATAATTTCATTGCATATCAAACAGAATATTCGTGACAGAATTTCATTGCATATCAGACAGGATATTTGTGACATAATTTCATTGCATATCAAACAGAATATTCGTGACAGAATTTCATTGCATATCAGACAGGATATTCGTGACAGAATTTCATTGCATATCAGATAGGATTTTCTTGACAAAAATTCATTTGCATATAAGACAGGATATTTGTGACAGAATTTGATGTTTTGCACACTGACCAATAAAGCATTTGAAAAGTTAAGGATATCTGTCACGGTCTCATTCCATTCCTTCAGCAGGTGCCCTCTGTATGGAAGTTCTTGTCAACTGGCTTTTATATATCTTTTAAACATATCCTTTCTACTATTCCAAAGAACATGATACACTACATTGTAAATAGGTAAGATTAGGTAATAAGATACACACCTGAATCAGAGCATACATGTAGTCTGCTCACTTTACAATGGACATCTCTCTGAAACAAAAAAAAATGAAATTAAAATTAAGTGCTACACACAAGGATGGTTAACCCTTTCCCTCATATATATTCATTTTGACGCCCTCAATAGGTATCACATAAAGCCTGATCTGCAGTAAACCACAGTTAAACCTTACCAAATTTAATTACAAAATCCTCATTTCCAGACCATTGAGGAGCAGCGAACAGCATAAAACCTGATCAGCCTGCGAGTTACTCGCAGGCTGATCTGGTTTATTGCTGTTTGCATAGGTCTTTTCATGGTGTCCTCTATGAGGGAAAGGGTTAAAGGACGTTGCAAATCTGGGGGTGGTAACATATCTGTTATGACATTGTATCTTCTGTGGTATCACTTTTCTCATGGTATTGTGCCTTTAATATATTATGTATCACATGTTTTTGTGTCTTTTGTGGTATCATGTCTCTCTTGGTATTGTCTTTTGGGTATCGTGTCTCTCATGGTATTGTCTTTGTGGTATCGTGTCTCTCATGGTATTTTTTATGGTATCATGTCTCTCATGGTATTGTGTCTTTTGTGGTATCATGCCTCTAATGATGTTGTGTCTTTTGTGGTATCATGTCTCTCATGGTATTGTGTCTAATTGTGGACACACCAATATGACTGAAATAATGTTGTGTTACAAAAAAATTTCATACCAGAAACAAGAGAATTATAATGGATATCACTATACTTTAACTCACTCTTTATAGAGGACTGCTTTGTGAAAAGCTTCAGTTTCCTTTACATCAATATTCAAGGATGGACCTCTATGAAAAAGAGCCAGTGACACGCACAGCAAGCTTTGAGAGATATGAATAAAGTGAAATGTTTGCTTGATCTAGTTACAAGGAAAAGGAAAGGAGACTCTAATCAATTAATTCACTTGAAGGTCACATATTTCTTATTATAACAAAAATGGTAACATACTAAAGAGCAACTCAACATTATATCTATTATCTACATATCTTATTCATGAACATTATTTGAATCAGATGTATATATTTAGAACTTGAGACAGCAAGATTCTAACACAGTTGTAGGGGGAAACAAATGTAGGAGATGGGAAATGTAAAGTTGGAGGAAACACTAACAAACAAACAAACAAATGTAAAAGAGGGGGGGGGGGGGGATGTAGAATGATGAAAAGAAAGAGGAGTACAGTTAAAATGGAGGAGGAGAAGGAGAGAGAGAGGGGGGAAAAAGACAATGTGCAAACAAATGTAGGAAGAAGAAAAACTAAACAAATTGCACATATGACATAATTTAAGCATTATGTTTATGATGGAAATCAATTAATTAGTTATAGCATTTTACATATTAGATCTTGTGGTAGCTATAAACACTTTACTTTACCATTAACGATGGATTGTAGTAGCACCACACAACTTAATTACTTAGTTACATTGTATTCTTATTCATGATGCTTGCATTTTACATCCATTGTAATACCATGTATATGCCATCTATGAGACAAAAGTGACATGAATCAGCAATACCGTGGTATGTTATTATCATAAAGAATAAGAGAATTTGTTAATATGTTTTAATTAACTGTACATGAATAAAATAAACTATAAAAAAATAATAAGCAAAAATTGAGCACATCATTTATCAGCTGTTAATTGGTCCTGAGGATCTCATAGATTGCTTGCTTAAGTGCATCTTTTGTTCCAAATATTCCATCCTTTTCTGATATATATCTCAAGATCATCCTTTATCCAAAATTTGCTGAGATATTATGACCATCTCCATTCAGGTTCCCTGGCTGGAAAAAGACAAGACTGCATAAAATTACAGATGCTAGGATGTATACAAAAAAATCTGGAAGTGAAAAATGGAAAAAAAAGGTAAAAATGGTTCAGAAGAGATCTATTAATATGCTTACAGCTGGAAATCAAGGTGTCCTAGACTTCCATATAAGAAATGTATTTTTCCATATAAGGATTGTTCACATTGAGACTCACAGCTGCATAACCAGGTGTCCTGGTCTCCCATATATTGAGACTAACTGCTGGATATCCAGGTGTCCTGTTCCAACATAATTGAGACTACGCTGGATATCCAGTGTCCTGGTCTTCCATAAAAGGATTGTATACATTGAGACTCACAGCTGGATATCCAGGTGTCCTGGTCTTCTATATAAGGATTGTATACATTGTGACTCACAGCTGGATATCCAGGTGTCCTGGTCTTCCATATATTGAGACTAACTGCTGGATATCCAGGTGTCCTGGTCTTCCATAAAAGGATTGTATACATTGAGACTCACAGCTGGATATCCAGGTGTCCTGGTCTTCCATATATTGAGACTCACTGCTGGATATCCAGGTGTCCTGGTCTTCCATATATTGAGACTCACAGCTGGATATCCGGATGTCCTGGTCTTCCATAAAAGGATTGTATACATTGAGACTCACAGCTGGATATCCAGGTGTCCTGGTCTTCCATAAAAGGATTGTATACATTGAGACTCACAGCTGGATATCCAGGTGTTCTGGTCTTCCATATAAGGATTGTATACATTGAGACTCACAGCTTGATAACCAGGTGTCCTGGTCTTCCTTATTAGAACTGTATACTTTGTGGCTGGCTGAGACTTGCCATCTTACTCAAAATATACAAGAGATTTTTAAACTTTGTGGCTGGCTGAGACTTGCCATCTTACTCAAAATATACAAGAGATTTTTTATTTCTATGTTCACATTGGTTTTTTTTTTTTTGTTGCTGTGTTTTTTTATGATGGGTATTTACAAAGTGAAAGTGAAAAAGTCCTCTTATTTCTTTTTTAAATGAATGTTATAGCTGAAAATTAAAACCAGTAAAATTTAATACAACAACAGATAGATAACAAATAATAAAATTTCATATGAATTGCTTGCATACATGCCCTACAGTTGTACAAATAGTAACATCATCAAACAATCACGTCCCAACACAAAATGACATCAACTTCAACATTCATACACATTCACAATTCATGAAGCACACCACTTAACCCTATTCAAAATACACTTTTCGGCACAAACATGACAAATATATATATTTAGCTTGTCATAAATTATGTTGAAGATATTCCCATTGCCACAGTCCATTCTGTACATAATTTAAGGGATGGCAAAATGCACTGATCTCTGTCAAGAAACTTAGGTGGCAACATTTTGCATTGACGTCTTTGTCACTTGACGGCTGCTGCACTTGTCGTCACGGATGTTTTCTCCATCCAACTCAAACCTGTACAATTTGATATCACTGTTCCAAGCAGTTTCAGGCATTACTTATTATTTAACCCTTTTCCTCATATAGACTCATTTTGACGCACTCAGTAGGTACCACATAAAGCCTGATCTGCAGAAAACCACAGTTAAACCTTACCAAATTTAATTATAAAGTCCTCATTTCCAGACCACTGAGGAGCAGCGAACAGCATAAAACCTGATCAGCCTGCGAGTTACTCGCAGGCTGATCTGGTTTTATGTTGTTCGCATAGGTCTTTTCATGGTTTCCTCTATGAGGGAAAGGGTTAAATAGTATTAGTCTTGGGAATTTAAAATTTGGTTTTTAATTTTTGACATATCATTTGTTTATATTTCTGACATCAGAAATCAAAATTACACTATGAATGACTTTGCAAATGTTTGTGCTTTATTTAAATATAGTTTGAAATGTGTACAGTAAAAAAAAAGTACATCTGAGACCATTATCATCAAAATGACAAAATTTTGGGCCAGGAAGACGATGATGAGGTTACTACGGAAACCAGGTTTTATTCCACAAGAGGGGTACAGAATTTATTTTTGCGCAGTGAAATGAAAATATATCAACCTACATTATTGTGCAATTTCATCAATCTCCCATCTAAAATAAAGAAACGTGAACACTTTTCCACAAACTTTTTGATCACCCCTCATATTTTTTTCTCTTCCTTAAGTTATTCTGTATATATTTATTAAACAGAATATTGACATAATGGAGAAGGTATAATATCTGATGGAATAAAGAAATGAAAAGAACTTTTTATTCAGATGAAACAAAGACCTAAACAAAAATCAAGTTATCTTCCTGCATACTTAAAGGAAAAAAAATACATGAAATAAAAGAAAGCCATTCATGTCATATGAAACTCAGAGAGGGAAGAATCCTGTTAAAATGAAATGAAACTATGATATCTATATATCCTGTGCATCATTTCTTTTTCTGTGTTTGAGTTCATGATACACAATCATATCAAAATGTTTGTGTATAGGGAACTCCAACTTTTTCTGACAATAGTTTGTAAATGAATTGTATATAACATGAAATGATGTTCTTGTACTTTGTCTTTTCAAATTAAGCAAAAGATGACATTTTTAAGGAAAAAAGATCGCTTTTTTGACATATTATATGACCATTTTTCAATTTTGAGACATCAAAAGAAACATGAGATACTGTAGGAAGTAATTGTGACAAACAGTTTAACCAGATATCTTATATATAGCAAGATACAAGCTAATAACCATTACTACGAGGGTTGATCCAGATATTCGTAGATTTTTTCGCTCATTCTTTTAAATATTTGCATAGTGTATATATGTTGGTGTCATAATAAATGTTTATCTCTTCTGTACTGCCAAGTGTAAAATTGTATTCATAAAGATTATTTTAATTTGTAAAATATGTGTTTGCATTACCATTGTAACGCTTCAGCGCCCCTGTCTATTATTTGGTCAGATATTTAAAAGTATATGTCTCCTAAAGATAGGAAAACATATCCTAATTTCAATATATTATTGTCATAATGGACTTATATATTTTGTTATCATCATCAGAAAATTATGACCTCATTTTGACATTATTTTGCGAAATAAGAACAATTCAAATACTGATGGGCATCATGTTCGCTATGTAATAATGAACATCAAGGACCAGATGGAACTTCGCGCAAACATTAATTTTTGCAAATATTTAGAAAAGACACCAACGAAAACGTTTAAACTACTACAGCAAGCTAGAGGAAAGGGGTCAGTTAGCCGGGAACATGTGTTTAAATGACACAGGACGTTTTCGGAATGCCAAGATTATCTCGATGGCAATCACAGATGTGACTGTGATCAAACGTTGAAAACGTTGAAAGCGGCATCCATGACGTCAATCTGCAGTGCCTTGAAGAGTGATAGACGACTGACCTTGAACTGACTGGTGTAGGTTAAGGAATGGTACAAACGCATTTTTGAATATAATCTGAACATTGGACAGGTATATTATTTTTATGATTAAAAAAAAACAAATTCGGCCATGGAGAATGAAAATACTAAAATGTATTATTCATTTTATATGACATTATTCTAAGTTTCAAATAAATTACACAAATGTAAATAAAAAAAAAATAAAAACATTAAAAAGTTTATTAATGTGTGATACTTAATTTAAAATATAACATGACCCGTATGGTATTAATAATTGGTTATCTATAACTTTTCTTGTGTAATTTCATGTACATGTGAGATGCGCAAACCTAAAAGCCATGGAATACAGCTATGGGAAATTGAATCTTTATACTCATATATTATAAAAAGAAAATGGATTCATCATCACGAACGCTGCATTGCCCATGGAAGAAAATAGTTGAAAAAATGTAAAACGTCATCAACCCAGAGAGAACAATAAGATTTAATAATGACATCGTTATTGGGGCATTGACGTGAGGCGATAGTGCAAACCTGTGTTGTTTGTACCTGCATCAATTTTTATAAAATTTTCTGTTGAGATAAAGGAAGGTTCATAGATTATGATCGATATATGTTTTTTAAACATATATTTGATCAAGTATTAAAAATGTTGTAGAAGTCTATGCAATCAACCCTCGTATTATAATAAGTCTTAGATGTGAAATACCAGGAATAAATATGACCATGTGCCAGGGATATAAAAGATCCAAAATAGCACTGGGCAATCAGTTATAATAAAATAGCACTTGGCAATCAGACGGTCATAATAAAATAGCACTGGGCAATCAGACAGAATAAAATAGCACTGGGCAATCAGACGGTCATAATAAAATAGCACTGGGCAATCAGACAGTCATAATAAAATAGCACTGGGCAATCAGACAGTCATAATAGCACTGGGCAATCAGACTGATATTCAGACTGTCATAATAAAATAGCACTGGGCAATCAGACAGTCATAATAAAATAGCACTGGGCAATCAGATTGTCATAATAGCACTGGGCAATCAGACGGTCATAATAAAATAGCACTGGGCAATCAGACAGTCATAATATAATTTGAACTGGGCAATCAGACGGTCATAATAAAATAGCTCTGGGCAATCAGATGGTCATTTCTTATGCTTTTATTCATGTTAAGTTTATTTAATTGTGATTGCGATTCCACTTGGTATCAAACAAGTTTCTTATATGTTGACCATAATTATGGAAGATTGGTTTCTACCAAACATATAATCCACTATAAATAAGGACTAAACTTACTTTTCATCAAGTGCATGACAATCACCTCATGCTTTACAGTCTTTGTTTGTTTATTGGGTTTTATTTAAGTCCTAGTATTTCAGTCATTTGGAGACAATATCGATCTACTTCAGAAGATATAGAGAAACCACACTGCAGTATCAAGCTGTAAACCACACTGCAGTATCAAGCTGTAAACCACACTGCAGTATCAAGCTGTAAACCACACTGCAGTATCAAGCCGTAAACCACACTGCAGTATCAAGCTGTAAACCACACTGCAGTATCAAGCTGTAAACCACACTGCAGTATCAAGCCGTAAACCACACTGCAGTATCAAGCTGTAAACCACACTGCAGTATCACGCTGTAAACCACACTGCAGTATCACGCTGTAAACCACACTGCAGTATCAAGCCGTAAACCACACTACAGTATCAAGCTGTAAACCACACTGCAGTATCAAGCTGTAAACCACACTGCAGTATCACGCTGTAAACCACACTGCAGTATCAAGCCGTAAACCACACTGCAGTATCAAGCTGTAAACCACACTGCAGTATCACGCTGTAAACCACACTGCAGTATCACGCCGTATAAGACACCTGGCATGGTATCACCAACCTGGGCCAACCTGTCCTGGAACTACCCTTTGGATTTAACGTCCAACCAACAGTATTTCAGTCATTTGGATACTATGTCTACGTGAGACAGATATACAAGTGCTGCCACACTGCAGTATCACACTGCAGACATGTGGCATGATACCATACCCAGTACAGATCAAACCTGTCCTGGAACTACCTTTACATGCTGAGCACCAAGCAAGGCAGCTATAACAGTACCATTTTTACAACTTTGGCATTTATTGTTTTTATTTGTGTCTTTATAAAATGACCATGTAGTCTAGCACACTTATATACAATGAGGGCATCTCAGAATTTTTTTAATCTACAATTTTCTTGCCTTTAGTTTTAGACTAAGTAAAGAAGTTTTCTCCACAGTCATTCCACCATTTATTAAGCAATTATAAGTAATTGCAATATGGAGGAATATTACATTTATATTTTACAATGTGATAATTGTATTAATGATAAAAAGAAAAATGATTAGGATGAGGGTTGAGTCTGTAGAAAAACAATATGTTATGTGTTAAAATATGACCATATAATGCTTTGCATTTTTGGCCGGAGGTCTATACTTTCATGAATAAATCCTATTACTATATTCAATAGCAGATAATATTTTAATCCTTATTTACAAATACATTACACACTGCAGGAAAAAAACATGACTGAATATTTCATTTCTTTTTACATTTTAACCCTTTCCCTCATATAGACTCATTTTAACCCTTTCCCTCATATAGACTCATTTTAACCCTTTCCCTCATATAGACTCATTTTGACGCCCTAAATAGGTACCACATAAAGCCTGATCTGCAGAAAACCACAGTTAAACCTTACCAAATTTAATTATAAAGTCCTCATTTCCAGACCACTGAGGAGCAGCGAACAGCATAAAACCAGATCAGCCTGCGAGTAACTCGCAGGCTGATCAGGTTTTATGTTGTTCCCATAGGTCTTTTCATGGTTTCCTCTATGAGGGAAAGGGTTAATACAGTAGTCTTCAGCTGGCACAAAGGCTGTTGTCATGGAAACTTACAGTCTCTGACCACATGATTTGTCATGAGTGCAGGTGCAGTAACCAGTCTGTGGTTTACAATAGTAAGTAATCAAGTATTTCTAAAATACACATCTGAGGGTGAGGATTATACCTTGGACCTGTACTGTTTGAAGTTTCTTTGGAAAACTGTCAGTGTAGTCATTAGAAATGATTTGTAACATCATAAGATTAATTGTTGTGCAGTATTGTAAAACATTTCAATCTATTAAATCCTCTGGAACATTTCTTTATTTTTAATTCTTTTGTCTCTAGTTTTACTATTTTAATGTTTCACTTTTATTTGATAGAGTGACAAAGCATCAATCAAATCAATGCTTATAAATTGAGACTGACGACTTGAAAATTTCTGAAAAATCTTGACTTTTGAATATAATCTTCTCTTGAAAAAGTTTGTGTCATCCACAGTTCTGTACTATGTACTATGATGTTCTTTGATTAAAAATACACCCAATATATTCTTGTTGTTTTTTGCTTCCTTGCTAATTACAAATGGAAAATACCTAATTCATGCTCTCATATATAAGAAATATTCATATGTATTTCTCATTTTGGTCTTATTTCTTGCTGTCAAGTGAAATATGAACACAGTTTCCATTAACACATATCTATTACAAGAGCTCACAGTGTCCCAATTAATTAACAGATCATTAATTCGCATTTCTACGTAATACACTGTCAAATATCATACACACACTTTCCTAAACACTTATATAGTTTTCTTGAAGAGTTATCATTTCTTCGGTATGGTCGCTGTGGGAGAGACAAGTTATCTTGGCCACTATACTAGAGGTGTCACAATATACCGGCATATTGGTATATTGCGGTATGCAGCTAACAGTATTTACCATGATACGAAATCAACATACTGATTTTTTATCAATATTTTTCCATAATAAGACTTAATTTGGAAATATAACTTGCACCTTGCCAAATTTAAAAATAGAGGTAAGAGGTTTTTTTTTTTTTTTTTGTATGTCCCTTAAATTCATCTGATTAAAATAGAAATTTCCATTATCTGCTAAACTGAGAAGTAAACAATGAGATCCTTGATTTAACAATATACCTGATGCTACTTTTTACAGAATCATCACAATACTCAAAACCGCAATGTCTATATCTGACTTTCATGGAAGTTTAATGTATCATTTAGTTCCTTTCTGGTTAGGATTTCCACATCAGGATTGACCTTTCGGACAGGGTTTCAGGATCATGTGACCATCAACGGATCACGGAGCCTCAGATTTCCCAAGTGAAATTGTATAGCTGATACCAGCAGCAGAAATATTTCCTTGTATCACCATACAGTTCACAACTTGACAGCTGGCTCGGGCTGGGGTATATATCTTTTTGCACTGAATGCAGTGAGGTGAGGGTGAATGACTTGTCAATAACAAATGACCACTGATAATTCTGTGGGGTTGTACTGCATTATGACACATAATTATGACCAGCTGGGTGCAATTCACAACCAAATGATCCTTATTCTACTGTTGTGTCAATTGAACCAAGTAAGACCAATCCTCTATTGGCAATTCTGTATATAAACTGACATAATCCCAATAGATAATTAGGGAGAATACACGAAGGATAAAACTATAAGAAAATCAGGTTAGTGGAACAACACTGGTTAATCACTGTTACACTTACTGGAAAATCACATCTCAGAAAAGGCAAAAACTAGGCTGAAAGAAGACAATGCTTCGTGTTCTCGAAAATAAAAATAATACTTGAGTATGATTTTCATACTTATACTCAATCTATGCCCATCAGTTTCAATAGGGAATTGAGTATGATACTCACATTTGAGCCTGAGATCGTACTTAAGTATTTTCGAGAACACGGGGCAAGAAATCAACTGCTACAGACAGTTTACCTCCCTTTACTATTGGAGATAACCAATCACTGCAACATTTTGATAATAGAAGACATGTGTTGTTTTTTTAATAATGAGATTTTAGTAATTTGATCACCATGTATTTTCATTGTCCAGCTATCATCATGTAATTATTATGTAACATAATCATGTGGCAGCATTAATTTTTTTTTTAAAGGTAAGCATACAAGGGGGATAACTGCAGAGGAGTTTTTAGAATAATATATTTTTATAACTGATAAGTTGTGATAGCCATTGAATATAAATCTGTTGTTATGATCAGTTACACAGACATTATGTTGTAACAGTTAAGAGTAACACCAGTAATACGCTGGACATGCTATATGACTGAAATACTGTCAAAGCGACAGTAAAACTCAAATAGTCAATAGTCAAGTCAAGAGTAAAGTTTGTCACTATATGTGAGTTTTAAACAGACTTTCAAAATCATGGTAAAAAATGTCTAAGTAGTTACAATCTAAATCAGTGAAACATTTAAATCCATGAATTAGAGTTAAAAAGGAACTCTGACAAAGCCACCATTGGTCTTCTTCTATTCCTATGTTAACAACAATGTTGAGTTCAAATTAAATGCCACTGTTAAGTCAACACCAGTGATTCAGGTGCTAGGGAAGCTGAGACCCCGGTAACAAAGAACTAATGTGAACAGTTACCACATGTCGCAATTCATTATTCATGGTGTCCAAGTAATAAACACAGAATAATTGGACTAGAATCCGTGAGATCAGGTGTCACTACATACAAGTATAAATAATTATGCATTATACACGATTCCTTCTGAACGTAGATATCAGAAGGATGAACAGTATTGTCTAAATTGTAGTCTCAACTAATTAACTCCTGCACAAATTGCAATAGGAAAGACTTTCAAAACGCATTGAAATCAAACCTAGAATTGAATTGCCACATCTACCAGTACTTGTGTATATACCCATCAATGAAAAGCATGTGACACATGCACGTGAAAAATTGCCCCTTAATAATATATGTACTACTATGCATTCAGATGATTATTCTCCACTATACCACATAACACGCATAAGTAGCGATACTGAGATCAATGCATTCAGTGGTGGGATTACCTAATACGAAAAATTACCAGGTTTCAATGATCACCCTGTCAACGAGACTTATGACAATTAATTTTGAACCCTGTTGCAAATTCGACTCTGCTGGTTTTGATAATTATCTGGTCAAGTGCCCAATAAAACACTACAATACACCACTATGTAATCTCTATTTACTCAGTTACTACCTCAATCCCTTTACAATTCTAGATAAACACATTTTTGTTGTTGTTGTTTGTTATTGTTGTTTTTGAAGAAGTTGTTTTAAAATGTCAAATCATATTTCACTACATTTGTAATCAAAGCTACACCTTTTCTGTATACTTTTCCCACTAAGAAATAGAGTAAACAGTGAGATAGAATTTTAAAGCATAATGATTTCTGAAGATGATGAATATATAGAGCGAATAAAATTCAATGACCATGCGCAATTTCTACATTCTTGCGCATGTTAAGTCATGTTTCCAAACAAGATTTATTATTCATAATTTTGGCTATGCACAATTGCTTCACTATCGCATTTTACAGCGTAAAGCCGCTGTATCGCAGACTGCCTTTTTTCATTGACCAATTTATCGCGATTGATCTATGGACCCCAAAAATGTTGCGACATTTGCATAGGTTTACTGCAAAACTAATCTATCTCCTTCTGTATCTATGTGTATTTAAAAGAGTTTGCAGTCAGTACTTAACATGAAGTGATAACAATTAAACATATAGGTGGTAAGCTATTGTGTTTGGGGGCAGTTGATTATTACGCAATCGAGTTTTAATTATCGGCATGCTGAAGCTAACAGAGAGACGGACGGGCAGACAGACAGAAAAGTTATCCCTATGTCTCACCCCTGCTTATAGCAGGTGACACAATAATGACAGTTTTGATGTTAATCATTACATTACTTGATGTTTCAAAGTTTGGTGAAAATATCTCTAATTACCAAATTGGATTCTTTACATAAGTAACAACATTTTGAACATTTAGAACAGTGAATCAAGTTGTTCTACAGTACATTCAGCAGGGCCATCATTCACCTGTCATATTTTAAAGAGGTTAAATATAAGGAGGTAGAAAACAGCAGTGTCCATTGGGTATTTATGGAATCATCCTCAATGGCAATTTACCATGTAAGTATTTTACTGCAACTCAACATTTAACTTGCCTGTTATTAGCACTAGTAATCTCTTGCGGAGAGAACATTCAAGGGGATCACTCTGGATGAGTTTGCCCACATCTACAAGATCCTCAAAGAAAAGAATTATCAATAACACCTAACCTGTTCCTCCAAGTGTATATCACTATATTATACGTATGTATAGTAGCCAAACAAATGTTTGTTCTTAGGAATTGTAACAAATTGTTTGTATATTTGACCTTTTTATGTCTTTTGATGAGATGCTATGTGCACAAGTCTGAATAAAGTTCTGTTCTGTTCCTCAAATATTGTACTCAACAAAGCCAATATTCTGCTATAGTCATAACAACAGAGATTAGAGACTTGTTGGTTGTCTAGGTAACAATTTGACCATGCAATATGATGATAGCACACCAAGTTCTTGTTTAATGTACTTGTACTCTAGGTCAGACAAATGAGAAATTTATGACATGATGTACATCATCTAAGCGAGGTAAATGCATTATTAGATAGAATATTTATATTTTTTGGTCTAATCACCATTCTGTCTATAATAATGTCTTTCCTATCACCCCCTTTCCCCCCTACATACCATTCACAAATCAACCCTACGTACCATTCACAAATCAACCCTACCTACCATTCACAAATCAACCCTACGTACCATTCACAAATCAACTCTACGTACCATTCACAAATCAATCCTACCTACCATTCACGAATCAATCCTACCTTCCATTCACAAATCAATCCTACCTACCATTCATGAATCAATCCTACCTACCATTCACAAATCAATCCTACCTACCATTCACAAATCAATCCTACCTACCATTCACGAATCAATCCTACCTACCATTCACAAATCAATCCTACCTACCATTCATGAATCAACCCTACGTACCATTCACAAATCAATCCTACCTACCATTCACAAATCAATCCTACCTACCATTCAGGAATCAATCCTACCTACCATTCACGAATCAATCCTACCTACCATTCACAAATCAATCCTACCTACCATTCACAAATAAATCCTACCTACCATTCACAAATCAATCCTACCTACCATTCACAAATCAATCCTACCAAACCATTCACGAATCAATCCTACCTACCATTCACAAATCAATCCTACCTACCATTCACGAATCAACCCTATGTAACATTCACAAATCAACCCTACATACCATTCACAAATCAACCCTACATACCATTCATGAATCAACCCTACCTACCATTCACAAATCAATCCTATGTACCATTCATGAATCAACCCTACGTACCATTCACAAATCAACCCTACATACCATTCACAAATCAACCCTACATACCATTCACGAATCAATCCTTCCTACCATTCACAAATCAACCCTACATACCATTCACAAATCAACCCTACCTACCATTCACAAATCAACCCTACGTACCATTCACAAATCAACCCTACGTACCATTCACAAATCAACCCTACGTACCATTCACAAATCAACCCTACGTACCATTCACAAATCAACCCTACATACCATTCACAAATCAATCCTATGTACCATTCATGAATCAACCCTACCTACCATTCACAAATCAACCCTACATACCATTCACAAATCAATCCTATGTACCATTCACAAATCAACCCTACATACCATTCACAAATCAACCCTACATACCATTCACAAATCAACCCTATGTACCATTCACGAATCAACCCTACGTACCATTCACGAATCAACCCTACGTATATTTTCATTATGAAATACCCATAACTTCAATTAATTACTCTCAATAGCAGCATATGTGGCCATTGTTGTGGAACTTTAGGTCACCTGAGAACCTCAAGAATATTAACCAATGTGTGTGAATGGATGACCACTGTTTTGTCTAAAGTACATGGCCACAACATGAACCAATAAAATCCACACTGGTGAGAAACAAAGTTCACAATTTTGTACCTGGTATTTCCACCGACATATTAAACAAAGATTGGCTACTAGTCTAGATCTCACAAAAGCATGTGACAAATTGTCCAATTCTCGCAAAGTCTTGTTTTCAATTAACTTCTATTCTACTGAATATATGCGAAATTAAATTGTATGTTCCAAAAGAAAATTACATAACCATCAAGATGATAAATTGTGTATTAAAATAAGACAATAAATACAAATGTAACATTTGGTAAAGAAAAGTACCAACCATGATGCTTACCATGTAAAATGTGTACCAGTCTAGGCACTGTTGTCTAGCTGTTATCATGTAAAATGTGTACCAGTCTAGGCACTGTTGTCTAGCTGTTATCACATAAAATGTGTACCAGTCTAGGCACTGTTGTCTAGCTGTTATCATGTAAAATGTGTACCAGTCTAGGCACTGTTGTCTAGCTGTTATCATGTAAAATGTGTACCAGTCTAGGCACTGTTGACAAGCTGTTATCATGTAAAATGTGTACCAGTCTAGGCACTGTTGTCTAGCTGTTATAATGTAAAATGTGTACCAGTCTAGGCACTGTTGTCTAGCTGTTATCATGTAAAATGTGTACCAGTCTAGGCACTGTTGTCTAGCTGTTATCACATAAAACGTGTACCAGTCTAGGCACTGTTGTCTAGCTGTTATCATTTAAAATTGTACCAGTCTAGACACTGTTATCAATCAAAATGTGTACCAGTCTAGGCACTGTTGTCTAGCTGTTATCATGTAAAATGTGTACCAGTCTGGGCACTGTTGTCTAGCTGTTATCATGTAAAATGTGTACCAGTCTGGGCACTGTTGTCTAGCTGTTATCATGTAAAATGTGTACCAGGCTGGGCACTGTTGTCTAGCTGTTATCATGTAAAATGTGTACCAGTCTGGGAACTGTTGTCTAGCTGTTTTCACGTAAAATGTGTACCAGTCTGGGCACTGTTGTCTAGCTGTTATCATGTAAAATGTGTACCAGTCTAGGCACTGTTGTCTAGCTGTTATCACGTAAAATGTTTACCAGTCTGGGCACTGTTGTCTAGCTGTTATCATGTAAAATGTGTACCAGTCTAGGCACTGTTGTCTAGCTGTTATCATGTAAAATGTGTACCAGTCTGGGCACTGTTGACTGGCTGTTATCATGTAAAATGTGAACCAGTCTAGGCACTGTTGTCTAGCTGTTATCAAGTAAAATGTGTACCAGTCTAGGCACTGTTGTCTAGCTGTTATCACGTAAAATGTGTATCAGTCTAGGCACTGTTGTCTAGCTGTTATCACGTAAAATGTGTACCAATCTAGGCACTGTTGTCTAGCTGTTATCATGTAAAATGTGTACCAGTCTAGGCACTGTTGTCTAGCTGTTATCATGCAAAATGTGTACCAGTCCAGGCACTGTTGTCTAGCTGTTATCATGTAAAATGTGTACCAGTCTGGGCACTGTTGTCTAGCTGTTACCATGCACATTGTGGTAAGTTCATTTTTTAATTAAACTTTCTGAGCAAGAAATTGTGGATTGTTATGTTTTATCCAAAAGTTTTAATGAATGCTAACAAGATTTTTATATACTAACAAATTGCTTGGTTAAGTTTTGATTATACTGTCTTTTATATTAGGTCACATGACTCTCGAGACCTTCTTACAGTTATTACATCTGTAGATCCCAGCCTGAATGCATGAATCTGATTAATGAATATGCATGATTACACCAAGTATATTAACTGCATTTATGGATCATTTTGCTATGCAATTCTTGAACTTTTATCTCAGCATGCAAAATAAAAACCTTTAATGATACAGATCCTGCCATTCAGATATCATTTGCTTTTTCCAAATTAAAACATTAATATGATTGTATAAACCACATGATGAATGCTCTGTGTGTGCGCACATATTTGTGATGCAGTGTACTCTTTGTAAACGTCAAATGCTCTATCATGTCTCTGAGGATCATAATCTCCTGTGACAAATGCCAGATAGAGAGACTGCAGAGTGGTCATTAACGTATGATAAAGAGGTCAGGAGAGTAACTTGTATATGGATATATATAATCCTGCCTAGGATCTATGTAATGAGTTAGTGACTTACTGTAATGTTGGACTGATTTATAATCAGTTTGAGTGACTTACTGTAATGTTGGACTGATTTATAATCAGTTTGTTCACGAATCATTGAGATAAACAGTGCTGATTAACCGTTGGTAATGATTCCTTATTCGTTAACAAATTAGACATTTTATGTTTTTAGACAGAGAAGCAGTTTAAGGCTGGAAAAAATGATGCTGTCTGTCACACAGACAGCATCAAACACAGTTTTTATACTGTAAATTTCTACAGTGATCTCTCGATTGTGAAAATTATCAAATAGTACAGTTTGTATATGAATAACACTTTGCAAGTATTGTTTTTAACTCATTGATTCCTAATCAGTCTGAAAGATAGGCTGATTAAACAACATAATTTTTTAGGGACCAATTCCCAACACTATTTATGATGTCAAATTGACATAGATGCTTTGGTGAAAAAAAAACAACAACAGTAGAATGCAGGCAGTGAACAAATGTACCAGACTGCGTTGCTTGTATAGGATGGATATACAGTCCTGTCTGAACAACAGTTACAAGTTTTTTTCAATGACAAGCTGTGTTATAATGGGACTGTATATACAACAATAGTCTGCCTTACCTGACCAACGACCATAATATAGCACTTCCAAACCACTAATTTGTTTGTGTTAAGTGAGGTTCCTGCTTTATTGAACAGATAAGCAGACCTGTGAACTCTCCCGATTTTGAGCGGGAGCTACCGATAATTGCTTGCATCTCCCGGTCTACCGACCAACACCAGAAATCTACCGCCTTTGATCTCAAGGCCCCCAATATACCGCTTATCAACTTTGTTTGGCGCATACGAAGAAGAAATCAGTAAATTAGTACCGCGGTTGTTTAAGTTCCGTAATGCACAAAAATACAGGTCGCTCTACACTGTATACTACTTAAAGTAACCAGCACCTGCTGTGGGATTATCCAATCAACACGCATTTTAAGGCTTCCTAATTATGCAAAGATGTGGAATACTCGGATAGTATTGGCAGCTTATAACTTGTTTACATTTGTCACACCCTCTACTGACTTTTGTTTATACCTGGAACTGTTATGAAATTGCGCAATCATCACAATGGCGGCCATTTGCGAAAAACATCAGCAATGTTTACTACCGTTTCTTTTAAAACATTTAAATTGATTAATTGGTTAACCTAGCTAGATTCCAACTGGTAAATAGCATAGATGTACCAATGTATATAAATGACTCGATGCTAATCGCTAATGGAGCGAGTCAAAACGTATCCAAACCAAAACGTACCCAATATTTAACGTACCCAAGTATCTTTTTTTTTTTTTTTTTTTTTTTTTCACTTGATATTTTCATATATTTTTAGTCAGGTTAATATTTATGATTTTGTATGAACACATTTTTTTGGGGTCTTTTGTTGATGTTTGGTTATTAATGTATCAAAATATTAATATACCTATTCTCATAAAAAATTCTTTATAATTGATTTATTTTATTTTTTTTAATGAATTTTTTTTTTTGAATTCATTTAATTAACATTTAGAATTATATGACAGTTTTTGTAATGTTTTTATTTCAACATATTTTTAAATTTTAAAATTTTTATTTTTAAATATTATGCACCAATTGAATATGTCTTTGACAGTCCAAGTATAACAAATGCATATATCATACCAGAATATAAAGACAATAAAGTATTCTGAAAACATATTGGAGCCACTTGCTTTAAATTTGGCTCCAACTTCTTAAATTTGGCTCTAATTTTTCTCATTTCGCGAATGTGTTGGCGCAAACATTTTTACATGTTGTAAGTAATTAGTTAATAAGTAATAAAAAATGAAATAAAAGTAAATGAATAATAAAAAAAATGTGTTTTGTTATTACTGTAGTGCGAAAAAAACGTGCTGCGAAAAATCTCCCTCTCACACAACCCAATCTCCCACTTTGGGAGCACAGATCTCCCACTTTCAGACAGAATAAAGTTCACAGGTCTGGATCAGTATTGTGAGACACTCCCAAGAGCTTGTTGCAATACAGCAGTTTTTTTTGCAATTTGTTCAGTACATGTCTACTGTGTATTTAAAGCCAGTCTGAAGTCACTATCTGAATACCATGAGGAGCTCTTGAGTATTTAGAGAAACTTAAGTTACAAGTTAGCAAAACTGGAAAAAGTAGCATGTTAACAAGTATAACTCACTTAAAAGATGAATTTTCTAAATATGTAATAACAAATAAAACAAGAGGGCCATGATGGCCCTAAATCACTCACCTGAGTATAGGGTTATCCAAGGAATATCAGTCTGTATTAAAACATTTTGAAACCTGGCCAGTAGTTTTGAAGGAGATAATCCCTGAAGTTTTATCAAATTCTGTCTAGCAGTTTCAGAGGAGAGGTCATTTTAAGTTTTCAATATATACATATAAGTCCTGCCCCTGGCGGCCATGTTTTATTATGGATTGGAATTATTTTAGCAAATTTTTTGAAGGTTCATCCAAGGATCATCCCTGCCAAATTTAATCAAATTCTGTCCAGCGGTTTCAGGAGATGTCATTTAAAGATTTCATGTATACAATTGGTAAGGCAAATTAGCCCCGCCCCTGGGGGCCATGTCTTTTCATGGATCGGAATAATTTTAGCAACTTTTGTGAAGCTGCACCCAAGGATCATCCCTGCCAATTTAATCAAATTCTGTCCAGTGGTTTCAGAGGAGATGTCGTTTAAAGATTTTACTATATACATATAAGACAAATTAGCCCCACCCCTGGGAGCCATGTTTTTTTATGGATCGGAATAATTTTAGCAACTTTTGTGAAGCTTCACCCAAGGATCCTCGCTGCCAAACTTAATCAAATTCTGTCCAGCGGTTTCAGAGGAGATGTTGTTTAAAGATTTCACTATATACATATAATATAAATTAGCCCCCCCTCTGGCGGCCATGTTTTTTTCCCAAACGGAGTAAAGAGTTATCCAAGGAACATCTGTATCAAATTATTTTGAAATCTGGCCAATAGTTTGGAAGGAGATGATTTTTAAAGTTTTCATATTTTTTTTCTTTCTGTTGCCATGGCAACCAGAGTTCCACATGGATCAAATTTATTTTAAAAACTTAAATGAAGGTTCACCCAAGGAACATCCCTGCCAAATTTAATTAAATTCTGCCTAGTGGTTTCAGAGGAGGTGTTGTTTAAAGTAAATTGCTGACGACGGATGACTGACGACGGACGCAGGGGTATCACAAAAGCTCACCTTGAGCACTTCGTGCTCAGGTGAGCTAGAAAGTCCAGTAATACTGATATCTTTTTTGGAAAGAACACCAGGGAACACAGAGTAGACCTACTTTATAAGTTGTGGTTTGCAGTTTTAAATTTGTTTTCACTTTGCTCTACATAACAATGTGAAGCCTTAAGCTCCACATTAGAATGTAAAGCCTTCAGTACGACATGACAATGTGAAGCCTTCAGCACCACATGACAATGTGAAGCCTTCAGCACCACATGACAATGTGAAGCCTTCAGCACCACATGACAATGTGAAGCCTTCAGCACCACATGACAATGTGAAGCCTTCAGTACGACATGACAATGTGAAGCCTTCAGCACCACATGACAATGTAAAGCATTTAGCACCACATGACAATGTAAAGCCTTCAGTACCACATGACAATGTGAAGCCTTCAGCACCACATGACAATGTGAAGCCTTCAGCACCACATGACAAATGTGAAGCCTTCAGTACGACATGACAGTGGGAAGCCTTCAGCACCACATGACAACGTGAAGCCTTCAGCACTACATGAAAATGTGAAGCCTTAAGCTCCACATGACAATCTAAAGCCTTCAGCACCACATGACAATGTGAAGCTTTCAATACGACATGACAATGTGAAGCTTTCAGCACCACATGACAATGTGAAGCCTTTAGTACCAACTGACAATGTGAAGCCTTCAGCACCACATGATTATGTGAAGCCTTCAGCACCACATGATAATGTAAACCCTTCAGCACCACATGACAATGTGAAGTCTTCAATACGACATGACAGTGCGAATCCTTCAGCACCACATGACAATGTGAAGCCTTCAGTACCAACTGACAATGTGAAGCTTTCAGCACCTCATGACAATGTGAAGCCTTCAGCACCACATGACAATGTAAAGCCTTCTGCACCACATGAGAATGTAAAGCCTTCAGCACCACATGACAATGTAAAGCCTTCAGCACCACATGACAATGTTAAGCCTTCAGCACCACATGACAATGTGAAGCCTTCAGCACCACATGACAATGTGAAGCCTTCAGCACCACATGAGAATGTAAAGCCTTCAGCACCACATGACAATGTAAAGCCTTCAGCACCACATGGCAATGTTAAGCCTTCAGCACCACATGACAATGTGAAGCCTTCAGTACGACATGACAATGTGAAGCCTTCAGCACCACATGACAATGTAAAGCCTTCAGCAACACATGACAATGTTAAGCCTTCAGCACCACATGACAATGTGAAGCCTTCAGCACCACATGACAATGTGAAGCCTTCAGTACGACATGACAATGTAAAGCCTTCAGCACCACATGACAATGTAAAGCCTTCAGCACCACATGACAATGTAAAGCCTTCAGCACCACATGACAATGTGAAGCCTTCAGTACGACATGACAATGTGAAGCCTTCAGCACCACATGACAATGTAAAGCCTTCAGCAACACATGACAATGTAAAGCCTTCAATACAACATGACAGTGTGAAGCCTTCAGTACCACATGACAATGTGAAGCTTCAGCACCACATGATAATGTGAAGCTTTCAGCACCACATGACAATGTAAAGCCTTCATCACCACATGACAATGTGAAACCTTCAGCACCACATTACAATGTGAAGCCTTCAGCACCACATTACAATGTGAAGCCTTCAGCATCACATTACAATGTAAAGCTTTCAGCATCACATGACAATGTGAAGCGTTTAGCACCACATGACAATGTGAAGCCTTTAGCAGACACATACCACATGTTTGACCTATAATCTAACAGTGCATGGTAATAATACATTATTCCACATCATCTTCTTTTTTCATAATCCTGCAATAGTGTGCACCATTAGGACTGGCCTCATTAAAATCTTCTGTTGTTTTATTTATGATATCTCCTCAGGATTTTAATCACACAATATGGTTAGTTGCGTCAGAAGTTCTTGTTAAATGGAAAATACATCAAGTAGTTAGTCTGAAGCAAGCTTGTGGGTGGAAAGGGACGGAAGGCCATTCTATACAATGTGATGGTCTTAATGAGAAAGTCAGGAGTGAATAACATTTATTGTAAGAATTTCTCTCTAATGGAAGAAAAATGATTCCAACACAATGACTTGAAATATATTTATATGTTCATAAATGATATATAAATGACACATAAATTTGCCATCAGTAATATTATAGTTATGTTAATGGAAAATTCTACTTTTATTTATGGTCAAAACTGGTTCATGAAAGTAGAGATGCTGATGTAAGCACAAAAACAAGGGCCTTTTTAACAAAGATTGGCAACTTATCTAAATTTCCAAACAGCACAAAACAAATTGTTCAAGTCACATTTTCAGATATCTCCTATTCTATTGAAGATATATGAAAGTAAATTATATCTTATTACAGAACTTAACATAACCATCAAAATGATACTTTAAATATTAGAATAGTCAAGAAACTATGTTCAAAAAACACTATGCCCCCATCTGAGCAGGTCAGATGTCAAATAAATGATGCCAATTGAATGTCATTCATGAGTGGAGTAAGTATGTCAAATATACAGACTTCATATAGTGATGAAATAATGATCAAGACAAAAAAAAATCATCAAAAAATAAGGGGTGATAATTAAAAAAAAACAAAAAAAAACAGACAGATGTCTGTTTTGTAATCATTACACTTCTGCTACTCACTGTCTATTCATATTTCAGGTTTCAAATCAATACCTTAAATAACTGAGTAATGTTCTGGACAAAAACTGATACAGAATAAGTAAAGAAAGATAATACAGCAAGAGGGCCAAGATGGACCTAGATCGCTCACCTGAGAAAAGTATCATTCATTGCCTGTACAAAACAGATTGCTTAAGAATAAAGATGATGAGGTGAAACAATGTTCAGGAATTTTCTGACCCCATCCACAAAAGATATCATCATGACAAACATTCTGCCAAAGTTTGAGGATGATTGGACCAAAAATGTTGCCCTCAGAGTATAAACAAGATTTTTCTAAGATTTGACCTACTGACCTACTTTTCTGTCCAGCCCCACCTTTTTTCAAACTGGTTCGAGATATCATCATGACAAACAATCTGACCAAGTTTGAGGAAGATTGGATCAAAATTGTGGCCTCTAGTGTGTAAACAAGAATTTTCTAAGATTTGACCTACTGACCTACTTTTTGATCCAACCTGACCCATTTTTGAAAGGGATCAAGATATTATCAAGACAAACATTCTGACCAAGTTTGAGGAAGATTGGATCAAAATTGTGGCCTCTAGTGTGTAAACATCAAAATTGTTGACGGACGACGGACAATCAAGTATCCCAAAAGCTCACCCTGAGCTATGCTCAGGTGAGCTAAAAATTGAACCAACCAGAGTTACGGTTTTTAGTTGCGTGTGATGTAGCTACATTCTGATTATTGAAAACCGAATTAATTTTGTATGAATTATCGAACAATTAAACAAAATTTTAAAACACAGGAATGCTGAGATTTATCTAAAGTATTGAAAACACAATTTTGAGTAAAAAAATAAATATTGAAGGGACACAATAACTGTGTGTGGCATAAAAGCAGAGAAGAACTAATTTCTCTATGATGTTGCATAACTGACACTTTACCATGCGGAGGAATATAATTTCTTTTGAATGCAAAGGTGGCTCGAAGGTGAATTTGAATTGTGGATGTGCAGGTTTCAGTCATTTAGTGGTGTCACAATGATCCATATAAAAAGCCTAAATTCCGATACAAATCTGTGTAATTTACTAATAATCACATCAAGCTAATGACCTCAGACACCCCAGGGGTTATTTTATCCACTATATAATAGAATGGTCGCTACCTGTATACTAGTATCTACTATTCGAAGTTGAGCAAGCCACTGAGAAAGACTGAGCCGTCACTTGGTTATATAAGCTACTGAGAGTTCAAATCAAAGCGCTGATAGTGCTGAGAGAACAGTACTGTCGCATTTTCTGATTATCAAAGTATATTTGATAAACTTGAGTCAAATTTTCAAGCAATTGACAAAAAAAAAATGCATTAACTTTGTGTTAACAAGGCCATTACAAGAAATTAAAGATGAATGCACCATTTGTGTCAACGGACTGTTAACAATTAGCACATCGCCACTGTTACTCTCCCTATTTCTATAGCATACAGTTTATAAGATTTATATCAAATATGTATATCTAAATCGAAAGGAAACAAATCTATAACAACTATAATTCATTATTTTAATATAAGTTTGGTATCTGGCAAAAACTTAGTTACCATGCATATCTGCAGCTCGTCAAACTCCCTTCCATTTGAGACACACACAACTTTAGTGCCTTCAGCACTTTGATTAGTAACTGCCCTGCTCCATCTTGCTATCATATTATGTTTCAAATTTCAAGTCCTTACCTTTTTTTGTTAATGAGTTTTGCTCCAAGCAAAAAATTATTAAAAAAGGAAGATAATCCAAAACAAGAAGGCCAAGATGGCCCTGTGTTGCTCACCTGAGTGAGATTGCTGTGTTAGGCATGATGACAAAAAATCTGGCATCTAATGTGTTTTCCTAACATTTGACTAAGTGACCTAGATTTTGATCCTACCTGAATTTGCACTCAACTGGGAGTTCATGCAGTCATCATTCTTATCAAGTTTCATGAAGACTGGGACAAAAATGTAGGATTCTAGAGTGTTCGCAAGATTTTTCTAAAATCTGCCCTGGTGACCTACTTTTTGACCCCATGTGGCCCAGTTTTGAATTCATCCGAGATTTGATGTAAACAAAAATTCTGACCAAGTTACATTAAGGTTAGGCTAAAACTGTGGCCTCTAGAGTGTTCACAAGGTTTTTCTAAGATTTTCTAAGATTTGACCTAGTACCTAGTTTTTGACCCAACATGACCCAATTTCAAACTCATCTGACATAGCATAAAGACAAACATCCTGACAAAGTTTCATGAAGATTGGGCCAAAAATGTGGCCTCAAGCATGTTCACAAGTTTTTTTTTAATATTTGACCTGGTGACCTAGTTTTTGACCCTATTTGACCCAATTTCTAACTCATCCAATATGTCATGCAGACAAACATCCTTACCAACTTTTATGAAGATCGGGCTAAAACTGTGGCCTCTAGAGTGTTCACAAGCAATTGTTAACGCTGGACAACGGACAAAAGGTGGTCACAAAAGCTCACCCTGAGCACAAGTGCTCAGATGAGCTAAAAACAGACTTTGTAGAATTATGGTTATTGGTCACTGCACTTTTGTGGCAGAAATGATTGATTTCATATTACTTTTGGCTAAACATATTTCCTGTGTTGCATATTTTGATATATTGTTTAAGACATAGAACACTGGAGCAGAAATCTTTATCATAGTATATGTTGGTTCAGCTTATATATGCTAGCATAGATACCTTTAATTGATATTTTACCTGCACCTTTATAATTTGTGTGTACTATTTTAGCCATGTGCAGCATGGAATCTTCATGCATTTTAGGCCTGGGAGAGTATATAAGGCAGTGAAGGCTGCCATTCAGTGCTTTTTCACAGACATTTACAAGGTAGATTTTACCTTTTGTCAGAATAAGCCTCTCTTTAATTTTAGGCCGTAGGGGGATTATTTCTTTGGACTGGGATTTTAAATTAAACCCTAAATTCTAATATTCCCTTTGTTCATTACGACTTCAAAATTATATGGTCTTTTTATAATTCAATCACCTTTCACTTTGTTAAACTAAGATAGTACACAGCTTCTAACCAATTGTATTTTACATTCAAAACATAGCACTAAATGAAACGCTAAAGCTAAAAGACACTTGTACTTATACGATTAATATAGACCAGGTATTGAAATATTTATAAATAAATGAAGCTGGGTAAGTAACCAGGAATATGTGAAATACACATTAACACAGATCCTGTTACACTTTTCCTAGTTGTCATCTACTTATTAGACGGCGATAGCCTTCTAATGCTGAAGAACGAAATCAGGCCTTGCTAATTTTCCACAACATTTTTAACTGTACCTCTCCGCGCTTAGTGCGGATCCATGCAATGCGATTCTGCACTAACGAATACGAATGGAATATGTTACATAGACGTTTAAATCATTACTGTAACCGCTTTTAGTGTGTTATTGTTTGTTAACATGTTTTTTTTTGCCATTATTTTGCACTGGAAACATCAATTTTAAGCTTGAAAAAAATATCCGTGACATTTCTTAACCAGAACAGCAACCCATCTTACGTACATAAAGATCGACTCCAGTAAAAAGAAAAAGTAGTGCTCCGTATGTATGTAATTGACCTAAAGTAGTCCACACAATATTTTGCATGATGGCGAGTTAGGTTCCTCCCAGGGCATTTCTTAACTTTGAAATAGATAGGCAAACATTCTAGTATCTTAAATAATCAAATACCTGGTCAATTTCTACACATACAAAACAACAGATAGAATTCGCTAGCACTAGAGAAAGAGAAGGACCTACTTAGGTATGCAGCTCTTTATGAATGGAAGGTTCATGACCTTTACTCCGGATTATTATGTTACAAACAGAACTTCTGTAGCAACAGCGGATGGAGTTTTTATCGTCATGTGATTGCTTCAATAACTTCAGAAACGCTGGGTTTAGAATGTTAATCCCGTCGCCGTCTCTCAGCGCATTGTGCGCTTTGATATATAAAGTTTCAAGTCAATACCTTGTATAGTTTTCCAGTATATAGTAAACAAGTTATGATCTGGACAGAAATTCATTGTAAAATTAAATATTGAGAGATAATTAAAAAATTAATCAAGGTAGAGTTACGGTTTTTTGGTTATTGCACTTCCTAATCTCAACATTTATGTAATGTATATTTTAAGTTTCAAGTCAATACTTTGAAAAGTTTATAAGTTCTGCTCCCAACAAAAATTGAAAACTAAAAAGGGAGATAATTAAAGATTGGGCTAGGTATAGTTATGGTTCTTAGTCACTGTACTTCTCCTAGTTGCATTCTATTTATATCTGAAGTCGATACTTTCTATTGTTTTCAAATTATGGCCAATGTTAAAGTTGCTGACAAACCAACAAACAGGGCAACACAATATGTCCCTGATCATAGATCCCGGGGGCATAATAAAAATGTTTCATGTAAAATAGAAAAGTACCTGCATAAAATTAAATGATAACACTGTAAATGTGTTGTTTTCCTGCTACACTGGTTGCATTTAAATCATAATTTAAAAGATTTTTTAAAATAATCAAACTGAAAATAATTCCTTGCAGTATAGAGAAATGATTATTTTATGCTTACATTTTCCTCTGTGATTTTTTTCCATATTTTTTTGAAAGTTTGCACAATTCAATAATCTGCCATGTGCTTAAACAATATTTTCCACTGGCTTCTACAGGAGCTTCCTGTCTCTGTTGAATATGTCTTTGCACAAAAAGTATTTCATAAATTTCTACAGTATAACCACCATGGACAATGGTTTCAAATCAAATAGGTAAATCAGTAATATAGGCAGTAAAGAAGTACTGAGTATTTGTATACATGTACATATATTTAGACCAATATTTCACAAAGAGAAGTGGGGGCTACATAGAAATAATGCACATCCTTCTATCTTCTTCTTACAAAAAGTTCAATATCTTCAGAAACCTTTGAGTGACAGCAATGTAACTATGCACACAATTCATGACCTTTGGCAGAATGAGACACTTATATTCTATATCTCTCTCCTCGCTTAATTTTGTCCCCTTTTTTCTTACAAGGTCTGGCTGTATGCTTATGCTGTTTGACAATAGGCTTATCATCCTAAACATAATTACAGAGGCAGCAATAACAGTATGTGAATATGGCAGGGGGTCCATCATCAGTAAAGTGCACTTATCTCTCTCTAAAGGTTCAAGAGTTTTGGCCCCTTTATGTTCAATATCTGATGAAGAACTACCAGTTCAAGGCACACAACCTTCTAAGCCATGCTTACTAATTTTGGCTATTTCTTAATTTCTTAAACTAGGACTTCATGAGTATAACTGGAAATTTATCTTCAGTGATTACTCTATGGTAATTTTTACTGACCTATGTAACATATTTGAGTGAAAAATTTAATCAAGAATCATAACAGAGTACAGACAAATGGTAACAATTGGAGGACCGAAGATTAAATATGAAATCTATGGTTAATTAATCACAAGGCTCAAAAACCAAAGGAACATAATTGAATATTAATTAGTGAAGCTCATGCTTGACTGGGAACACACCTCACATTAGTCATGAGGTTTGGAAAATATCTCCACTGACTATCATCCTTTTACTGTATTGTATATTTCAATCTTATTGAAATGTGCCTGTTCACAGTTTTCTTATCTCTCTTGGTGACCAGGAAATATTGGAAGAAATATGTCAGACCTATGGACGATACTGGTTGGTTCATGTGTTGGACAGGTAAAATGATTGGTAGCTTTTGTAGTTTCAAGAAGACTGATATATGAATATCATGAAACAAGTCACAATGTACTTTTGATTTAGCTCTACTGTACTTTAGGATGAAAGTGTAGAACACAGTTTATTATTACAAGATAAATATGATAATAGAAATACTAATAAACAAAAGGTTGAATGAACGAAGATAAATATGATGTAAATGAGGCAGTGTCATGTTTCCCTAAGTACTTACAGTAAAATACTCTGTGCACTTTCATAGATTTTGTAGTGAAATTTACCTCTTATTAATACCTAATGTCACAGTTGCCATTTCTACGGCAATTTTAGGGCTGCTGCAGCATTTTCTATGGTCACACTCTATAGCAGCCATAAATATGTTATGGTAGCCGCATGGTGTATTTTGGACTTGTGGTGATAGAAAACCTGCAGCATCCATACGGCCTTTAAGTGAAGACGCACAGTATTAAATGACGTACCTATGGTGACTGTATGGTGTTATTGTTTTTGTGATACAGCAGGCACAGTTGCCTTCGCTGTACCTGCAGTGGTCAAAGGAAGATCAAACGATGCCTGTTGAATTTTTGGGGTGAAAAAATAACACCTGGTCAGCAGCTAAAAAAAGATTAAAAAAATGACTGAAAAAAGATATATAACAAAAAAATGGTTAATGGCAGAAAAAAGGTATCTTAAACAAAGGTCAACAGCTAAAACCAACAAGAGTGTTCTTTGGAACACGTGTCACTTGCTGAAGCGTGATGGAAAAAGTGTGATGGACAGACAGACGGATAGACAGACGATGGAAAAGTGATCACTATGTAACGTGCACTGGCCTTACTTTAGGTTATATAGAATAAATAATTTTTTTCGTCATGATTATAGCAGTTTGAAGGAACAAATGATTATAAGGAATGATTTAGAAAAATAAATAGTCAATCTGAAAATTTTGGATTTGCCTATCACTATGTTAGTACTCGCATTAAGAAACGTTAGTTGAGCGAACCCTCGTTAAAATAGGGTATCCTTGCCCTGCAGTTTAGTATCGCATCCCAGCAAAGCAATGCTTGCATGAGACCTTCCACGTAGAATAGGTAGACCTTTTCTAATTTAAGCTTCCTAGTAACATGCATGTGCATGTGACTCAACAGGGTACGGGATACAGAATAACTCTGTTAATTAATATAGGCTTTCTGGAAAACCACTGTGGGTCATACAACGATGTGCAAAAGACTGATAAGCAACATTTATATGCTAAACTGATAAAACGTAATAATTACAAAGATTTGGGAAGAGCAAATAGTAATCATTGATTAAACGATAATAGAAGGTGAAATCTATAGATTACTTATCAAATATACTTCTTCACATAAAGTAGATGAATGAGACAAGCGAGTAAGTAAATAAAACAAGAGGGCCAAGATGGCCCTTGGTCGCTCACCTGAGAAAGATGATTGCTTAAGAAATAAAGATACTTGAGTGTAAAAGTGAAATCTGGCTTTTTTTTTATGGTGAAATGGGCATAACTCCTAAATTTACAAGTCAATATCAGTTATAATTGAACCCGATTGTGAGATTATGGGCATACACATTGTCTTAAAGTTTAAAAATGATTGTTAAAAAAAATGAAGTTGGTAGAGAATAAACAAAGTGAAATCTTGCATTTTTTGTATTAAAAGGGGCATAACTCCTGACCTAAATGACCCATCTCAGCCACAATTGAACTCAATCGAGACATTATGGTCATTAACAATGTCATAAATTTGAAATGATTGCTAAAAAAAGGAAGATGCTAGAGTGTAAACAACGTGAAATATGGCTTTTTTTAAAAGAGGCATAACTCCTGACCTAATTGACGGATCTCAGCCATAATCGAACTTGGCCGAGATTTTATGGTCATAAGCATTGTCATAAAGTTTGAAGATGAATGCTCAAAAGATGAAGATGCTAGAGTGTAAACAAAGTGATTTCTGGCATTTTTTTAATATTAAAAGGGGCTTAACTCCTGACCTAATCAACTGATCTCAGCATAATCAAACTCAATCGAGACATTATGGTCATAAACATTGCCATAAAGTTTGAAGATGATTGCTCAAAAGATGAAGATGCTAGAGTGTAAACAACGTGAAATCTGGCATTTTTTATATTAAAAGGGGCTTAACTCCTGACCTAATCAACTGATCTCAGTCATAATCAAACTCAATCGAGACATTATGGTCATAACATTGCCATAAAGTTTGAAGATGATTGCTCAAAAGATGAAGAAGCTAGAGTGTAAACAAAGTGAAATATGGCATTTTTTTAATATTAAAAGGGGCATAACTCCTGACCTAATTGATGAATCTCAGCCATAATCGAACTCAATTGAGACCTTATGGTCATAAGCATTGCCATAAAGTTTGAAGAGGATTGCTCAAAAGATGAATATGCTAGAGTGTAAACAACTTGAAATATGGCATTTTTTGAATATTAAAAGGGGCATAACTCCTGACCTAAAGGTACGATATCAGCCATAATCGAACTTGGCCGTGATTTTATAGTTATAAACATTGATATAAAGTTTGAAGATAATTGCTCATAAAATGAAGATGCTAGAGTGCAAACAATGTGAACTCTGGCTTTTTTGAATTTTAAAAGGGGCATAACTCCTGACCTAATGTTCCGATATCAGCCATAATCGAACTTGGCCGAGATTTTATGGTTATAAACATTGTTTTAAAGTTTGAAGATAATTGCTCATAAAATGAAGATGCTAGAGTGCAAACGAACAAATTGTGGACGACGGACGGACGGACGACGGACATTCATCGATCCTAAAAGCTCATCCTGAGCACATGTGCTCAGGTGAGCTAAAAAATATATATATCATAATGCTCTAATGAATTAATGTTACCTGTATCTTGTATTATGTTTGTTTATGTTCGTCTGTCTGTTTACGGCTCTGCGGTATGAGACAATTAAATTATAGCGTATATTAGAAAATATAAAAGTGACAAATACTACTTTCACTACACCTATGTGTCACCTCTGATTACAGCAGGTGACAAAAAAATTACAAACAAACCAGTCAACTGCTAAAATAATGTCACAAACAAATCCATGTATTCTTTCTTGTGAATCAGGTCAATCAAAGATAACAAAAGAGTAGCTATTGGATGATCTACTGACCAGATTTTAATATGTCCCTAAACATTGGATTTCTGTGTATTTTGTACTGTTTGTATGCTTGGTTTAAACCTCTCATCCTAGGTATTGTGCATATTTACCTGACACTCATAACTGCCGTTAGCCATTGTAAATTGATATTTGACAACCGGACAAAAATGTTATATTGTTGACTGAATATAACCAATACCACATGATTAGTTCAACTGCATATGGTAACCACAAGTAACATTATTACGGCTATCATGTGTTTGGTCAAGTTCAAGGCTCCAATGACTCTCGTTTTGTTTTGTTTTCTTAAAAGTTTCATCTCATTGCCAACAAAATGGCAGTTCTGTATATTTGAAATAATAATATCCTTTTTTTCAGATTTTTTTAACATGTCATGGAATATATTTGTATAAAACATGACAAGGTGTATATCTGTATTTATAAAACATGCCATGGTATATATTAGATTTACAGATATTCAGTCTTAATTACTGCTACAAAACAGCTTGAGTGGTCACTTAACCCTTTACCTCATGAATATTCATGTTCAAATTTATGACTTCACTTAACTTTAATGGTACTGTAATCATGTATATGAAACAATGGGTCCACATGAATATTCATGTTCAAATGTATGACTTCACTTAACTTTAATTGTACAATCATGTATATGAAACAATGGGTCCTCATGAACGTTCATGTTCAAATTTATGACTTCATGAATATCAATTACTGATTTTTAAGTGTATTTGAAACAATGGATTTTTCTCTGCCATGCAGACTGTATTTAGAATCTGGGTTACACTATAGTATGAGCAAACAGAGGAGACCCTGATCAGATAGCTCCTAGATGCCACATCAAATCACATAAAACAATGGCACAATTGTGGTTTACAATGTATATAAATGCCCTAAGCTCATACTTAAAAAAATATCATCTTTCCACAAAGTTTTATCTCCATAGCAACAGAAGCATTACAAATAGGAAACCCATCATATCTTCATAACATTTCTTGTCATCAGGGATGAAGAAGCTGGTCAAATACCTTGGTGGCGGAAATGATACAGTTTTTCCCCATTGTCAATAGTAAAAATAAAACCATTTAAGGGAAAAGCAAGATGACAAAATCACAGGCATTTCTTTTAAAAAAATAAAGAATAAAGACTGTCTCTAATATTGTATTTAAATTCAGTGTCCTACAAATTGTTTTTATATATATAAATCTGAACCATCTTACTTTTTTTGTTGCCATGGAGATTACTATCACCATGACAGTATTTCAGTCAAAGAATACTGACAAACTAATTACAAGTTGAGGAAGACCTTGAGTTCACAGGGGAAAATCTGATTTTAAACAAGAGAGACATGATGACCCTATATCACTCCCCTGTGCACCACTGCTCTAAAGGCAACCTGAAGTATTATGGTATTAACCCTTTCCCTCATATATACTCATTTTGACGCCCTCAATAGGTATCACATAAAGCGTGATCTGCAGAAAACCACAGTTAAACCTTAACAAATTTAATTACAAAATCCTCATTTCCAGACCACTGAGGAGCAGCGAACAGCATAAAACCTGATCAGCCTGCGAGTTACTCGCAGGCTGATCTGGTTTTATGCTGTTCGCATAGGTCTTTTCATGGTGTCCTCTATGAGGGAAAGGGTTAAGTATACAGGTGACCACTAATACAGGTTCAACTGTATATACTCCACTGGTATTGTTTTGCGATGAAGAGTTTAGTCATGTCCTTATACATTCAATATGTTATTGCTTTATATTCAATGATTCATTCATCAGTATCTATTATTTATGACAACAGCAATGTTAAATGTATAAGTATATTCCACATGACTTCATCTTCGAACAAGCAGTTCACATAATGAATACATCAATGCTTCAATGTTATTATGTTTATAATGGGGCTGGTTGGTATAATCCAGGAATATGCCTCATTCAAAAGGTGTGGCCAAGTGTGTGTTGGGGAAATAGGGCCTGGAAGAATGGAAGAGGTGTCCATGCATTATACAGTCTCAAATACTTTTGGCATATTTCTTGGTGCACGAATTTGCCCATTTTGAATTTTATAAATGACCATCAATTATTTCAAAATTGTCTCTTTATATATCAAGGGGTCACTTGACTTCACATTTTAAATAAATCAAGGAAAAACTCTGTTTTCTATATGAATTCAGCTTATGTCAAAATATTATACAGTGAAACCTCGTTAGTCCAGACGCTTTGGTCCATGAATAAATTTCTCGAATTAATGAATTTTTCGTATTAATGAATCAACCTTTCATCTCTCCTCTTTTTTTTTCTTTTTTTATATTGTTATTTTATTCCATTAATAATAAGTATATTTAAAATAATATGCTTAGGTCTATATATGATTATGCATTTAAATTGATGCTTACAGATGATGCATCTGTTTGAATTTATTTTAATCCATCCTTGACATAAGCATAATTTAGGAGAAGAAAGGGACACATTAAGTATGTGACAGCATAACTGTTACCCTTTCCTTGTCCTGCATTTGCGAGCAAAATGAACTGGATTTAATTATTTTAGCCAAAACAGTCAACAACAAATAAATAATAAATGTAGGCACTGAAAACAGAACATGAACAAAAAACTATCTAAAGGACGGTTGGTTTGATGTCCCTTTTAACTGTATGTCTGCAGTTGAGAATAAATTTTACCTTCTTCACTCGCTAATTTGTACATATAATATATTATGTAGCTTGCGGCTATACCAGCCCTTTATTGCCCCCTCTTCTCCCAACTGATTAGTGAGAATCGCTCGTAGTTGATATGTGTAAACAATCTGCAGGTGACACTTCCATGGCAGTCACACGCCCTGAGTAGTCTGAATAATGTCTGAAAATAGTAGGAGGGAAATCCAGTCTGAACTGGTACCCGGATTATCGAGTCATTTTGTAAAGCAAAAGGAAGATTGGTTCCCAAAATGGATGTCTGGATCCGGAACGCGAATTTCTGTAATATCGAAGCATTTTTATGTTGTGGAAATCCGTTCTAAGAGAAAAGTGTCTGGATGGTGAGGTTTCCAGAGCAATGGAATCCGAAATAACAAGGTTTCACTGTATAATGAATATATATTATATACATGTACATACAACATACATAATACTTTCTGCTAGAAATTTAAGTTGACAATTTTTATTAAAAGTCGGATTCATTTTAAACAAAGCAAACTTTACCCTTATTCGTTATGGTTTCCAGTCTATATGCATTAATTGCATTCCATGTACTGAGGCAAATCTTATGTATTTTTATAGCAGTGTTGTAATTGCATGGGCATACAGTTTGTTTGTTTGTTATTTCATTTCATGATGATTCAAACACCACAAAGCTAGAGCTAATTCTGCCAGTTTTAATTGCATGTTTCACATTCAGTTTTAATCTTTTGCAACTGTCAAATTAATTTCACTTGCATGACTAAAAGAAGTTAACTACAATCCATTAAAGCCAATTACCCTTGAGATCCTGTGGCTGCTAATAAGACTTGTGTCAAGTAATTGTGGGCAGAACATGAGGGTTGTTATATGATTCCAGTTAAAGGATATTTTCATGCTGTTTCGAAGATATTACCAGGTTATATTCACCGTGGTCCAGTGGTAATGTACCAACTGCAGATTCGTAAGTTATGTGTTTGAACCCCATTGCGGCAAGGATTTTTCATGACGCAAAGTACTAGTCAAACCCAGGAACCACTGAGAGGGATTTGTATGTATAAGTTGTAAAAATTTTCCCAGTCTGACTGATAGTCCTGAAAGCTTCGAAAGCTTCCAGTTTATATCAACTTATTTTTTTTAAGTTAATTGGAAAATAGATTGAAAACTCTTCCTCCCCCCCCCCTTGTGAGACCTGAACCTGCAACCTTTAAATCTGCAGCCAATGGACCACAGCTGCCAGACTATGGATTCAGAAACTCTTATTAACAGGTTAAATCACATGTTATTATCTTATTAAAAATCATTTCACCTTCCTCAGAATAAAAGACTAAAAAAAAACTGGTCTCTCTCATTGATTTATCAAGTTTTGCATAGAATCTGATAACAGCTTCAAGCAGATTATGACAATAATAAAATTTGATTAAAATCATTAGAAAAGGGTTGTGTTTTACTGTGTTAGATCTAATCTTTATGGACTGACAAAGAAAACATGGCAAAAGTTCTCAAATATACTGATCACCCCTCGTAAGAACACATATGGTGAGATGTAGAAGAAACAGCTTTATGTTTAATCTTTTATTCTTTATGCCTCTTTGGAGTACAAATTTTATGTAATTAAAACATGTATTATAGGAAGATGTATGAAATGTGATCATTATTTACCTGAGGACAACTGACATATCAGATGTAAGTTAAGATTTACTAGACTTATGAAACTTGCAAACCATTGGCAATTTCTGGCTAAAATAACATTTACTACAACGGAGTCATTGAATTGTTTGGTCCTAACTTTTCAAAATATGACATTGGTGATAAATACCCCCACCCTGTGTTTAGAGCCTGAAACCTTGACCTTCAGACCCTAAAGATAGTCCTGAGCAGTATTTCAATCAATTACAAGAAGAAATTCATAGGCTATACAAAAAAGCATGTCAAAGAATTGGAACATAACCATGCCAACTACATATGAATAAAGATACATCAATCCTTTTATATGACCTTAACCATGTACATGGCCTTCGGTCAAGGTCCTGAATATTTGTGTCAAGAATGAACTAAAAGGGTCAAGTGTTTTATAGTATGGACATTAATATCCCCCTTACTCAGTCTGTGACCTTGGGTCAGGGTCATAACACATCCATGGGTCATAAGCAAGTTTTGTGCAAAGTATGAATATCTATGAACAAAGAGTGAAAAAAGGACAGACACAAATTTGGAACATATTCAACCTGTGACCTTGACCTTTAGCAAACTGCCTTGGGTCAAGGTCACTACACACCTTCTGATCATAAGCAACCTCAATGTGCTAAGCATGAGCTTCTAGAGTCTGAGGTAATATAGGTCACAAGCAAAGAAGTGCATAAATATTAACTAGTTCATAGCATAGTGTACATATATCTTTGTTCCACGAACATGTGGTCATCGAAAAAAAAATTAAATGTATGGACAGATGGACACACACAATGAAAGTCTATATAACCCAATTAGGGAGGCATAAAAAATCCTCAGTGGAAATATATATCTGAACTGTAACTTAACTACCTATGCCTGAGACAGAACAACCAATTTTACCATGTTCATTTAACCATGAGTCATGATATATGGGTCACAGCCATAAAACTTCATAAATTAAATAGTTCACATCATGATGTACACGACATCACTGATGCTTTTGACTTAGTGACCAAAAAATCCTGCAACAAAAAAAAAAATGAAATCATACCAATAAACCTAAAAAAATTCATCTCTACATCTGTTTAATTTTTATCTCACAGAATGCAAAAATAGGTATATCTGTGTCTATATCAGAGCATAGGGAAATATAAACGGAAGTACCACAAGGGTCTGTCCTTGGATCCATCCTTTTCTGATATTTATAAATGACCTTGACCTTAACACACAAGAATTGTTTATATGTTTAAAAAAAAAATTCCAAATGCCAAAAAAAAAAAATTAAACATGATTACATATTCATCAATTAAGAAGCAAATTATTGGTTACCAAATTTATCACTAAAAAAAAAAATAGAAAGCATAAAATTTACTATTCATAATAGACAAGTTCTGGCATTACTGAGCGAATATATTACACAACAGTCAGGACTTCAAAGTTTGGCTACCATACAAAGTTGATGGTACATTTAGGTGGGTGCTCACTAAGTGAGTCCCTACTGTATATAAAAAGGTACAATTACACTAAAATGTAATTTCATTGATATGTTAAATGAAGAGTTACCTTTTTAATTTTTAGCTCACCTGAGCACGTGTGCTCAGGATGAGCTTTTAGGATCGATGAATGTCCGTCGTCCGTCCGTCCGTCCGTCCGTCGTCTGTCGTCCACAATTTGTTCGTTTGCACTCTAGCATCTTCATTTTATGAGCAATTAACTTCAAACTTTAAAACAATGTTTATAACCATAAAATCTCGGCCAAGTTCGATTATGGCTGATATCGGAACATTAGGTCAGGAGTTATGCCCCTTTTAAAATTCAAAAAAGCCAGATTTCACATTGTTTGCACTCTAGCATCTTCATTTCATGAGCAATTATCTTCAAACTTTATATCAATGTTTATAACCATAAAATCACGGCCAAGTTCCATTATGGCTGATATCGTACCATTAGGTCAGGAGTTATGCCCCTTTTAAAATTCAAAAAAGCCAGATTTCACATTTTTTGCACTCTAGCATCTTCATTTCATGAGCAATTGCTTCAAACTTATAACAATGTTTATAACCATAAAATCTCGGCCAAGTTCCATTATGGCTGATATCATACCATTAGGTCAGGAGTTATGCCCCTTTTAAAATTAAAAAAAGCCAGATTTCACATTGTTTGCACTCTAGCATCTTCATTTCTTAAGCAATTGCATTCAAACTTAATGACATTGTTTAAAACCATAATATCTTGGCCAAATTTGATGATGGCTTTAATCAATTAATTATGTCAGGAGTTATGCCCCTTTAAATGTTGAAAATTGCAAGGTTTCACTCTGTTTGAACTTTAATATTTTCATTTTTTAGCACTCATTGTCAGTTGAAAAAAAGGGGAAAAATTAGTAAGATATTATTTTTTTTCTAATATTACACCCTATTATCACATTTATTTATTAATGTACGAAACAATTTTCAGGAAACGTATGCTTAAGCATTTTCTCTCTAGCAGTTGAATTAAGGTGAGCGATTTAGGGCCATCATGGCCCTCTTGTTTTATTTTGGCATAATGTTTTATAAAACTTTCCAAATAAACATCAAAATGCAATAAAATTACACATTTTCTAAAATGCAAATCCACAAATGTATATTTAATATCATGATCTTGTTATAAAACCTAGAACTATCACTAAAAATGTTGAATAGCCCTGCATCCCACTTTGTTGTTTAGTCTTTATTATTTCATGTGGGTGAAGGACGTGACATGTGACAAACTCCCACTTCTGTGAAGAAGGTGTATAAATTTCTCACAACAAATGATTTCATCCTTCTTATTTTAGTCTACTCTGGTGTAAAATTATCATTTTGAAAAGAAGTAGTGGTAGTAATATGAAATGTAAAGTGTTAAAATTATCCTGAACAAGAGAATCAGTAGAACAGATGGGTGCTCCCCGAATAAATGCTAAATAACAAAGGGCAATAACTCCAAAATTATGCAAAACAGAGTTGTGGTTCTTGTACCCTGCACTTCTCCTCACTGAGATCTATCTACCTATGAAGTTTCATGCTGATACCTCTAATACTTTTTGTGCTATGCTCCAGACAAAATTTAAGCATAAAAAATAACAAAGTGCAATAACTCCAAAATTATGCAAAACAGAGTTGTGGTTCTTGTACACTGCACTTCTCCTTATTGAGATCTATCTACCTATGAAGTTTCATGTCGATACTTCTTATAGTTTTTGTCTTATGCTCCAGACAAAATTATGATGAACGGACAGATGGACGAGACGGATGGACGGAAAAAGCAGCACCTATATGCTATCCCTTCGGGAAGCATAATAAAAGTGATATACAATATACATCTTCTAAATGCAATTGTATGCAAACAAATGCAATTATATCTAATTGGAATGAAATATATATAGGATCTCACATTGAGTTGTCATATAATATAAAATTTTATTTAACAAAATCAAGAAAATGGTGAACCATTTTCTGGGACAAGTTTGACAGAATTTTATATTATATAACAACTTATGTGAGATTCTTTTTATCAAATAACGTTAAATGCTGAGATGTAACGGAATAATAATATATGACGTTTCGCGCACGTTTTTGCACGTTGTTTTTATCCTATGCATTGTATAGGGTTAAATGATGTCATGACGTTTTTATTTTACATGTGTTAAATATAAGAAAATACGTAATGGTTATATTACACAGAAAACAAGGAACGTCATGTGATATAATGCAATATAATGCAATATAGTGACTATACTACATCATGTACAGTATGTAGATATCCTGTGATGTATTTTTATACCTCTTGTTGTGAGTTATATTCTTCAAATTTACTGAGAGTTAAAATAATTATATCAAGGTATATATATATCCTGATCACATTGCGATAGTTTTCAACCTCACTAAATCTAAGTTCTTATTTGAAGCTAACTGTACCAGTTCTAATGTTTTACACCTCATGACATATGATTCAAATCTATTATATAAATCCCTACTGCTCTCTGCTTTGATGACTACAAAAATAGAAATATTCCAATACCACCTCCTTAATAAGATAATGTTATGATAGACACTCATTAAGATAGAACATTAACTTTCCCATGTCTGTGAGTTTTACATTACGCACCCACCATCTTATCCATGAGAAAGAAATTATATAAAGTTCAACAACATGAGGATCATGGTACTGATGCACTATATAGTAGCTTTGTGTGAATCCTGTAAAGCTGATAATAAAAGAATCATGTTCAAAAGTAAATAACAAAGACAGTGTACATTTCCGCTCCCACATATAGCAAAAGAATAATGGCATGAAGGTGGTGAAGTCTGAACAAACACTCCTTGAATGATTCACACAGAGATGCTGTGGCTTAACAGTTTCATATATTTAATTGAAATTAATAATTATAATTATATTCAACAATGAATCTCAACAAGCGCTATGTTTGAATGAACACCATGCCCCTGCAGGGGGCCTTAGACCTTGGGGGTCAAGGTCATTTGAAGGTCAAGGTCACCTGGCTGGTAAAGCACATCTACTGTTCATAAAAACACAGTTTGAACTTAGCTTTTTTAAAAACTACAAAATTGTATTTGACTCCTGATTTTCAAACTGATACTCTGAACTTCTTAAAGGGACATTCATTAAAGATAAACACAAGGTAATCTTAGTGTAACCAGACTGCTTTATGCATACATAAAACAAGTGATTATAATTATGTATACCCAGGTTCCTATTCAGTGAATAAATGAAAAGGAGGAAAAGAAAACTACAAGACATGCTAGGATTTACTTATTTTAATTTACTTTAAGTAATGGCCTAAATTAAATGCTAGTTCAATAGTAAGTTTATAGCTGGATTTTAAAAGAGAGAGGGAAAGAGATAAAAAGGAAACCATGAAGATAGGGAGAATATAATATAAATATATATTTCAAAAAAGTAAAAGACTGTTCCAATCTTATTAGTTGTATAAACATAAAAGAATGAACATTCCAAGCTTTGCATACATTGTTTATGTAAGAGAATCTATTGCTACTAAAATCTATGTGCCCAAAACCACTGATAAACCTTATTTTTTGACTGTCTCAGTACTGAACTGTTTGCTGAATTTGGTTCATATCATTTCAACAGGAGGTCAAGAATGTGTGTTTGAAGAAGATAACATTGGTATGTCCCCGTGTTGTGTTAGTAGGTTGATCTTGAGTGTAGTGATTACAATAAAAAAAATGTTGGTAAACACAGACAGATTATCCAAAAAGTACACTTGGATAAAGAGAGTCAATTGTTGACCTGGTATACACAAAAAACAATGATTTTGTTTGTGAACAGTTGACATCGCCATAAATGGAGAAGTTGGGGTGCTAAAAACTGTAAACCAGGTCAACCATTGCAGGGGTGTAAAATTTTCTTTTAGGTCACCCGTCCTGTAGGACGAGTAGGTGAAAAATCTTACTTAATCCTTAAACAAATTTAGCTCATCCTAAAATGATTTTATTTTTGCTTGTATAAAGCTTTTGATATTTTGCGGAAACAACGCAAAACAGTTTTTCTTCTTTTTTTGTCAACCACGGAAAGCCAGAAAACCAATGATCCAGGGCTTTTCTTGTGCGTTTCGTTTCATTGTAAGCGCTTTGGTGCTTCCTATGTTTTAACTCTTGCTTTTTTGTGTTTTTGTCGTCTCTGCTGCTGAGAAGCGTTTTCATTGACAATTGTTTCGACATTTTGACCGCCAGAAACAAAACATTTGCAGTTCCTGAGTGTGCCGCAGTTCCAGACTGTGCCGCGAACTATCAAAAACGTATTGAAAAAACACCGTAGAAAATTGTGAAACAGTCTGCGCTAGCACCTCACGGATCTTTCTAAAAAATGAGCATCGTTATGGTGATATTTTGTCATAATTAGCACCCCTGATCAAGTAAGGAGGTTTATGATCATGACTAACCATCGTAACAATATGAAATTCATTTTTTACTGAAACATTTCTCTCTTGGCAGCAAAAAGTTACTCGTCTGGTCGGACCGAGTGTTTAGGGAAATTATGCTCATCTGACCGTGAAATTCACTTGTAAATACGAGAGGACGAGTGGATTTTTACAGCCCTGCATTGACTCTCTATAATCCCAGTGTAGCAATTGGACAGCATGTTAGTTAATTTGAATACATCTGTAATTACTAACAACAGTCCAACAACAGTTAACATACAGAGGTGACCTGGTTACCTTAGCATCAAGGCTTTGTATTTCTGTCAATTTCCACAAAAATTACTTCAGATTCATTTCAGTGGGCAATGATGAATAGCTACATGTATCATATAAGACAAAATTTCAATCACATTGTATTAATCTGTTAAATAAAAGTGAAACACTGCAAACTTGCATCTACACTGTCAAATACAATTTTGCAGAAGTGTTATTACTGCTGGCACACAGTATGCCAATTTCCACCTATATCCACATATATGGAAATGCTATTTCGCAAAATTTTTAAATTTTGCCACTGATGCAAGTACGGGTTTTCACCTTATCAGTTAAACCACACACCTGTACACATACACAAAGACAGTATCTATGAAATTATGTATCTATTATAAAAGTCTTATTATAGACAACTTTTATTTCTTTGATATACTTTTTGATGAAATTTATTGTACTAAAATGAACAAAGTAAACTATTGTCAAAGTATGATAAACAAAATACACTTGTATATCATGCATTATCAGTTATGTCTTATTAGCATGTGTCTATCCACAACGAAACTTGTAAGTTCTCCGATTTCAAACTTGCAGAGAAGATATATTTTCCAAAACATATGCCCAGTAAATATTAAAATGTGCATTGGCTCAATCTGTTGTCTGCTTGAATAATTTGGACGCATAATCAACTCTGTGAAACCAATTTTCGTGAAAAGCTATAGAAGACCAAAAGTCTGTTATTTTGAATACAACAAATGCTATAGACAAAACTTTAGTTGGAGTACTTATAAGTTTCGTCTAGTATATATCACCTTTATTTCTGACCCCACTACCTAATTATCCACAGATCTCTAGTTTTACCATGAAACTGTTAAGATTTATTCTAGTAGTTTCATCTATTTAGGATAGCATTTCTGTCACTGATTTTAACCCTTTTCCTCATATAGACTCATTTTGACACACTCAATAGGTATCACATAAAGCCTGATCTGCAGAAAGCCGAACTCAAACCTTTCCAAATTTAATTGTAAAATCCTCATTACCAGACCACTGAGGAGCAGCGAACAGCATAAAACCTGATCAGCCTGCGAGTTACTCGCAGGCTGATCTGGTTTTATGCTGTTCGCATAGGTCTTTTCATGGTTTCCTCTATGAGGGAAAGGGTTAAATCTAAGGAACACATACTGTAATGTGAAGACCAATTAATGTATTATGTAGATAGCTACGTATGATTTTCTCATTATGCTGCTACATAAATTTTCATTTGATTTTTTCACTGTCAGTGGAATACCTATTGTTAACTAATGAATAAATTTGTAACAAAAAAGGTACAATTTTTTTATTTTTTTTAATGAAATGAAAGGTTAAAAAAAAAAGGGAAGGATTTTTTTAAAGATAGAAAGGTAAAAAAAAAACTTTAGGGTCCAGTCGTTAAAAAAGAGGGTCAGTCAGAAGACCAAAAATGGAACTTTTTTTTTTGGCTTGTCTATTCATAATACCATTCATTTGTCTGTTTGACAGGATTCTAAAGAATGAACACACTATATGTTTTGGTTGAGAAATAAGAGATTTTGAGTCATTTCACCCCTTAAAGTCCCAGTATCTTATAGATGTTAGATCTAAATCCAAATGCACTTACAACATATATAATATGATCTTTGTGCCTGGATTTAGATCAAAAGAAATGGAGACTTACGTCATTTCAGACATCATAGACTTTATCAGTCTCTTGAATCTATTTTAACCCTTTCCCTCATAGAGGAAACCATGAAAAGACCTATGCGAACAGCATAAAACCAGATCAGCCTGCGAGTAACTCGCAGGCTGATCAAGTTTTATGCTGTTCGCTGCTCCTCAGTGGTCTGATAATGAGGATTTTACAATTAAATTTGGTAAGGTTTAAGTGTGGTTTTCTGCAGATCAGGCTTTATGTGGTACCTATTGAGTGCGTCAAAATGAGTCTATATGAGGGAAAGGGTTAATCATCACTGAAAGACCTTGAAGAATGCCTAATTTACAGGAAAGATTCTATTAGAAAAAATGCAAATTGTGGCCGTCTCGTTCTATATTTAGCTAAGACCAATGACGGCATAAACTTAACATAAAAGGCATTTTTCAGAAATTCATGGATTTTCTTCCTATCTCCTCTGCTACCGTGTATCAATATTTATTCAGTCTTTAGAA
>CM037786.1:13352260-13402260 GCA_021229015.1 Solen grandis | reverse complement strand
AGCAACACATCATCTTCAGGTCATTAATAAGAGCCATTCCCTGAAAAAGTGTATAGGACTTATTGTTTTTAATTCATTGATACATGTACCAAATTTAACAAGCCTATCATATAATTATGAAAAAATATAAAAGTAAATAAAAAAAACTAAAATTGGGACATAACTCCTGACCTATCAGCCATAAGCAGTCTTGGCTCAGGGACTATGGCTGTAAACATTAATTTGAAGATGACTGCTTAAGAAAACTATAGCCAGTGAAACATTTGAAATCTGGCTTTTTTTTATATTTAAAGGGCCATAACTCTTGATCCAATTGACCTATATCCTCCATAATTAAATTTGGCCCAAACATAATGGCAATAAACATTGTCATAAAGTTTGAAGAAGATTGCATAAAAAATGAAGATGCTAGAGTGCAAACAAAGTGAAATCTAGCACTTTTTCTACTTTTTTTTTAATATAAAAAGGATTATAACTCCTGACCTTGTTTGGTGATATCAGTCATAATCAAACTTTGCTGAATGAACGTTGTCGTAAAGTTTGGAGATGATTGCTTAAGTAATGAAGATGCTAGAGTGCAAACTAATTGTGGACAATGGACATTCTTGATCCTTATTACAGCTCATCCTGTGCTATGGTGAGCTTAAAATTGAAGGTTTCAAGAAGTACTGTATGCCTTTAAAGAAAGACATAGAAAGTCTTGTTAAAATCAAACATAGAACACAACTTACAAGCGTATTTTCAGGTAACAGAAGTCTAAATGTTGTTTATTCACCACCTTTTTATACATCTCAAACCTGTATAAAATACAACAAAATATCAGTTAATTAATTACAATGTATAATTATGTATGTTACATATTGTCCGATTTTTTCCTTTATTGTTACATATCGTCCGCATCTTCCATTATGTGTTACATCTATTCCGTGTAAAATTTCCTTCTAAGTCCTTCTAACTGTCCGCGTTTCCAGACTATGTCTATTGCTCCAGCTTGTTGTGTTTCTTACTTTTAATTATATTCTTCATAGCATTAATGTATCATGCAAATATAATGAAACAATTAATACAGCATCCGCTTACATGCCATTCACGTTTTCCTTATATGTTACATACTGTCCGCGTTTTCCTTATATGTTACATACTTTTCACATTTTCCTTCTATGTCCATTCCGCCATCACCGCCGACAAAAGTAACCCCTATATGTCGCCTGACTCTAGTCAGGCGACACAAAAATAAAATCCCAACCTACTGACCATCTTTTTTATTTGCTGGAAACCAGAAACAGAACTCTTTTTTTTGCTTATACACCTTTTCTATCATTTAGAACTAAAAAAAACTACTTATCATATTGCCAAATATTAAATATATTCAGGATCTACTGTAAAATTGTACCGTCCGCTTTTTCCCTATATGTGACATATTGTCCGCGTTTTCCTTCTTTTTCCGCGGTTTAGACCCTCTCACTTAAAAGTTTAATTATCACGAGATAAAATTCATAATTTTTTATACCTCTCACATGATAATCATATGAAAAATAATTTATTGTCACAAAGTCTTGGGAAAATACAAAATGTGTTAGGGCTGTGACTAACTCATTGTGCATTCAGTAATTTAAAACTAAACACAATTTCAAATCAACGAAAGAAACGTGTTATGAACCTTGGACGAACGATCTTGGGTCCGAATTTAGCTCATCCTCGTGAAGTACTACCTTTCCAACAAATTTTTCATCCGTTATCTGATACACACTTTCCTATTAACTCAAAGTTCTTATATGATTATGTTTTCTTTTAATTTAAAAACAATGATTTACCTTGCGAATAGCCAAGTGTAGTTTGGTTGAATTCATGCGATTTTCATCACCGTTTAAACTGCGGTGTCGTATTAAATCAAAGCGCTGATAGCGTTGACGAAACAGGGGTTTTAATGTAATGATGTCGCCTTTTTGTTTGTTAAGTAATTTCAATGAACGGTGATCAAGTTTTCAAGCGATGCCAATAAACTCAGTCTTATCAACCCATTTTAACCACACGTAAGATTTCACGGTCGTCACAAGAAATTTGTTTGCAATAAGCACATTGCCACTCCTACTCTCCCTATTTCTCTTGCCTACAGTTTAAAAGATGTAGATCAAAATGTGTAAAAATATAATTATAAAACAACAAACTTTCATCATTTTATTAATAAGTGAATTGTTTTTCATGAGCATTGAACATTTTATGAAGAAATCTACGATGTGATATTTTAGGTCTTGGAATCGGCTTTATTGTTTTATTTATAAAAATGTCATGATCGGTGCATAAACAAATTTATTTTATAGGAGGTAGCTGCAGCAGTCCTTTTCATAATCATCCTTCACAGCACAGAGACATACATATCTCTCATCGTGGGTAGCAGTTTCAAACAAAGTAATCTAATCAAGGTAATGTTTGCTTATTGATGAACGTCCCACCGACAGTTTGTTTTTTTGTTGGATTTTACGTCCAACCGACAGTTTTTCAGGAGACGGTGTCTCCTTGAGACAGATATAATGCTGTCACACTGCAGTATCACGCCGTAGACATGCATATGTACCCAGTCACATTATCCTGACACCGGACCAACCAGTCCCGGAACTATCCTTATATGCTGGGCGCCAAGCAAGGGAGTTATACCAGTGCCATTTTTTAGACTTTGGTATGTCGTGGCCGGGGATCGAACCCACGACCTCCCGGTTCCGGGGCGGACGCTCTAACCACTCGGTCACTCTGTAACTAAATAGAAATAAATGAAAATGAATGTAATGCAGCTCGTCAGCTGAGATTCTTTTCATCGCACGTGTTAAACATTGACTACCGTGCTCATGAGCATTGCTATGTAGATCTATTATAGAATTTAATGTAAAAGCAACCTGGTCGCTGTTCGAAATTCTGGTCATTAATTATATTCATTTATAAAGATAATTATTTATTCATTTATCTATTTTCTTTTAAGACTTTTAAACTAGGCTACTTATATATTTTATAATTTATAAAGTAATTATATAGTTTACGGTAAACGTACATTGCAATTGGGTCTGACCGTCCGTATATATATACTAGGACATATTCCATAATCTATATCCTAACATAAAGGTCCTGATAATAAAATAGTTTAAAAAGACCCTGGCGTAGTCTATGTTATTATTTTTAATGTATTGGCAGAGATGTAAATACCTAGCTTCGTGGAATTGGTTACCATCAATGTGAAATAAATATTTAAAACGGCCGATGTAACTATAGTAATTTAAACCAAAAGCATATCGATAACTTAAGTTCGGCTATTTCCGTCTTTACAAAGCAAAGGTTTTATTTATTTATTTCTTAAATGTGCATTCAAAATCGAAGAGATAGATCAAAACCCTCTATAGCAGTCAGTATATTTCATAACCCCCTAGTTCAACTATAGTCTAGTGTCATTAGACTGTAACCCTAGTATTTAATATTGTGATCGAACTAAACTGACGTCGGAATCAAAATGGCTTCCGAGAATGAAGATGCTGTGGTCTTGAGTTTTAATGATAGTTTAATACACCAGTCAGATGTTGACTTACTGGATGGACCACATTGGATTAACGATAAACTTATTAGCTTTTGTTTTGAGTAAGATTATTTTGTTTGCGTCTTTTATTAATGCACTGGATCTACTTAAGTTATGCCCCACTTAAAATGACAGCTAAAGTCCGATGACAAATTATGACAAGCCAAGGGCATTCTAGATGAATTTAATCTTGAAGATACGTTTAAGGCATGTGTGTATATATATAATTAAACTTTTTTTGAATGCAAGATCAGTGGAAGCACATTCCAGTTGTTGTCAGCTCAAGTTGGAAAAGTATCCATAACAGAAGCAAAGCTAGACTTCATATATGGTTGACTACCAGATTTCGGGGTATAACAAGTTTTCGGGGTATTTTACTTTTACATCGATTGCGCGTGAGAACGTGATATGACGAGTTGTTTTCGCTGTCCCATATGACCAAAACAAATGTCAGCCATGCTCTAATATTCAAATTAAGACATGTGACTTCTTGTGTAAATTCTAGACAATGTTTAAGATGTACGTCCATTTCATTAAAATCTTGAACTCGTATTCATACATGCCATATCTCCCAGCGGGAGATTAAATCTCCCGGGATTTCGACTTGTCTCCCGATCTCCCGCCGGGAGGTGAAAATCTCCCGGTCTGACTTAAATCAAACTGGTTTCCCTTTGAACTCAGTATAATCCATTTTATTACCGAGCTATGATACAGCTTTAGGAAGATTACGTAAGAACATGTGTTAGTATCAATCCTGACCAGTGTGCTGTACAGCCACAAGCAATGTGTGATCGTCCTTATCCAATCAAATTGCATAATTCAGACAGGTAGCAGACTGGACACTCTATGAGTTGAAACAATTATCGTCGGGTAATTAGCAGCTATCAAGGCAATACTAAAGCTAGAATGAGTAAGGTTAGGATGGTACACTGTAATAAAGACGTAAATCTTATCATGGATAAAAAAGGTCCCGGAGAATAGCTAATCCTTACTTACCGGAAGTGTAAACAATAAATGATAATTAGATCAACTGTTTACCAATCATTTAAATCTTAACTAAACTCATTATATTGACACATCATAGAAAGTACACCTCAGCTAGCGATAAATTGCAATTTTCACACCGAAAATGGCTTGATAAACAAGGGATATCGTCTGCTGAGTAATTTACTATAATGAGATGTCATGATCGGAAGAGTTGGGTAACCACTTCATACCACCATACCGTACACGATAAATATTTTAAGCTAAATAATATTTTAGCTAAAAGCAATTTAATTAGAAAAAAAAAATTAATATGATCTAACTTTTTATCTTTATTCATCCCCATTAATTAAAACCTTATGATCAGAATTCATTCAATAAATCAAAGATACTGTATCAATTTAAATGTGTTTGATGTAAATGGCATGTTCTCCAATTTGTTATAAGTTAGTGTTGCATTTAATGTAAAACAGTGCTTGTGGAAAGTTAAGTTTCTATTTGAATTAGATTTATTTAATATTAATAAATTTCATTTTTTTTTTACATATAAATTTCATATGGTATTTTCATTAAATGCAATAAACAGTATATAAACTGTTATAAATTTAATGAAGGGGTAATCAAATGTGTATTTTTTTATTATTTTTTTAAAAAGAACGTCTCTTCGATATATGTCGTAAAATCTCCCTGGCTGGACCCCAAATCTCCCTGTGAAAATTTTAAAATCTCCCTGGGAGACATACTGAAAATATGGCATGTATGCGTATTTGATTAGCTATTTTGTAGATCAAACTCATCTGAATTATTTTAATTTACATATTTTCAAATAAAAATCCATTTATATTTTTTATTTACGTTAATACAACTTACAGGTTTAGTATTTTGCGCAGAAAGCAAACTAAATGTTATCAATTACCCGGATAATAAGTCACATGATGGCTTAATTTGAATAAAAAAATGGTGGATATTTGTTATGAATTTTAAGGGGTTGGAAAATAGATTGTGCGAGAAGCTTTTTAAGGTGTGTAAAGTATATGTTTTGTGATGAATATGTGTAAAAATGTTTTAATTATCCATATGTGTCATCAATGGTAACTGTCATTAAATTTAAAATGAAAAAAAGGATCGTCGAAGGGGGTGGGTGTAAGGTCAGCAGTTTTCCCGTATGAAGTTGCAACTTTTTTCCGACCGTGGATGCCAGTCAGAAAAAAAAAATCAGATCAGCATCTCAGACGAAATAAAGGCTCTACAAATATCAAATCATAACAGCATTAATTCCCTGAAATGGAATTGTGATGCATATTAAACTAACAGAGTATGTTGAGCCTAATTTGAAAATACCCCGAAAACTTGTTAGTAACTTTTTATGTCATCACCGTTGACCTGCATTGGAATGAACGCTGCTCTGTTTTGATCGAGATGAATTTAAGATCGCAAATGTGTACAGGGAGTGACAAAATTTATTGTTGCACCCCTTTATTTTAATTAAATGAAAATTTTAATGATATTTGATATGCAAATATGGATCGATCTCGTTAGTACCCCGAAAACTTGTTAGACCATCATACTGGAGTAGACATCCAGTTCTTGACAGCATAAGAAGTTATTGCAAGAAAAATGAACAAAACGGTTCCTCACTTTTATATTAATATATCATCAAATACATCAATATCTCCCCTTCAAATGTAATTAATTTTCAATGGTAATTAATAACAAATTTAAAAAATGGTGTCTGGAGTTCTTGACAATGAAATGAAAATGAGTATAGTGCACATATAGAGATAAAATCGACAAAACTACAGTTGCATTGAAGTTCTGTGTTCTTAATCACAGAGCAGATTGGTTTGTAAAATATAAGATGATCCAAATGAGAACAAGAAGCACTATCACACTGAAAGTGTTCATGTTATTATAGGAGGCTCCCTGAGTTTTGTAACTGGGGGTACAATAGCAATTTTCCTTAACTTTGTGTCCTTTCAACAGAGAGTCCTTAAAATTTTAGAGGTATATGGCCATTTCTGGATGTAAAAACCCAATACAAAGATTAAATGGGTGTGCTGTATTACAATTATTAAGTATAAAGTTTACTATTATATTAATAACAGCTATGGCTCTAAATGACTTCTGTACATAGTATTGTTGAGAAGTGTATTCATAAGCAAATCTACACTATTTTAAGAACAGATGTTGGTTTACATAAATCAGTGATCGTATGCTTGGAAAGTATCATCGGCCAATTTAACAAGTGGTTTAAAAAATCATAAAAAGAAGCATTAGTGAAAATGGTAGAAAATCGGTACTGCTTTATTAAATGAATATTTTTACCTTCTTTCCTACACATTTTTAATAAAAAGAAGGTTTAGAAACAAGGATCAACTAATTTTGTTTATTGTTGATGGTTTCTCTGTAAAACTATGTTATACCTGACGTCAAATATTGCACTAGTGTAAATAGCCCAAGAATACCAATATGGCGAGAACTCGATACATGAGGATATGTTTAATAAAAGTTATTAACATGGTTGCAGTAAAAATCAGAACATTATCTGAAAAAACATAAAAGACACACTATTCATTATGCTTTTGAACCACAAAATGCCACCAAAGATTGAAGTTCAAAGATGGTACATGTATTTTGTAAACAACATCAGAACCTGGAACAAACTGCTGCCAGATACAGCCTCAGCTAAGTCACTTGAAATATTTAAAATTCAATTTACCTGACTAATTTAATCTAAATCAGTTATTAATCCTAAATCCTGTTATCAGCAATGCATGACTTGCAAATATATTCAGTATGTGGAATCTGGGCAGTAAACAGAGAAAAAAGAAGATTGAAGATGATTTAGAATTTATTGTTAGTGTAGAGGGTGCCCAAAATGGCCATAGTTTAGTATATTTTTTAAATTATTGCAGTCAACCCTTTATAAGATTAGAGAGAGAGAGATAAAGATAAGAGAAAGAGAGAGAGAGAGGGAGGGAGAGAGAGAAAGAGAGGGATGGAGGAATAGAGAGAGAGATAGAGAGAGCGATAGCTCAATATTTCACTCACCATACAAAAAGAATTGTAAATTACAGGTCTTTTTTTCTGATGATGATACATGTAATGGGCTTTGATACCTTATTAAGTTAATTTAGGTAAGAAAAGCAAGTTTTCAAGTTTTTTGAAAGATATACCTATGGGTATATATCAATTTTCAGAAAACTTCATGAATTTTTAGAATTTTTCAGATGGGAATTAAGAAGCTTATGAATGGAACCTGATGAAAAGGGGGAAAAAACTGAATTAGCATTTAGTCAAAGTTTCAGTCATTTCATGCTAATAAATATGTTTTTGTATTTGTTAAATTAAGTTAATTTTATAAAGATATATGTGTGTTGTTGTATTTTGTTGTTGTTGTTATGTTTATTTTTACAAAGTGAATGTTTGTTATTTTCATCTTTATTTTAAATGTTCAAACAACATTGGTCTAGATAATTATTGAATAAAACTTAAAATATTATGGAGACATCCCAGTTATATCAGTTTTGATGAAGATTTTTTTTCTTCAGGATTTTGACCTTCAAATTGTCCAAATGACAAAATATTCCAAAATGATTCTCTTTATTATTATTATTATATAAAGGGTCACTTTGATCCCAATCTGAAAAAAAAATGAAACGGGAAAGACCCTGTTTATGTGAAGGAATATGTATTTCAGGGTGTTTTCTTTCTTGCAGATATTTTGAGAAGGAGCAGTTTAGTCATTCAGGAGACAAATTAGCCCTCATTAGTCCCGATGTTGCTCAGTTCATCAAGCTTGCTCCAGGTAGGCATATTGCATGAGACCATGATGAAGCCTCCCACCCCACTTGCTCTCTCTCTCTGTCTCTCTCTCTCTTCAAATCCCACTACCTCTTATGAGGACCTAAATGAAATAAAAATACAAGTATACCAAAATCTTGGTAACTAAACTGTATTTGTAACAGCTTACAAATAAAACCTAAATGTTAATCACATGTGTTTTGCAGTTTGGGAAATATTGCCCATATAACAATACTGTTGTTCTTCATAGTCAGCAGGGTTCTGAAAGATAATCTATTTGACTTACGTTGTTTTACATTTGTTTTGATCAGAACAGAACATACACTTAATTTAAACTTTAGCATGAACAGCTTATGGTCACACACAAATACAAAAAAATACATAAATGGCATGCGCATATACAACAAAGAGGTAATTACCATATCAAGATCATGAGAATGCCTTGATGTAGGGTGTTCGCATTCCATCTCTGAGAAATAGACACTTGGCATTGAGAATAATTGTTAAAAAACTTAAAGATCTATGAAAAACGATGTACTGTTATGATTTGATTTTGCAGAAGAAGATCTTAGTGCATTCCTTGGACCTCTGAATCTTCCATCCAAACAGTTTGTATTCCTTCCAGTCAATGACAACCAGATGGAGGACCAGGCAGGCGGCACACATTGGTGGGTAATCTCACTTCTTCAGTGCATGGTTTTGAATTATCTCCCCTTTCCATTGATTTTTGCTAGTTAGCTCCCCTTTTATTTGCATACTGAGGATTTGATTAACCTCCTTTAGTGTATATCACATTGGTAAAATATATTTTATTTTACTTTACATTATATTTATTGATATAGAAATTACATCTTACATGTTTTCTACAAAAGAAACATAGGTATTGTTGTCTCTGTTTTCTCTTGAGACATATTTTTAGACAGAGAGGCATATGCAGTATCATTTAGGAATGTACCATCAATTCTACAGCTTGGATGTAAGCCTTATTATTGCATCAGTTTATTTATTTCTTTTGATCTCCAGGAGTCTGTTAGTGTACATTCGAAACAAGCAGGAGTTCCGTCATTATGATTCAATGGATGGAAGCAATAAAGAGATTGCCAGGATGTTAGCGTACAAGATACAACCTCATGTACAGGGTGAGTCTCTCATTCTCTGAACATGATCATGACTTATGACCAGGAGTGTAACTGTGTTACAAGATTTTCTGATGTTTTCATTGAATGAACCCAACTCACTGTATTCTGAAAACCAGTGGTAAATGAGTGTGTTGTATGCAGTGTTAACCCTTTACTTCATGAATATTCATGTACAAATTTATGACTTGATGAATATTAATTAACAGAACTCAAAATGGTATATGGAATCGAGATTTTCTTTTGCCACACAGACCATGTACTGTAGAAACTGAGCTACAGTATTGTATGAACAAACAGAGGAGATCCTGATCAGACAGCTTCTATAGGAGCTGTCTGATCTTGGTCTCCTCTGTTTGCCACAGCGTCAAAATGAGTCATATGAAGTAAAGGTTTAACAACCCTTTCATTATATGTTTGAAATATAATGACATATAAACACACAAAGAACTTTACAGGCACATTACTCTGTTGTTTTGGAGATCACCACTGGTGGACAAGAAAGTACAGAGACACAAGGTGGGACCACCGTTAAACTGCAAATCAAGTGGAAGGCTATCCTACATGAAAAACTCAAGTGACCAGGCTGAGACTCGAACCTATATTAGTCATAATGATAGTGATTATAACCACTCAGGTAGAGCTATAGGAAAATATAGTTTTGGTAAAAGAGATGAGTAATTTTCATTTGATTTTTTTTTTTTTGCAGCGCCTCGAGGTCGAATGAAAGTTTTAGAGGTGGATAGTCCTAGACAACATAATGGTTTGTCATCACAGTTTTAAGAAATCTTAAAAAAATGGATTGGACTAAAATATTTTTGATTAAAAATTTAAGTGTCTCTATTCTGTAAGCAGAGGTGACACAAAAGGATCACTTTTCCATCATCTGTCTGTCCCTCTATCGGTCTGTCACACTTTTCTGTTACACTTCAGCAGGTGACACACATGTTCAAAAGAATACTCTCTTTTTTTTCGGCCGTTAGGCCGTTTATTTTCACCCTGACTTCCTGTGAAACACACAGTAATGAAGCGGAATAAAATAAGGCTTTTCACTGGTTATTATATACTTTGCTAAATTCCCATTGGTCATTGTAAAATTAGTCAAAAGGAAAGAAAGGAGTTGGGGAAACGAGTTCTTTAGATCTCTGTTTGTTTTAAATGTTGAAGTTCTCTTCCCCTGCGAACGACTTGTCCCGAATATTAAGGCACTGTACCTTTTTAAGGTAAAGTGAAAGAGCAGAACACTAAAAAATAGGAAACACATAGATTTTGGAATTGATTGTTCGACCCTAGCAGATCCTAAATTCAACAAAAACGTTATGTCCGGTTTCGTTTTGTAGCCCACGAAACGAAGTCTAATGCACGGATGTTTTAAGGCTGTAAGTGTCTACCAAGATTAAACAAATTATTTGGATCTGTGGTATTTCAAAGAGCTGCACTGACACAGGAATTATACAACTATTAAACGAACAACAAAATCTATTACATGTTAAACATTCAGACACTAATCATCAACATGGTTACCATGGCCGAGTATCTTTTTTAAAGATATTTCTTGTTAAAAAATAATCTGTATACCAGGTATTCTTAGTTATTTAATTTTTTATCATCTAGTAAAAAAACAAATAAACTTGTATGTGTGAAAGAGATTTAGATTTCAAAGAGAATTTGAGCAGTAAATTAAGAAAACCTCTCAAAATCTTGTCCCTGTTACAACAAATTCTTTTATCAAAAGATAACTTTTTAAGGTATGACAGTTTTGCTGCTTCCCTATATGTATTTCCTGTGCTGGCACTTTTACTTATTTCCCAGGAACCAGGAGGCTGTGGGTTCAAACCTCAACTGTGACATGCTAAAGTCCATAAATATGGTATTGGTACCGGGTACATCTTCCTGGCTTGGCACTCAGCATATAAGGGTAGATCCAGCATGGGTTTCCCTGGCATCAGGATAATATGCCTAGGTGTGGACTCATGCTGCTTGTCTACGGCGTGATTTCACATGGAGGCATCACTATATATGTCTCCTGAAAAAGTACCAGTGAGTCCTTAAATAACTTACATACTGTTGGTTTGTTGGACTTATAAACCAAAGTAAATAGCAAGTTTTTACCCCCATCAGTCATGATGAACAGTGCTAACAGCACCAATGTTGTACCTTTCTCTCTGTTTACTCTATTTGCAGGTTATGACTGTGGAATGTTTGTTATTGCTATTGCTGAACATATGTGTAAGGAACTGTGTGAAGGCTACAACATACCACTAAACGATATTGTGAACTCTGATAGTATGTCCAAGAAACGATCCCAGGTCAAGGACCTCATCTTTCATGTGGTGAAGGAGTTTGGAACGTGACAAACACCTGTCTGCTGTGGATAGAAATAGTAGCATTAACTGCAGCCAAGCAATCAGTAAAATTCTTTCCTCCATGAAAATATAGTAAAATAAAAGCCATGCAATCAGCTGGAATACCAGACTGGCTGCTTTTTTTAGCACTAAGAGATTGCATGACATTGATGAGAATGGATTGAATCATTGTTGAAATAAGTTGTATGCTAGTCTGTACCAATTTTTTTCATGGGGTGAAGGATCAAAGGTTGCTTGAGTAATCAAAGGAGATAGTGGCTATTTAGTCACGGTATTGTACCAAAGGTTTAGCATTATGTTACAGATGTATAGTGTTGAGAATTGCTCATGTTTATAGAATGAAATGTGCGTATATCCCCACATGTAGGCCGGTCAAAGAACTGGCATGCTGTAGATTAATCCTGGTGGACAATGGACAGTGATTAGCATGTTTCAAATATAATATAAACCAGTTAGGATTATATGTCATTGCCCAGGACAAACATGAATTTCATATTTTTGTTTTTTGACACCTCATTTCTTCATCTTTTAAATAGCTTTCTGGGCATTTTGAAATTAAATTTGTCACTTTTATGATGTAAAGTACAGAGGTGTTCCTTTTTTTTTTTTTTTTTTTAAAGTAGAGAACTTTACCATTTTTTTCTTCAGTCTAACCTTTTCCTATCCTTCTATCATTGTGTTGCTGTGTTGTGATTATATAGGATGATTATATTAATCATTGTAAAATTCTAACATATTTCTGTACTGTCTGGTTTTTTGACTCCTGTCAGTGATGAAGGACAAGAGTTGTCACCTTGAAGGTCGTGAAAGATTTTTCATGAATTCAGAAACACGTAGCAGCCAATCAAGCCAGAATTTGATCTTCAGCAATAACTGCTGACTACCTGCCCAGGTGGAGCTGCCGGTTGATCACTTGCTGTGAGACTTTCATGTCCCTGGTTCAAGCAAGACTGCAGCAAACTGTGCTTTGTTATTGTCTGCAAAAGACTGAAATGTATGTAATAAATGCCTTTATGCTATGAGAAAAACATTGTGTGTATAATTATGTCTGTAAGAATTTTTTTCTGCAGAAAATCGTATTTGAATCTTAGTTTTTTTATATGTTTGCAGAAAACATTAATACTTGTTAGATAACCTTTTATAGAAATTAATACATAACTGTGAAAGCAAGATATATTTTTTTATAACCATGTAAATGAAACATCCCTTACTTGAGTTTAAAGGAGACAATATTAGTATTTTTATGATCTCAATATAAAATGGAAAACCAGGCATGTTAATTTCTGCTTGTTGTGCCTACATTATAACAACATTTTAATGCACCTTTTAAATCATTATGTTAAACCTTATCTGATGTTTGAGTGGGTAAGGATTAATTTGTGATGAACAAGGCATCACTACATGTCACTTTTTTTTTCACGGAATGTATTATGATTATTCTATAAGAAAACATTATCGTCAAGAACAGCACAGAAATTCACTGAAGTACATGTATAGTGTTTGTGAACAACAGTATTAATTTTTTTTAGTGTAAGTCTTAACAATGAGAGTGATACCAGTACATATGCATGTTTCAGTCTGTTGTATTTTATAGAGCATGACCCAGCTGCAAGCTCATGCTCATTATTGAAGTGTAATACAAATACTGGTTTGTATGTCATTGAAGTTTTGTCAGTTTGATTCATGAAAACGATAAGTTAACAGTAATCTTAAGTTATCAGTAATCTATTGCCATTACATGTAGTAAACTTAATGCTGCCTTTGTAAAATAAATCATATTGTGTAGAACTATCAAAATAAACAAAGCTAGCATATATCAGATACATCCATTACTTATTTCTACTATGTTTGATGAAAGATGAAAAAACATATAAGTTGTAGGTTGAAATAAAAATTCTCATTATCATGGCTTTGCTCTAGGTAATTTAATATGTAATCATGCAATTTTTTGCATTTTCATATTTCATTAAGTTCTGCCATGGAAGAGTTCTTTTTATTCTAACATTGAAAAATGTGATATATACGTAACATTGTCTTTGTTGCTTTTAAATTACATCTCTATCAAGAAGATTGACAATCTAGCTACAGTCATTGAAATGTTAAATCAGAGGCAAAGTCCTTAAATGGCCTTTACTATCATTTGATAAATTCATACAGTCAAAATGTATATCGTAACGATGTACCCTCAGTATAGGAGTTATCAAGGATGGGTTCAGTCAGTGGTACCAGTACAGATTTCTCTATTTTGGTTAACTTGTTATTTGGATATTGGTTAAATTAACAAAGCAGAGAATTGTGTAGATTAATCATTGTATTTTGCTAATAAACAAATTAAGTTAAAAAAGTATAGCTGCTAGTTATGTTTTTTTTTACTTTTAATCTCATTATCTGTTAATTTGCAATTTCAATATAGGATTCCAGTATGATACTCATATCTGAGCCTGAGATAGTACTTAAAGATTTTCAAGAACGCAAGGCCCTGTTAACAACTGTTAAGTAATGGCATAGTAAATATTTACAAGCAAGTCTGTTTGTAGCTGGAATAATTATTGATGAATATTTTTAAATGTTAAAGCAATTCACATTATGATTCAGATCAACCATTACCCAGCATGGGAAAGGTACCTAGACATATTGAGATGTCCTTCACCACTCTGTATCATCACAAATTTGATAGAACATTAATCTTTTACCTTATTATTATTCATGGACAGATACATGACTTGATGCCTATATTAATTGACTGATCTTTAAATGGTTTATGAAATACTGGACTTTTCTTTGCCACAGATGGCAATGTTGAAACTGAGCTACAAGATTGTATGAGCAAACAGAGCAAACCCAGATCAGACAGCTCTGGGTCTGCTCTGTTTGCCAATGCATCAAAATGAGCATATATGAAGCAAAGGCTTAAGGCTGTTTTTAGAGATGTATAAGTAGAATGCAAAAAATTCTGCTCCCCAGGTCCTAAGTTAACCTTTTCCCTCATATAGACTCATTTTGACGCACTCAATAGGTACCACATAAAGCCTGATCTGCAGAAAACCACAGTTAAACCTTACCAAATTTAATTATAAAGTCCTCATTTCCAGACCACTGAGGAGCAGCGAACAGCATAAAATCTGATCAGCCTGTGAGTTACTCGCAGGCTGATCAGGTTTTATGCTGTTTGCATAGGTCTTTTCATGGTTTCCTCTATGAGGGAAAGGGTTAAGGAAGTTCAAGATCTTTAAAATTTTGAATGGAAGAAAATAGTGTTGTGAAGTTACATGAAGCGTAAGTCTTGTTGATATTAGTGTGGTGTACCTTGTGGCTGTCCGGTTTCACTGCATAGGAATAATTTTTTTTTGAGTTCTAAAATGTCCATTGTACTTAAATTAATAAAATAACTTCATTGGATGTCTGTGAACATAAAGTGAGGAGAAATGAGTGAAAGACTTTGTCAAAATTCTGGGATATATTAAGTATGATATCTTATTCTTGTCTATAGAATGTCACTATGTGTAGTAAAGCTGTGTTATTAAACATTTTAGTCCTAGGCTAGATTTCATTAAATATCTCCACTATAGACTTTCTTCATCTCCTCAGCCATGATGTTGAGAGTTCTTATCAGCTGAAAGGGTGTCAGTTTATTAATTTGTGTATATCATATACCACCACACAAGTGGAGTTATATAGGAAGCCGTTTGTCTCATCAGTCAGGTGGTAGGTAAGAGGACAATACTTATATCAATACATTGTATGTCAAAAAGGGAGAGGATACCATCAGTGATAGCTTCAGATTTATCTTCTTGGAGAAAATCTCAGTTTAAGAGATGTTAAGTGAAATTTAGTCTATTCAAGAAGTACTTTGTGCCTTGATTTGTTATGCAATATCCAGGTTCATATGTCCATTGTAGAATGCTCAAAGTGGTCATGTTGACCTAAGGATGTGGGGTGTTTAGGAGCTCTGTGTTATCAGATAGAGTGTGTTTACTTTGTGATAAGTTGAAACATGTTTGTGTAGTGGTGTGTAAGTAAACAAGTAAGTGAGTTTACATGGTCAAGGTTATTAAATTATGTATCGTCACCTTTAAGTCAAAGTCAAATACAAGAATCTGTATATAACAGACGTAATATAAGACTTTTGTATTTAACTTTGAGATACCCTACATGTTTTCCAACCTCTATTACTCAAGAAATGTGTACCAGTAAATATATTTGCATGTTCAACGTATACATGATTTTTCTTAACCCTTTACTTTATGAATATTCATGTACAAATTAATGACTTGATGAATATTAAATTACTGATATTTAAATGGTTAAAGAAACCATGATTTTTTTTTTGCCATGCAGCCTGTGTAGAATCTGAGCAACAACAGTGTATGAGCAAAAGGGGAGACCCTGTTTGCCAATGTTTTAAAATGAGTCTATATAAGGTAGAGGGATAAGTAGTCTGTCATGGGCATTAAAGATATTAGCTCCTCAGGACAGGTGGGCATTTCACAAAAAAAAATCCATTTGAGATTTTTCAAAACTCTAAGATCTTTAACTCTCTTTCAGCACTTATATGAATTGTTGAAGAAATTGAAGACCCATTTCTTTAAGAGCATGTTAGTAATAGCAGATATCCTGTGTTTCTATTTTCAGCTTCAATATATGTGTAAGGGAGTTTTAGGTCTTCAAAGTTTTGAGTTGAGAAAAATCTCCTGTTGAGATGTTTTGTAATGCTGATGGCTGCTTTAAGCAAACTACCTGCTGAATACAGGTGAAACCTAATTAAGGGTTAATTGAATATGACAGTAAAAGAAGTAGTAATAATGGTAATTATGAAATGCCAAAAAGATGATGTTTATGTTTGTATTATGGCCAGTGTTAGATTTTCGTCCTTCTATTCTAGGATTGTTTCTTGATTCATCATGTTTATGTCTGTTGGGTAGTTTGGTAGTCTTGTAACCTCAATCATTTAAGAGGCATAAGGTTTTATTTTCAGGCCATTCTGTTTAGGGTTCAGTCAGAAATGTAAGAGGTTATATAAAGTAAGCAAATCCTAGTAGGTTGATGATTTTACTGCAATATACCTACTGTATTCTGACATTTAATGAACAGTCTCAATTAACAGTATAATGCGCAAACATATGTGTGTCACTCCTATTTGATTAAGTTATTTGTTCTATCTAGTTAAGGACCTCTTATGATAAAGGAGTCACTACCTTGATAGTGAAGGTATTGGGGTCATACATATATTTTCATGGACAAATATTGGATGGTCTTGTGGATTTATATTTGTTAAAGTGCATTAACATGCTGATTTGATAAAAAGAATTAAAACATTAAATTATCCATATTATAAGATCCTACATGCTTACAAACCAGCTGCAGCCAAATTGAATATTTTAGCAGCTAATTGGCAATTTGAATGTTAATCTGCCACAATGGTCCAGGGGTAGCCTTCATAGCTTTGGATCTAAAAGTTGTGTGTTTGAACACTGTTATGAGCAGCATTCCTTTTTTTCACCTGCTTAAAGCAGAGGTGACACAGTCACACATAGTGATCACTTTACAGTTTCTGTCTGTCTATATACATGTATCCGTCTGTCTGTCCATCCGTCACACTTTTTCGTCACGCTTCAGCAGGTGACACACGTGTTCCAGAGAACACTCTTGTTTAACTGCCCAGGTACATAGAATTGGTCCAGTCCAGGAACATTAGAGAGGAAATAGAAGTTGTTTGAAGTAATGTGCAACAATCATCATAAAATGAAGCTAAATATAGTTTAATATTTTCAGCTAAATGCTATTGTTCAGTCAGAAGCCACTTTCAGTTGTTGACTGCAAGCCTGGTTTAAAAAGGTTTTTGACAGCATGTATTCTACATATTTTCTTAATATTATATAATTATGTTATTCTCAGAGGATATTCTGTAAATCTAAACCCCATCTTTAACATAGGAAAGGATCAGGTTTTATGCTGTTCGCTGCTCCTCAGTGGTCTGGAATTGAGGACTTTATAATCAAATTTGGTAAGGTTTAACTGTGGTTTTCTGCAGATCAGGCTTTATGTGGTACCTACTGACTGCGTCAAAATGAGTCTATATGAGGGAAAGGGTTAAATCTGGATAAATATACAATTGTTTACCCCTGCATTTTTGAAGAGCTGTAAATCTTGATATTTTCCCCAACAAATTTTCAGTAATTCAAAAGTAAAACATATCAGTAGTCTGTTAAAAGATGAGATCAATTAAGAATCAAGGTTGTTGAATAGCTGGGGTATTTCCATGCAGCATGTAGTTCTACACTGAAACCTCTAAATTGAGGCCAGCTTAACTTTCAAAGTAATGAGGTTTTTTTGTTATTTAGTTGATTAAAATAAGGAGAAAAGTTCCAGGAGGTCCTTATAATGAGATGGACATTCTACAGGACTTTACTGGACTACTGTATATGTCATGAAAACATATTGTTGAATGTGTTGTCATAAGAAAGGTTAGTGTAATGCAACGTTTGTATATATATCAATGCTTTGCACACAGCATATGTATCAAGGTTAGTGTGAATATCATGTTGCTATAAATATCAGTTTGATGGTATGATGATGTTAGAATGGTCAACATCAAGTTATACAGTGGCATTAGATGGTCTGCGAACAGTCTGTGTGAAACCTTTATTATAATGTAAACATATTCATATGATCAAAACCAAGCTGAATCAAGCTGCACACATTTGTTTTCCTGTTTGCTCATGAGTACTGTAAGAAAAAAACACAACTTATTTCATGATGTTAGTCAGTAAATACATTTAGTGATAGCATCTGGTCCTGCTTCTTAAAAAAAAAGCCTAAATGATGCCTTCCCCTCAAATATTGTTTTAAGATACGGTGACTTCTACATCAGTATACTACTATATGTAACATGGAAAAATCTGTTATTGAATTTTTTGTAGAAAAATATTTAAACTTGTTTCTCTCAGATTTTGAATTTTTTTTTTTTTTTTTTGCAATACATCTGCAATACCTATGCCACAAAGATATCAAGTGAGCTTTATATGCTGTTTGTATACAATGTAGTAACATGTAGTATTTGTTTAATTTTCTTTTATTACTCAGAATGTCTCTAAATATAGACTTTTGATTGGACATGCTCATCTTATTAAGTTTGTTTTATGTTGAATTTGTATATTTCTTTGGTCAAAGGCAATAATTAAATTTTCAGGCAGGTTAAAAGTAAACAGTGCAAATTTATCATAATGTGCCCCCTTGCAGCACAAATGTAAATATAACACTGTTTAAACCATCCGTGCTCCTGTATTTTTCATTGTTGTTATTTAAGAACAATAAGGTTCCATGTGGAATTACAATTTTGAATTTCAGCTCGAGCTTTAAAATAGATATGCACTGTACTAGCCAAGAATAAATTGCACATTGTTCATGTTTTATTATGTTGGCTGCATCCTGATTGCTGCTCATTTAACTTACCTCATGAATATTAATGACAATTGTAAAACTTATTGAATATTTATTAACCCTTTCCCTCATATAGGACACCATGAAAAGACCTATGCGAGTAACTCGCAGGCTGATCAGGTTTTATGCTGTTCGCTGCTCATCAGTGGTCTGGAAATGAGGATTTTGTAATTAAATTTGGTACGGTTTAACTGTGGTTTTCTGCAGATCAGGCTTTACGTGATACCTATTGAGGGCGTCAAAATGAGTATATATGAGGGAAAGGGTTAAACTTAAATTGGTATAGGAAGCAATGGGTATATCATTGCTGTGAAGCACCTGAGCTGCAATAAAGGAGTGGCGTGATCTGGGTTTGCCCTGCTTTTGAAGTAGGTGGAGTGTTAAGTTGTTATTGCAGAGCCTGGATACACCAAGAGTGTCTTCTGGTTTGACCAAGGTTAAGACTGTTCTGAAGACCTCTGATCTTTATTTTTCCAAATTGAAGGTATTATTTATAGCTTTAAATCCTGGGATTAGAGTAGCTGTGTTAGTTTTAGTGTGGCCAATCCATGTCACTTTATATGTGCTATTGTCACTGTAGGTCAGAAAAATGAAAAGTAAAACAATGGAATTCTCTTTTTTTTGTCGACTGATTTTAGGGAACTATTGCACATTCTATTGGTCTAAGAAAATATTATATCCTGTCGGTAATTTTCCTTCTGAGTTTTTACTAGCTGTAAACTTGGGGTAACTTTTTCTGGTTTGATTTTGCTTTTCCGATGTGTTTGCAAAAAAAAAAGTAATCACGTCTAAAAATGCTTTCAAACACACTTTGAATATACAAAAGGTCATAAATATCAGTCAAAATAGAAATGTTACGATGATATTACACTTAATGAAATTTAATTTTCCCAAATGACAATGTTAATAGTGAGTCCATCTAAAGTCACTTGGATTAGCCACCTTGCATTTGTATAAAAAATGATAAATATTTCCTATTTATCCTGTAAAGTATATTGTGTGATCATTGTACGCAGGGATTAAAGTTTGTATTAAATTAAGAAGGAGTGTCTTGTCATCTACATAGTTTTACCCATAAGCAATGACATAACATTATATTTTTTATACAGTGACAGATTTATGTGTGTTAGAATGCATGGTTTTGAATTGAGATAGATATTTGTTGCTAGCAAGGAAGTTGAAATGTCAAATTCATTAATATAAGAATGCAGAAATTGGATTAGTTGTTCTGTTATTTTAAATGTTTGAGATAATGTTCTAAGTGTACTTATGTATTTCAAGAATATGTCACATGATCCTGTGTGAATCTTTATCATGAAATATCCTGTTTGAAAATGAAGGCGTTAACCCTTGACAACATGACTCATGTTTTGCCATAGTGTAAAACCATTGAATCACACAAAACTGTTAGATTAGGGTTTTCTCATCCATCTTCATTTCAAAACAATATATGAGAAGCCGCACAGGGGCTTGAAGATGAATGTGGCAAATTATACATGTATATAGCGGCTTAGTGTTTACCAGTACATACAGTATAATTTGTCTCATTCAACTTGGAACCCCTGTGCTAAGCAGTATAAAACCTGATCAGCCGGAAATCACACAGGTGGTCTTCATAACCCCACCTTATAGAAGTAGGGGCTACTTAATCATGTCATGTCTGGTCCTGTCATGTCATTCTCCCATCTTGCATTAAAACATGATAGGATGCGGGTTTAATAATCACCTGAATTGATAATTCTAGCATTGACTATTTTCTGCTCAGTTTCATGGTAAAGGGATTTGTCAAACTCATACAGAAATGCAGACACACATTTTGTATGAGATAATAAATTGCCCTTACCTTCCAGCCAATAAAGCTGTGTCATACAAAAACTTCACCACACAGCAGTATTTTGCACAATGATCTACCATAGAAAACAGATCAACAAGAATAAAAACGATGTTTTGTTTAAACTGATATGTAATATTGACTATGGACACCCAGTGGCTAAGTGTTTGTAGTCACTAACTCTCTCACATAGCTCTTCTCTGCTGTAGGTTTTAATCCAATTCTTTTCATTCATTTTTAGCTCACCTGAGCACTTGTGCTCAGGGTGAGCTTTTGTGGTCGTGCGTCGTCCGTCGTCAACAATTGCTTGTGAACACTCTAGAGGCCACAGTTTTGGCCCAATCTTCATGAAACTTGGTCAGGATGTTTGTCTACATGATATCTCGGATGAGTTCGAAATTGGGTCATGTGGGTCAAAAACTAAGTCACCAGGTCAAATTTTAGAAAAACCTTGTGAACACTCTAGAGACCACAGTTTTGGCTCAATCTTCATGAAACTTGGCCAGGATGTTTGTCTACATGATATCTCGAATGAGTTCAAAATTGGGTCACGTTGGGTCAAAAACTAGGTCACCAGGTCAAATCCTAGAAAAACCTTGTGAACACTCTAGAGGCCACAGTTTGGGTCCAATCTTCATGAAAGTTGGTCAGGTAGTTTGTCTTTATGCTATGTCAGATGAGTTTGAAATTGGGTCATGTTGGGTCAAAAACTAGGTCACTAGGTTAAATCTTAAAAAAACCTTGTTAACACTCTAGAGGCAACAGTTTTGGCCCAGTTTTCATGAAATTTGGTCAGGATGTTTGTCTACATGATATCTTGGATGAATTTGAAATTGGGTCATGTGGGTCAAAAACTAAGTCACCAGGTCAAATCTTAGAAAAACCTTCGGAACACTTTAGAGACCACAGTTTTAGACTAACCTTAATGTAACTTGGTCAGAATGTTTGTTTACATCAAATCTCATATGAAATCAGAACTGGGCAACATAGGGTCAAAAAGTAGGTCACCAGGGAAAATTTCAAAAAAATCTTGTGAACACTCTAGAGGCCTACATTTTTGTCCCAATGTTCATTAAACTTGATATGAATGATGACTGCATGAATTCCCAGATGAGTGCAAATTCAGGTATGATCAAAATGTAGGTCACTTAGTCAAATGTTAGAAAAACACTTTAGATGCCAGATTTTTTGTCATTATGCCTAACACAGCCATCTTACTCAGGTGAGCGACACAGGGCCATCTTGGCCCTCTTGTTTTTTCGTATGAGGAATGTACTGACAAATAGCAGGAGGGTTTAAGTCATATACATGCTGATCAGGATTTATATAGGTTGGAATGGTTATCTACCCTGTATTACTTTGTGTTTAAAAGTGAAAGGTAGGACATGGAAAGAAATACTGTCTTACATTATGAATGGCATATACACCGATGCAGCATTATCATTTTTGTATATTGCATTTTATATGTACATCTTTTTCTCTCTTGCATTTTCAAATATGTTCATATTCTATTCTGTTTTTATAATTGATGCATATTTTACTCTGCTAGAATCTGATGTCACAGTGCTAGAGTTACAGAGTCACACTATCAAAGAGTCTCTTGTTTACTCATGAGTCTTTGTCACAGTGATGAGGTGAGAGTTTCCTATTTATTGATATTTTATCAACAACATTTTATTAAATCAAAGACAACCCACCATAGATGCAGATTATGCTTGAATATCCATTCATTTGTAACACAAGTGTATTACTATACAGTCCAAATGAAAACCCAACATCTTGGAAGGATTGTTTCCATGGTAACCAAGCTTTACTATGATTTAAATTTGGCACTGCTTTGATTTATCCACAGTCATAGATGAACAGAATGATAAACTGTCAGAGGGAAAATGCTCAAGCACTGAAATTTCAGTCCACCTGTCTTATTAAAACTGCACGTGTCTTTTCTTTGTAATATACCCTCTTCATAGAAGTTGGGGCTATATAACATGCCATGTCTTGTCCTACTCTCACAATACATGAAGCCAAGGTTGGATGTGGAAATATTATCACTTTAAGTGATAGTTCTAGTTATGATAGAGATGTTGATTTCATAATTAAGAATAACAGGTGAATCAAGAGCAAGAAGGTCAAGACAGAGGGTAATTAGCAGGTACTCCAGAAGTATGGAGACTTCTTCTCTCGCCAATTCAAAGTTGCTGAAACTAGAATACTAAAGCATCCTTGAATTAAAGTTGTTTTATTTACCCTTTAAGAAAAATGGTGTGGCTGTTTCAGACATTTAAGCAGTACTAAATTGATATTACCGGTAATAAAATTTACTTACGGTTGTGTTTGGAGCATCATCAGAAATCAACAAACCTCATCCTGTTACCATCCATGCATTGCCCATAGGATTACATTTGCTTTTTATTGATCATTTGAAAGGCTATGCACCCATTTGTTGCCCAACAAAAAGGTGGGGATTTTTTTTACCAATGGAAAGTCTGCCACTCTTGCAGCAACCTATTCATATGGAGGAGACCTGCATGGATTTCTATTTTCTGCGACAATTTTGAAATAAACAAATTACTGGATTTTAATTGTTAGCCTTAAGAACTCATGGTGTGTACACAATATGTCCTTGTCTGCCATATTTTCACATATGAAAATCCTCAATTGTATGTGGAGTCTTTTGATTGGCTGCTTTATATCCTAATTGAATCCTAAAAATGATGATACGCTAGCCATGTATCCCATGGATAATGGTGTATTGAAACATAATAGGCTTGGGTATCCAACAACCTGGTAGGGGTCACCAGTATGGTTGTCATAGCAACATGTAAATTGTGTTCCATGGTACAATCAACGCTGCTGTTTTTGCCAAAACAATTCAGAAATTAAGTTGTTATCTTTTGTTCATTATAGATTTTAAAATGCTTTTATAATTTCAGATATTTTTTACCAATATTGAAATTACATGTTTTAGAATTTACTCAAGGTTGTCACAACATAGAAATGGGTGTTCCATGGTATAAACAATGTTGTGTGTTTTGCCCAAAACAAATTAATCCAAATTAATTATCTAAAGATAGTGAGAGCAAAAGTCATTTTCATTTTCTTATTGTCCTTGCATACAGTACTCTCAAGTATTTTTGTGTCATTGGTGCTCAAATCTTATAGGTAAAACAAAATCATATACTACCTCCATTATTTACATTTCATGTTCTGATTTTATACTAGAAAAAAAAAGAGATATGCTTTTTGAGAAAATGCTTGTTTATGCATGACTGAGTACTAGTAAAAAATAACTGGAATAGTTTGAGTATATGGAGTCATGGTTACAACCTAATGTGCCCATAACTAGTAGACGGGCCCCAGTGTTGGCCATCTATTCAGAGTCGATGAATTAAATTCTAGGGCCAGACGTGTAATTTATAAATAGAGTACATTTCAAAATCTGGTCAGTCAGCAAATAAACCACAAACAGGTTGAGATTATAGTGCCAGCATATTTCATTTTCTGAATAACTCTAATGTGATGAAGGGTCAAACACCTCATATTTCATCAATACAAGATATATATCGAGATCATTTATAAAACATTGGTCATTTAATAACATATTGTTTATCTTGACAAGTTCAATTGAAGAGACTAAAGTATACATGAAGAAATATTTTATACTTAGAACTTCCAAGAGAGAAGAGACAAGCAATCACATGGCTAGTATACATTCCATAGGTCAGTGTTTTTTTCATACATGCAGATAAGCAGGTGTGGTCCTAGGGACTATATCTAGGATTGCTGCATGTTGCTCTGGCATGTTGTGTCCCTTTTTAAAGATTTGGAGATTTTGACGGTTCTGTATCACCTTTCAGTTTTTCCATAAGATCATGTAGTTTTTCACTTGGTATGTGCATCTATACTTGTGTTTCAAAATTTAGGGCATTGCAAAATCTTGAAGGTGAAATGGTGAGCTCTGAGCCAATGAAATTTTGTACACCTGAATAAATCTTGATTAATGTCTTTACCTAACGATATGGCATTAAGAGTTTTAACCTTACCCTGTAACATCCAGACTTAGGCCCCAAGTTCTCGAAAAATAAAATGGTACTTAAAGTATGATTTTCATACTCGGACTCAAACTATGTCCATTAGTGTTAATAGGGATTCAAGAACATGGGGCCGGATTTATTGTTGCAAATGTAATATTGAAGACAGGCTATTAAGAAGGTACTGTAGTTGTATAGATGTGTGTTGTTATATTGCAGTGGGGTGTGGCATATCTGGCAGTATTCACTTGTTAATTACAGATTGACTTGTTAATAGTTTTGGTATATACAGTATACATATGTACACATTTGAAATAAATGATTCTTCATATACATCTGTCCCCACTGTTTGTGAGTCTCCAACTGCGCATTTCTAGTAATTCATCAGAGAATGAGTCCAATTCCTGGAGACACAACAGAGCTTAAGGACCTCAAGTTGAAACCCTTTTGTAAGCTCACCTGAGCATTTGTGCTCAGGATGAGCTTTTTAATCAGTCTTTATTCGTTGTCAACAATAATGCTTGTAAATACACTGGTGGCCACATTTCATGGAACTTATACTGAGTAGTCAGGATCTTTGTTCTTATGATATTTCAGATGAGTTTCATATTGGGTGAAAATTAGGTCACTAGGTCACAGCATAGAAAAATTGTGTGAACACTTTAGGGGCCACAAATTTGGCTTAACCATAATGGAACTTACACATTATGTTTTTCAACACAACATCTTGGATTTGTTATAAACTGTTTCATGAGGGGTCAAAAAAAGTCAGCAGAGAAAATCTAAGAATATGTTTCGAAAAGCGAAAAAAGTATTAGGATATCAAATTCCTTCCTTTAAATTGTTTATGTAGGGCTATAACTTCCATAAACTTTGAAAAATAAACTGATTACCTTGGAGGATATCTCGAAAGTAAATGAAAATTATTTTTTTTATTAATTTCATTTAACTTGGCCTATTTCTATAAACTATGTAACAAAACAAATTTATTGAAAATGCTTACAATTCGATTGTCACATAATTCGGTCTAGCTTTAGGGGTTTTCAAGATAAAAGCAATGATTAAACTTCACATTTTTCCCAAAATGGAAGTGAGATTGTTCCATAGGATCAAATGCTGCACCTTTAGTAAGAATTCATGCAAATGAAACAAAAAAATAAGGCATACAGGTCTTAAAAACCATTTAATTTCAACAACAAAAAAAATGGCCTTATAAGGTCACATGGTGTCATATGTCGCCCATCTTCTCAGAATGTAAAGAAGACTTTAAGACTTATACTGAAATTGACGTCAATGCTTCTAGTCTTGGATTAGCCATAAAACATTTGCCTTTTCGAATTAGGAAAAACGGACACCGGTTGGCACAACTAGAGCGTAACATACACATTCTGTGAAACTTTGATGAAAATTCGTCCAGAAATAATGGCTGTAGACTGCGTACAAACTTGTGTAGAAAACGTCAAATTTGATGTCATATGACGTCAAAGACATAAAAAAATCAATGAAATGAAATATTCATTGTCTAAAATATATGCAGTAAATTTGTCATGCCCCTCGGACCTTTGCAATATATAAAAAATTAACGTGTAGATATCAGAAATTCTTTTTGACCTTATGCCGTCATATGATGTCAAATAACGTTTATCCTCACAAAATATAAAGAAGTCTTAGATACTTATATTCAGTCCAAATATCAGCATTCTAATTCATCTGGAAGCGATTTTATACGAATTTGAAATTTAACGTCAATGGTTCGAATCTTGGATACGCCATAGAACCATTGCCTTTTCGAATTTGGAATACCGGACACCGGGGTACACAACTAGAGCATTGCATATGCATTCTGTAGAGTTTTGATGTAAATCGGTCAAGAAATAATGGCTGTATACCTCGTAAAGCCTTTTTGTCCTGACGTCACATCTGACGTAATACGACATCACATTAATATGAAATACCTTGCATTCAAAAGCTCATGGATTAATGTATATGACATTCAATTTTAATGGTCCTGATAACTTTACATGTTTATATTAACGCGTAGATATCCGAAATTCTTTTTGACCTTATAACGTCATAAGGCGTCAAATGATGTTAATCCTCACAGAATGTATAGGACACTTGAAGACTTATAATCTGCCAAAATATAAGCTTTCTAGGTCATCTGGAAGCGATTTAATAGGTATTTGAAAATTTTACGTCAATGGTTCAAATCTTGGATTCACCATAAAACCTTTGCCTTTTCGAAATTGGAAAAACGGACACAGGGATGCACAACTAGAGCGTAACATACACAATCTGTGAAATTTTGATGAAAATCGTTCCAGAAATAATGTCTGTAGACCACGTACAAACATTTTTAGACGACGCCAAGTTTGACGTCAAAACACGTCATAGGCAAATGAAAATCATTGAAATGTAAAATGTTCTATCTTAAGCTTAGGCTATTAAATTTTCAAGGTGCTTGGACATTTTTAACATATAGAAGTTAACAGGTAAAAATTAGAAATTACTTTTCACCTCATGACGTCATATGAAGTTCATCTTCCAAGAATCTAAAGAAATTCTAGAGTCTTATATTCTGTCCAAATATCAGCTTTCTAGATCATCTGGAAGTGATTTTATACGCATATGAAATTTGACGTCAGTAGTTCGAATCTTGGATTCACCATAAAACCTTTGCCTTTTTGAAATTGGAAAAACGGACACCAGGATGCACAATAAGAGTGTAACATACACAATCTGAAATTTTTATGAAAATCGATCTAGAAATAATGGCTGTAGACCGCGTACAAACATTTTTAGACGACATCAAGTTTGACGTCAAAACACGTCATAGGCAAATGAAAATCATTGAAATGCAAAAAGTTCTATCTTAAGCATAGGCTTATAAATTTTCAAGGTGCTCGGACGTTTTCAACACATAGAAGTTACAAGTTAAAATTAGAAATTACTTTTCACCTCATGATGTCATATGAAGTTCATCTTCTGATTATCCAAAGAAATCCTAGAGACTTATATTCTGTCCAAATATCAGCTTTCTAGATCATCTGGAAGTGATTTTATACGCATATGAAATTTGACGTCAATAGTTCGAATCTTGGATTCACCATAAATCCTTTGCCTTTTTGAAATTGGAAAAACGGACACCAGGATGCACAATAAGAGTGTAACATACACAATATGTGAAACTTTTAAAATCAATCCAGAAATAATGTCTGTAGACCGCGTACAAACATTTTTAGAGGATGTCAAGTTTGACGTCAAAACACGTCAAAGGCAAATGAAAATCATTGAAATGGTTTGAATCTTGGATTCGCCATGGAACCATTGCCTTTTCGAATTTGGAAAAACGGACACCGGGATGCACAACTTGTGCCTAACATACACATTCTGTGAAACTCTGATGAAAATCAGTCCAGAAATAATGGCTGTAGACGGCGTACAAACTTTTTCACCTGACGTCAAATCTGACGTTATATGACATCATATGAATATGAAATTCATTGCATCCAAAAGCTCATGGTTTGAAATATATGCCATAAAATTTTCATTCTTCTGAGTCAATGGCAACACATCGAAATTAACACAAAAATAAGAGGAAGAAAAAAAGAATAATAATAATAAGAAGAAGAAAAAAACAGTACAAACCCAATAGGACTTTCTGCCTGTAGGCAGAAAGTCCTAATTACAAAATCATGTCTTTGTCTATCATAGATGAGCAATATATCAATTTATGTCAGGCCAAAAAAAAAAAAGTTCTGTTTCTGGTCTCCTGACCGACCCTCCTCTGACCAACCCTTTTTTTTTTCAACTGACTCTATGGGAATTTTTTTTTAGGATTCCTCTCCGCTCCCCCCGCCTTTTTTACCTTTCGTTTCATGTAAAAAAAAAAAATACCAACCCTCTTTTTAATTTGCTTGAGACCATAAACAGAACTTTTGTTTTGGCCCCATTGAAAGATGATTTTCATTCCAAAATGGCTGACAAATCAACAACTTATATTCTTGGGAATTGATTTAACATTTTGGAAAATGACATATGAAGTATATTAGCATTATTTGATTCTTGAGAATAAGTGGTAATTGTTTTCACTAGTTTACATATTCTGAACATTTAAGGAAGAATTCAAATGGCAAAAGAATTGAAAAAGTAAAACTTGATTATTCTTAATATATTTATTCACTCGTCATATGTGAACAAGAAAGTATAACACATTAGCATATGTAAACTTCTTATTACATACAATAGTACAGATGTATAGTTAACACATATTTACACCAAATACACATGTTAGCATAGGCCTGTGATATATATAATATGGGTACAGATCTACTTATGAATGAAAACATGAGAAACACTCGTTCAGATGAAGAAGGTCAAAAGCACACATTTTTCATATGACAGAAAAACAGCAGGTTGTATAAGGTAGGCCTTGTTGCGTTTTTCATTTGTCAAATAAGATGAGAAAATGCCCTCATATGCAAATTAGGTGAGATCATAAGTATTCAGGTTTGTTTTTTACACTATCTCTAAACTCACAAGAAACTTCATACACCTGATTTTTCTAGGGGAAAACAAATTATTACTCTAAAGAACAAATATTTTATTTCGACATAATCATTTAAAAGTTATAATTGTAGTGATTTGGTGAATACATCAGCAGGTTGTTAAAATGGAATAGCTGCTCTACTAGAAAATAATAAAACTGATCTAAGCATATTCCCTCTCTCTCTCTCTCTTTCACTCTCTCTCTTTTGTTCTCTTTCTCCCTCTGCATTGAATGAAAGAAAATTGTATTGATTCTTTGAAGCTCTACTGTCAACTCAATTCCTCTAATAATCTATGAATTTCAATCTTTCTCTCATGAAATAAAGTGTTACAAGCAAAACTAAGATATGGAAAATTATAAATGGTTAAACATAATGGGTCATACAAAATTTGGTACAAAAATCTTAGGTCCTTTTTCTGTTATGACTAAACAGTATTGCCTTAATATTGCCAATAATTGATAATTCTATTTTGCATATTTTTACCATAAATTAATGCTAAAGAAGTAAGTTTTATTTTAATTTGATATACATCAATTTATTGTAGATCACTTTGAGAAATTCATTATGCATGGTTTTATGAAAATCAAGGGAGGTTAGTTGCATTTTATTTCTGCATCTCAATGCAGAGTAATCTCCCTTTACCTCAATATTGGACCTTCATAATGAAATGGACACCTAGATAACTGTTATCTGATAACATTATCATAACAATCAGTTTAATCACAACCGCCTCCGCTGTCACCACCGCCGCCACCTCCGCTGTCACCACCACCACCACCGCCTCCACTGCTATCACCGCCGCTGTAACCACCACCGCCACTGCTGTAACCACCACCACCTCCGCTGTCACCACCGCCACCTGCAGAATGATCACCTCCACCACCACCTCCGCTACTTTCACAAGCCCCAGTGTCGTTGGTTGCACCAGCACCACTTTCACATGATTTTTTTCCATCATCCTCTTCGTGGTCTGAAACACAAGGTAAATTCAAATTCAAGTATTTCTTTCTCATTAATTGGTAACTTTAATTTTAGTCCCCTACCAGTGTTTACATCAAAAGGGACTATTGGTTTGCCCTTAATCTGTCTGTCTGTTTGTCCATTTGTCTACCTGTCTGTTTGTCCATACAGATGAGATACATTCCAGAGTTAGTTTTTTTGGTTTAGGTTAGTTTTATGAGATTGCTTCAGAACATACTATATTTCAGGGGGAGGGGGGGGTGTAAGCTTGGTTATATGAATTAATGGCAATTTGGAGATTATGCACGTAACTTTTTTTTTTCCTCAGATCAAAATTGCAGTCGCTGTGGTAATGGAGGTAGGTAAAGTATGGCTTTTACAGATGGGTTCTTTGATAACTCAAGAAGTATAAAAGATAGGTTAATGAAATAGTGATCAGAAGGCAATATGGAGATAAAGCTCTCACTGGTAGGGGACAAATGTGTTGCAAGCTACATTGGTGACTTGTTTACAAATTGTACTATATATAATTATCTATTTTAATAATATTGCAAAACTATGCTGTGTGAACTCATGACTCTAATATATCTTTTTGCCACAATGAGATCATGAGTATGGTTGGGATAATAGATCTGCTTGCATATAATGTACACAGGGAAATTTATTGATCAAATGATATCTTGTTTTTTTTCCTTATGTCTCACCAACAGTATGAGGGTGCCGTGGTCCAGTGGTAACGTATCTGAAGGTTGTGGGTTCGAACCCCGTTGGAAGCAAAAATTATTCACGACCTTCCCAGGCGCAAAGTACTGGTCCAACCCAGGAACCGTCAAAAGGGATTAGTATAAGTTGTAAAAATTTGTTTCCCAATTGACATAAAATAAATAAGTTTAAACCAATAGTATTTGGGTATACAAGTATTCAGCACTGCAATATCATTTGACTTAGACATGTGGCATGATACCACACCCAGTCACATTATCCTGACACTGGGCCAATCACTCTTGGAACTACCTTTTTTGCCGAGCACCAAGCAAAGGGCACCAACTAATCAGGGTCTTTTAAATGTACATGCATATCCAAACGGGGATCACTTCCAAGTTAAAGGAAAGACACTCTAAAATTGCATTCCCTCTTTCTTGTACATGAGAATATGATCAATACTATGGATTCAGTATTCATAGATTTTTTTTATGAGAACTTGGAAACAAGAACTTTCAACTTACATCAAAACCACTGGCAGTTCCAGGGTTAGACCATTACTTACTGACCATCCTAGTTTCTTTGGGTTGGAGCACTAATGAGTGTCATAGAAAGTCATAAAATAATCTATTCTCTTCTGGTTGGACCAGAACAAATTTTCTGAGAATTTCATGAAAGAGAACCAGTTTCTCTGAGTTGGACCAGTACTATGTGTCTTGTAATGCTGAGAAAGATTCCAGTTCCTGCAATTTTCAATTCCACACAACCTTTAAAGGTTGTGTAAGAAATGACTGGATTTAAGAGACTCATCTGTTCTCAGAATACTACAATACATGTATATATACCTGAAATATCCACTGGAGGCTTCTCAGGATCATCGGCTTTTCCTGTCAAAAGCGGTTTCCCTTCTGGGTCCTTGGAATCTTCAGCTGCGTGTTAAATACAAGTACATTAGCAACCAATATCAGCTGTAGGTTAAATACAAGCCCATTAAAAACCAAAATTAGCTGTAGGCTTAATACATTATTAAGCCCATTAAAAACCAATGTTTTAAGTATAGACATTGGAGGCAATTAATATGGATTTCTTATCTGTGAGGCTACTTATAGCAGAAAAATATTTAAATCATATTACAATGAGATACGAAGTTGGCAGTTCAATGGCTAGTGCAAAGTAAGCTTAAAGGAATACCTCGGCTGATAACAACTTGCTTTGAATTGAAATATATCAGTTTGAACAGTCTTTAGTAGTATTATCATTTTATTTATTCAAGAACACATCATTTTATACATGATAGAAAGCAGCAGGTTCCGGTAGTCATGTTATGTGTGGTTCTTTCATATAGTATGCCTGTGTGTGCATCTGTACTCATGGAAGTGTGAGGTCTTTTCTTCTTTTAAGAAAGACCAGTTAGAAGACCTGATGTAAACTTGAGGACTGTGTACTTACGAGTGTGCTGGTATCTCACTCCCATCTCAACATCTGGCTTGGTGTCACTCTTCTGGACTTTCATCTTCTTCTTGAATCCTCCAACTGTAGCCAAAAATAATAAAATAAAAAAATTAAAAATATAGGTGTTTATAACATTTGCTGTCTCTATACCTGTTCAAAGTTTCCAAACATTTGTCTTGGGAGACATATACCTGTTTGTGTTTATTCCCTAATTAGATCTAAATATCACTGACACAATACCAAAACAAATCTATTGAAATAATCTAAATGACATTAATTCCAAAGTTATCTGTTTATTATTATCTAACTGTAGTTCTCATCGATAATGAGTTAGACTTTCCCATCTACTGCTTAAATCAACAAAAACAGTTTATGTTATTAATCAAACTAATCAAAGCTCTGAGAGTACGAGGGTAAAATCATCACATAATGATATAAGAAGAAAACATATTAAATAAGATTGGGCAAATTTATCATTGTTTTCAAAATTATTATCAAGTCGTAAAACTTAAAACTATTTATGGTGAAGCACGATTTTTATCTGATGCTATGAAATTAAGACAGTAAAAACTGACAATTATCGCTGCTTCATGATTTCTTGCCATTATCATAATTATTTCATTTAACATATTAAAAACCCTGTCTTATTGTCCAGAGTATACTTAATGATTGCATCTACGAATGTCCACTGCTGTTGGTAGAAATTGTAAATTTATCTATTGTGTTGTCTTAGCCATATGTTAGAAAATATACTGGAAATGGCCAAAGGCAATTTTGCTCATATGCCAATAAAGCTTGAAACATATAATTAGCTCATTTTCCAATCAAAGGAAAAAAGTATATCTATAATGTAAAAAGAAATTAATAAGATATGTTTAAACTAAGTATATTGTCATCACCTTTAGGCATGCCGACACTTCTGTTGGGACCACGGTTCGGACTGTTTCTTGTGTAACACCAAGCACAGAGTAGAACAACAAGGAAGATACTGGCAAGTCCGAAGCCTAGCAGGATTCCAGCTGTATAGTTGGACCTCACATTATCCTCGAACTCTTGAGGAGTGTGGAAGCCTATATACCAATGTATGCTCATATTAAACATTCGAAACCAGTCTAAGAATACAGGAAGAAAATAATATGTAATGGTTAAATCTATAATTAACATCCTGTATATAAAAACTTACGGATCTTAAATCCAATGATGTCATGTAAAAGTAGCAAGTAAGCTTATTTGGTGTGGATAGAATCCTATCGTTGGAATATATTCCTATTCAAATAAGAATATTTTTCTTTAATTGTAAAACTCAATAAATTTACCCTGGAATGCTATACAAACAAGGTCAAAAACAATATTCACACTCACAATTTACCACTAAGCTTATATATGGGGTTTTCTTAAGTACAGTACATTATAAATATTTCTTGAATTAATTAATTTATCAGAATTTCTTTACAGAAATTCAAAAAAATACATAAAAACGGCATTTGAGTTTTTTTTCTTGAAAATGAAACAGTAAAATAGGATTTTTTTGTATGTTTTACTTTAAACTATATCAAATAAACGCTAGATTGCTTTACCGTCGACGTATTTCACGACCTCCTCAAACTTGACATTTTGTGACATGCCACGGTCCCCACATTTGTTGTACACCTCAAGGACAAAGTCGAAGGGCTGCTTTTTCGTATCGTCGTACACATAACCATCGGTCCAGGTAATGGTGAAGGTCAGCATTTTCCCATCACTGCAGCGAGGGACTGACGATACCTTTACGCCACTTGTGAACACCTGAAAGGGACAAACAACGTTCCTAGGAATTGTACTTTCTTAAATTCGTGAGCTTTTACTTTTCTTTTCATTGACTGGGAATCACATATTTAGGCCAATATATATTTATATATCATAATGCTCCTGTGATTTGTTTTTAAATCCGTGGTCAATGAACACTACCGCTAGGTAAGGTATACTGGAATCATTACTATGAGGTACAGTACAGTAAAGTTAAAACTTTTTTAAAAGTTTTTAACTTTATAATGCACCATATCAATTAGTTAAGGCCTTTGACCCAAACGCGTCTACATTCAACGTTAGTTTTACACTGTCAATCAGGCGTTTCTCCCTGCAATTCGCCCCATAATGACCTATATCTGTTTTTCTTCACTTACCATATCGTTTGTGCCTTGTATACTGACGGAAACAGTCACTGCGCTGGTGTTAAAGAAGGCGTAAGGATTCATCTGGTAGCAGATTCCATGACACATCTCCACGTCGGCAGCTTTGAAGGTCAGGGTACAGTCTTTCTCCTTAGGCACTTTGCCCATCCCAGCTATTTTGATCTCCTGCGTAGCATCAATTGTTTTTTCGGAATTGCAGGTTAAATTTTCGTCGACCATAACTGATGTGACGAGAGCTGTAACAAAAGACAGAAACTCGAGATTCTTTTGAAAAATGGAATATTCGATTATTTCTAATGATTTAATCGGGCCATATCTGTTACAACATAAGAAAACAAACATTATTAATAAAACCTATCTTGAGGACAACTTCGGCAATGTGACAAGTAACCCCATTAACAATTATCTCGTTATTTACCTATTTACTAGTATATATGCACTGCCCATTGGACCGGTGTATATATATATCGAATTCATGCACATGAATTTCATTTCTTACGTATAATTCTGCTTTTAAATTCTTCATTATAATAAAATATTGTATGTAGTTCAATCAGGTTCATTTAAAAGATAACAAACCACTATTAAACCGACCTGCACTACTCGTTGCTATGGCGCCCATTAGCATTAATAATTTAAAATACGTCCCCATCTTGAAGTCGTCACCCGGTCAATCTGAAAATAGACAAAAACGCATTTGTCACACATGCTAGTTAACATGATATAAATCATAGATAACCCCATCTTCGGACACCCACGCTCAATTCTCCCCCGTTCATCTCCGTTCATCAATGATATGTAGCGTATTCAGCAGCTGTTTCCGACGATGATATAACTCTTAAAATGGTACTTAGGTACTCAGACCTAAACTATGTCCATTAATTTCTATAGGGATTTGAAAATGATACAAAGTTTGAGCCTATGATCAGTTTTTTGTTTTTTGTTTTTGTTTGTTTTAAGAACACAGATTCATAAGTATCTCTCCGGATTTTCTGAGTATTTCTTATTTACACCTTAATTCAGATAACATCTTTACATTCCTTCAAAAACACATTATGTTTTTCCCTCTCAGTATTTTTCAAATAGAAAGACATGTATATCGGTTGGATTTTTAGCATCTTCTAGCATCTGTTATTGCACAAGCACAATTTCATACTTCGTTTAGATATTTATCATATATCAGATTTATCATATGATTGTAATACTTTTTGAAGTGTAATGCCATACTTTCTAAATATAACACGCTTAAAAAGAAAGAACTAGAATGTAGGAAAAAAGAAACTACAGAGAACGAAAACAGAGCGAAGGTATCTTGATAGATTTACATTAAACGATCTCTGTTTACCGATCTACAACATTTTTTAAGACGTTATCAAACATCATACTGGTGTTATATTACTGACTCATCAATACAACCATAGAGACTGAATTCTTTCTGATAGTGTCAAACAATAGTGTAAACGGAAGTGGCCCTCAACTTTTTACCGCCAATAGTTTGGTACACTTGATATCCAAATAGAAGGGGACACTTAAGGTCATGTATACTCATGATCCTGGCAAGCATTCGGAACATTTCGCCCATTTCTCCGAGCACCGACGGATATGGCCGAATAGTTACAATTGGCGGTGTATTGTGAGGTAAACCATGATGTTGATTATTATCACAGTTTTCAAAAGAGCGAGATATTTAACTGCAACACAACAATGCATGAATTAAGTTCCGGAACAATCAAGTAATTTGAGACAGCCGGCATGTAGAATTGGTGAGTTAATTGGTTTTGGAAACAGAACAGAACAGAACAGAACAGAACATATCTTTATTACATCCAGGTATACAAGGTATACAGCATGGAGAAATGACAACTAATACATAGTTCAAACTAATTTTTCTAGTTAACTGGTTTTGGAAACAATTCGAAGACGGTTAGTCTGTATAAATAAACGTTTCCATTCATATGTCGTTCCGAAAGCCATATTCAATACACTGTTTCAAGACTGGAAGTCACGAGGTCGAAAGAAAAATGTAGGTAGCTCCTTGCTTTTAAAGTACTTAGTATAAATACAAGGATACAGGGTAGTTCAACGACGACTACAAGGCGCCGTGGTGCAGTGGTAACGTATCCGATTACGGATCCGACGGTTGTGGGTTCAAACCCCGTTGGAGGCTAGAGTTCTTATGACCTTCCCGGGCGCAAAGTACTGGTCCAACCCAGCAAACGTCGAGAGGGATTAGTATAAGTTGTAAGAACTGGTTTCCCAATCGAGGTAAAATAAATAAGTTTAAACGACTGAATCATGGTATCTAGATTGACTGCTTCATTTTCCAAGGTTGCATTTCGCAACAGTATATGATGTTACTCAACCGTGATGAATATAGCCGTTTTATGTCCCGCTTTCAAACCTTCCCCCGTAACACACTCACCGTCTCGGTTAAATGATCAGATGAAATAAGTAATTAAATGTACACCGTGAATAACACATGTATAAAGCAATGAACGCCATGGAATACTTATAACGAGGCAGACCCATCCCATTTGACTATCTAGAAACAGCGTGCAGTCATGCAGTATTCAAGTGTCAAACATTTTGCAACAACATATCTTTGCTTGCTGATATTTTGTACAATACAGAAGATGTGTCATGCCCATTGTTAGCTTGTAAATAAAACTGAATAGTCTGCTTTGTGTATATAATTATGCATGTGTTATGTCTGGAGTTGTGGTCGATATATAAAACACTGTATTTGTTTTGATTAAAATTTACCTTACCGATTTCTTTTATCTTTCCATTGAACACCACATAATGCCATGTTTGTCTACTGGTTATATGTGAATATTTGGGTTCCAGCAAAATATAGTTGACAAGAGAGAGAGAGAGAGAGACAGAGAGCTATTCGTACAATATAATTCTTTTAATTCTGTTGGAATAAATCAACAGAAGACCGGTTGAGAATCAGACGGATCTTATTTTCTTTTGATCTTAAAAACTTCATCGATTAATTCATTACGTGAAATGAAGATTCTTGAATAATTGACGATATTACAAAATCAATGATCTAACATTGAATACACAGACTTTCATTGTCCAGAATTCCCCGTACTATATATTTCAACGTTATTTTACACATTGCAACATTCACTAATCTCTTTCGGGGGTTCTTGTATGAAATCATGAAATAGTCTTGTCTTATATGAGGTTCGAGCCTACAACCCTCGACTCATAAATCGAGCCCACAACACTCGACTCATAAATCGAGCCCACAACACTCGACTCATAAATCGAGCCCACAACACTCGACTCATAAATTGTTTTTCTCACTAGATTTCGAATAAAAGGAGGTCTTGACAAGATTTGCCAAAAGAAATGTTTGAGTTTCCCTACATATTCAAACGGGAAATGTCTAGGAAAAAAAGGATCACTTTTCGAACATACGCCTGGACCACGTAGTTAACGATCTATCTACCTCTGTGCGGTGGGAGGAGTGGCCCATGACCGAGTATTTATGACCACTGACCGATAAATAAGCCTCTCACCGTTGTAGGTTCACGTCCCGGCTGGGTAACTCGGATTTTTATGTCAGGGAGCTTTCCAGCTGATTTCCAGTAGGATAATGGTTCTACTTTGCACGCGAGATCCGCCACAGGGGCTCGAAGTTGCAGGGGGCGAATCATATTGTATAAAATGGTAACAATAATATACGATACAATTCACCCCATTCAACTTCGGGCCATGTGGACGTCGCCATCACGGTGTCTGTCAAACTTAATTTTGGTCTCCGTAGTAACGGATGTTGCGTGACTGTCTTATACACAAGTCAATCCACCGTGCTTAATATGTCGAGACTCTGATTAACGTCTCTCTTGAAAAAAGCACAACGTGTATCGATTTGTTTCATATATGATCTGTTTCACTGGCGAATGGAACAAATCGAATTGGTAAAAAATATTTTTACCGCTGCAAACATAGGAGATAGATATTTGGAGGAAAAGAAAACAACCTGCTTATATTTAACAAGAACTTAATTGCAGGTATAGCAACTATACTTCGAACAGAATGATACTAACAAACAACCTCCACTGTTGCTGTTTATCGTGGCGCAAAATAGAAACACAATATCTCACTCTTTCGGGTGTTAGACGAAAAATGAGATTTGACCCCTCCAAGCAAAATATTGGACTGTCATGTTTCAACGTTTTGACCCTCTAATGTCCCATGTGGAACAGCATTATAGTTAGGACAGGACTGCAAGATGTAATTTTCAGCTATAAAATATTTGGTGTCACTGGAGATATGTGTGCTCGAGAAAATGATGATGTTTTTGAATAGCCAATTATTTATGGACACGACATGTGCAAACTTAACAGAAATTCTTTTATAAATATGTACATCATTGAGCTTAAGCTAGGTTACAATCAATCGAGCGTTTTAAAAACGCAACTCACTTTATTTTTTTAGTTTCTATACGTCGAGTATGATTATAACAATTAGATACGTATGCAAATATATGAATGTCAGAAATTTTAAAATCATCCAAGGAGATGAGTCTTCATCAATGGACTGTCAACAGGTCAACGTTTTCATTATTCATGTGATGTTCGGTTTCCTCAAGTCATTTTCATAAATATTATAACTTCGAGCCATCTGTGATTTACAAGAGAGAGAGAAAGAGAGAGAGAGAGAGAGAGAGAGAGAGAGAGATTTACCAACAGTATTTTCGAAAACATTTGGTCATGACCTCGGAATTACCTTAACAGAGCCTCGGGATATGCGATATGTTAATGGTACATATATACTCCGGTCTACTCCACAAATAGTTTGTCGCATCCATTGGTATCTAGGTCACTTGGAAGATGAGCAGATTTTATTTTCGTATAGGCAGAAAGTATAAACTTATTGAGTGGTTAATAGATTTAGAAAATAGACTTTCTTCACTGATCAATAACTTAAGCTGATACTGCAGTATAATATTGTACGCAGTCGGTGCAATCTTCCTTAAAGACTCAAGGATGCCCCGGGGACCAGACACTCGTACTTTGCAAAATCAAACTGAGGTATTAGACACGAATGAACAGTTTTAAACTTATTTAGAAAAATACACTACATGTATGTATAAAATCTATGACTAGAGAAGCAATCTTCATACGCAGAAAAAAAAACTGGTTGATAACAACTGGGTATAGGACACAGCGGTTTGATGATAAACAGGAGTGAAATCTCAACATCATATATATTGACAGTATGTAGAACAGGGTTGAAAGTGTTAATATAACCAATTATCTCATGCCAAATCCGAATTTGGTTATTATACTAAGAGTAAAGAAGAAAAGAACCCTCTAATCCCCCACCCCTTGGAAAAAATAGTTGGACCCTTGTAAAAATCTGGAGAGAAGAAGAAAATGTATGGGAGAAGGCACGGATAACCTGTCCCTGTTGGATCCCCGTTGAGGTAAATGGCTAGATCCGCGCATGGGTCTGGTGATCGATCACCAGTTCGGCATCCCGCGTCTATCTGTGTAGTACATGTGTAGTGAACTTTCAATTTTGCTGACTGAGCCTTTTTGCATTGAACTATATTTCCGTACATGTCACAATGACATTCTAAATTAGACAGCCCTATACCGGTAAATGTTTCCCTCAGTCTTTCTCTGATTTTGTTTCAGGAAATTAAATGCTTGGACAGGAAATTCAATTGACATGCGAGCGAATGCGATGTTACGTTAGTATATCTAACTAGCTCCGAAAATCACTAAAAGTCTCGTGGTATTTCATACATGTCCATGTATTTTTTATCTTATGCAAATTTAATCTTGACCGTCCTCGGTGGCCGAGTGGTTAGAGCGTCCGCCTCGGGAGCGGGAGGTCGTGGGTTCGATCCCCGTCCGCGACATACCAAAGTCGTACAAAATGGTACTGTTATAGCTCAATTGCTTGGCGCTCAGCATATAAGGGTAGTTGCAGGACTGGTTGGCTCGGTGTCAGGATAATGTGACTGGGTGTGGTATCATGCCACATGTCTTCGGCGTAATACTGCAGTGTGGCAGCACTATATCTGTCTCAAGTAGACATCGTCTCCAAATGACTGAAATACTGGACGTTAAACCCAACAAACAAACAAACAAATTTAATCTTATGCAAATTGAGAGTACTGCGTTTCATTGGTGACCATTTTTTAGTGAAAAAAAAACAACAACAACAACAACAAAAAAACAGCAGACGAAAGCATGGACTAGATTTCAACTCCCTCGAATAAACTTTATGATAATAACATTGTATATGTACATAAGATTACGCTGCTCATGCATTGTCATACATCCCATCTATTTCCCAGATAATTTGGCCTTCCGTGAGATTGTTTACCATCTACGGTTAACTATCGTGCCGCCATTTTTTATTTTGAGAAACACCAAACGTCAGACGGTGTTGACAGGTGCGAGAAATGGGGGCAATAAAACGAGAACCTGACACCATAAAGCATTGCAGGGCAAAACAACACTCGGAAATACTCGGCAGTGTACGTCATTTTACCTATGAGAAAAACAAAGGGATCATAAGCCCACATGTCCCTTTAAATTAAGTCTGAACGATCAATAAACCCTGCCTAAAAACACTTAAAAGAAAATTTGACTAACTGGTTTCCATAGCGGATGAAAAACAAACAACGGATGAAAAACAAACGAGGAAAGCGCTAACGTTGCTGCTGCTGATGATGATGAGGATGGTGATAGGTGATGATAGTAATGACGACACAAATGTATCTCTTATATAATGTATTGGCGGAGCAGGTCCATATACCTTTATTAGTAAATCAACTCATTATTTCATCTCATTACTCTCACAATTTTGCCCTCTCTTTTCCACAGCCATAAAGTTAGCATTAAAGTCCCTCTGTAAAATCAACATGCAGGAAAGCTGAATTAACAGGTCTTAGCACTTTCTGATGATAATGATTTCCAGGTCATAAACAAATGTTTATTTGTTTGGATTATTTTTTTTTTTGTCCTATACAGGAAGGATGTCAGTAATTTTGGGACTCTTGCTGAGTGTCAGATAATGAGAGATTTAGTGTTGCCTCACTGCGATATTTGAAAGTCATATTATTTTGACATCGGCTAAGAGCAAGAGAGATGCCGAGGGTTGACCGCAAAGCTATTCTTTGTACATTTAGAAACGGTAAAATCAAACGGAATGACTGCGAATGTGTCGCCTTGTACAATCACTAATCAGTCATTATCATGTTTCCATGTCTTAGTGGTACCTAGCTAAATATCAATGCACTTTTATGGATTTCTAATCAATAAAAATGCCTATGTCACTCTCGATGAATACTAAAACCACGGCTATCAATGCATCAACGATTCACTGGTCGCATTGATCAAAAACAGGTTATCATTAGAGGTATTAGGGACAATCAGAACTTCTCGAGAGAAAATCTCCGATCGTATTTTCGGAAGAAAGTAAGTTCACCATAAACCAGCATCTTCTGCCAGGAAAATGAGACAAATTACCATGATATTATATTACCATGATATTATATTACCATGATATTATATTACCATGATATTATCCCTATATTAGTCGTCAGGAGCGTTGCCAGCTCTTTTATACTTCTAGGCCCATAGAAGAGTCTACATAGGGAGGTATAAAAGGAGGTCTGGGATCTTCGCTCCTAGAAGCCGGAAACAAGCGGAGAGTAAAAGAGCGCGTTCCGAAGTATCCTCTTCCAATTTCTATTGCATTTTGAGACTTTGAAAATTTCATTTTCTTGACCAAGTTGTACCAGGCTTACAGGGCCTAATAGTAACTGCGACACTGATCGTGACCATCCACTGAACCGGAAATAGATGAACCAGTCTACAGATCGCTATGGTCCATCACTCTTTCTCATCGCAACACTGTTACCATCTTGTGACACGAACCATGAAAACATTTTTGGGCGTTTTCATACATTTGCCAAGTCATTACCTAATATATTCATAGAAGGTGTCTGCATTCAACGCAGAAACACTATCCATTCCAATATTACAACATAATGACCATGCATGACACTCGCAGACAATAAAAAAATGGACACTGTGCCCTTGAGAAAACGAACGAAATGTTAAAATCACTAAATTGGCTTTTACCCTTTTGACTTAGTATTGAATGTTTTTCTCCCCTTGCAGAGAAGTCAACGATTACCTCATAGCGCCTTATACAAGACTTAGTCCACGTATCCGGATTAGATGTAGTCAATAATCAATACTTTTCTAAATACACACTTGATTCTATATTGGTACGTCCACTAGATACAAAAGGTCTGACATTCAAGAAAAAAAAAATGTTGGTACATAAATAGTTTCAAAACAAGAGGAAAATGAGACATTAAAATTTCAGTTTTCATCATTGAACTAGAATCTTTGAACTTTCTGCACAACATGTGGCAGTGAAATTTCGAAGAGAGACTGGGGAAAAAGTTTGTTTGTTTGTTTGTTTGTTTATTGGATTTAACGTCCCACTGACAGTATTTAAGACATTTGGAGACGATTTCTACTTGAGACTGATATAGTGCTGCCACACTGCAGTATCACGCCAAAGACATGTGGCATGATAACACACCCTGACACCGAGCTAACCAGTCCTAGAACTACCCTTATATGCTGAGCGCCTATACGAGAACCATTTCTTTTACGACTTTGGTATGTCGCGACCGGAAATCGAACCCACGACCTCCCGATTCCGGGGCGGACGCTCTAACCGCTCGGCCGCCGGGACCAGTGCTGGGGGAAAGAGGGGATATATATTTTTTTCTAGTCTTCCTGAAATACTTATGAATGGATGTGAAATTTATCATGCACTAGGAATGTTTGAAATATACTCATGATCCAATGGTATACTCGACTTTTGTAAACACCTCTAACTGTGGATTCTTATGGAAATTACGACTGATAAGTCAATGTTTTCAACTTACTCGTATGTATCATTTCATACTAATTTTCTTCTTATCATTAATAAAGGTTTCGCAATGAATCACGCCATAGCATTGGTGACTGGGCAATGTAATAATTTCCCGTTGCATATACATATGTTCTCAGAATGAACGAACAAGCTCTTAAAACAAGCCAAACTGGCGGACACACGACACTTAGGGGTGGGGGTAAATTCAGTCAGAATGAGGATGGGAAAGTGTTTGAAGTGGTTCTGAATGAACTACACATGACCTTATGACACTCAATGACACCCACAGTGGCCCGGAAGAATTGCCAGGTCCTGGGACAATAGATACATGATTAAAAAACGTTTTTTTAAGTACGATATGTATAAACATACATATAGCTCCTAACTAACCAACTATCCCACTCAAAGGCTTGGTGTTGAAGACATTTTTACAGGCTTGAAAAGTGCATGAGAAAAATGTTTTTAAAACAAATAATTACCAATATTACATGTTTTAACCACTCTTTATTCAAGTCGGCCAGATGTACATATATACCTAATGACGATATTCTAATGACCACAATCAAAGACCTAATAATCTGACATAGGTCTTTCACCATAATGTCTCTTTCTCTTTTTCACTAACAGAGACTTTGGCACTGTTAACGGCATGTCCATTAACGATAAATCTTTTCTACACTTCCTTATGCTGACGAATACGCAAGTGCATACAACAATCGTAAACGCATGGCTGTAAATTTGTTCATTTTGCATAAGCAATGGTTATCGGGCACTAAAACCGGAGATCCGCATTCTGAAGTGTCTAATGCGGGATAAACAGTTTTTCACAAACTACTTGAATCTTATTTTAGTTATTAAAGTAAATCAAGTATAACATTTAACATTTGCTAGATAGTATGCACAAATGCTCTCACACCGGGTGTTTAACAGGTTTATGCATTGGTTTAAAATCTCAGCACAAACTGATAATAAATGCACGTGAATATATTTACCTAGATTTTGTGTATTATCCAAATAACCAGCGATATGCACTCACAGAAAGAGTAATCCCAACTTCAATCACTGAAACTTTAGTAATATATATATGTACGTGTTTGACCAAACACACACACTTAAAATGTCACGTGATGGTTTTTGAAAGACTGCCCCCCCTCGGGCCAGCCTGGAGATGCGCAGATGGTATCAATGATAGAAATTAAATCGTAAATGTCACGCTGTAAATAACTGTGCATCTGATATGAGTTAGCTGCCATGTGTGTGTAACCCCTAAGGTGAAGGTCAATGAATCAAAACTTTCGTGACGTTATCAAATTATTAAATCTGATAATGAATGAACGTGATCGATTTGAAATGTGGGAATGGGGAATCTGCGTCTAATTGCTAAATGCAGACCACAGGCACAGCCTATGTTACATACAGAATACCATTAGTTATATATCCAACTAAAATAAATTATGAAATGACTTAACTTAAATTAGCCGTCATAAGATGGCTGAATAAAGTTTGAATTGATATGTCTGTCTGACTTAATATTCACTCAGTGACACATTGAAAAACTGTAGCTTTGTTATTCATAACTATTTTATATTATGTCAATTTATTATACATGACACAGATCTAGAATTCGTTATGGTATAGCATAGCAGAGGTAGCATAACAAAGTATGGTATGTATGTATTAAGATTTACAATATATTGTATACTAAGTTTCGTTCAACACATATGACGCATTATGGTACGCTGTGTAACATTTACTCGTTGAGTCACAACCACTCCCTTAGCACAAACACGTGCAGGAAACACGTTTTTAAACTTGAATTTATGTGAGTTCGGAATTAAGGATTTTGTGGAATAGAAAACCTGTTACATACAGCAATAATTTACACTTCCCGAGATTAATGTATAGCCTAACAGTACTGCCACCTCCGTTAGATCTATAATTTATCTGTTGTGACTCCAAGATTTGAATCACTCGAATATGACCAGTTTTAATTCGATCAGGAGTTAATCCTAAATCTGCGACTATGGAATAGCCTGGTGGAGCGTGAATGCTATAATGAAAATAACCAGTTATATTATTTGTACTTGTCTGACTTTGATTTTCGGTGAATATGGCGGAGTGAGGGCTCAGTGGTAACGCGCTAGACTGCTAATCCAGGGGTCCGGGGTTCAAATCCCGCACAATACGTCTGAACGCGAACCCAAACAACAACATTTTCGGTGTATCATACTGGTGTTTACACGTATAGGGATACAATGGTCGCCCGTCCAGACACGCAAGTTTTCTCCGTGCTCTCCGGTATGACCTCATACGCCGCCATCAGAGCCATCGAGAGCGATTAGTATAAATTGTGATGATTTGATTCGTAATCGATGTAAAATCAATAAAGTTTAAACTTTAAGGGGCATGTGAATGCATTCTAAAGTAAATAGTTAACTCTTTAAAGAGCGATCCAAATGCCCTTGGACAAAGGCGTCAGTGACTTGCCTGTTAAACCCTTTATGTGAAATGTTTCATCACAAGCATAACACAGGTAATTGCTTCCAGATTTTGTTTTTTCGTTGAAAGTTCTTCTAAGATGCATACCCTACTATCTAAGTAAGACCCATTGGTACTGTCAGATGGTTCATATAAATACGTGTGTCATGGTTACAGATAATCAATAAATATTTAACTTGATCAAACTGAAAAGTTTCAAGTATGTTGAATGAATATGATTCTAAACTTGTCTAAAATATGTCGATTTGTGTAAATAGCAACAAAACAATGTACATATATGCTTTCTACGTGTAGATATTCGTTGTAAGAGTATATACAAGTACATTCGTATATATTGAACTGTGTTACTATGACGCATCAATATACACACGCTGCGAGCCTATGGTAGGAGCATGTTACCCTAGAAATCAAACAGAAGGTCGCCGGTACCACGTTTTTCAAAGACCAAGGTCACACCGGGACTGTTGCACAGCTGTTGTTCAAATCCGATAAAATCGATAGTTTCAAGAGCCTAGATCGAACTGCAGGAAGCACCACCCCGTCAAATTCCGTTATTGTACATTATTATACCGATATCACTATTGTTTACCCAGTAACACGTGGTAACGAAGTGCTTCTGGTTGGCAGAAATCAACAGACAATGACATTGGTAGGAACTACTAAATCAAGTCTACATTAAAAATCTGATAGTTACCTCTATCCGGCGCTAAATATCCAAAATCTCGACACGGCCGTCCAGCCGACGCGTTCACATGTAATACACGCCGACAAGAGGTTCTACTGTTCAGAACACTGTCTGTTGTTCAACGTTCAGATCAATATGCTGGTAAATCCCTGGTATATCACAGCTGGTGGTACGGGGTGAGCAGAAGCGAACAACAGAAGCAGAGGTTTTACATGTATACTGACGCCGGCTGGACGTCAACAGGCAAGGGGTAGGGCGGTAGGGTCGTGGAAGGGATGGGGTGGAAAGTGGCAAACTTGGCAGGGCGGTGGGGTGCCAAGTGGACATTGATGTGTTACCATGATCAGTCGGTAACCAAAGATTTTACATATTGATAAATGGATGTAATATAAGGAAAGGTTTAATGTCAATTAGAGGGAATTAATATCACATTGCGTTCACACATACGCACTAACGCATATCGAATCATCACATTGCGTTCACACATACGCACTAACGCAGATCGAACCATCACATTATGTTTATGATTCACGGACTATGGATAAGACTAGCTGTTTCGATTTGGAGAGTCGATAATAAATTAACGTATAGATGTGTTTACTTCAATGATATTTATAGCATGCACATGCGTGCACACCTTGCTATTTTTTTCCCAGATAAATATCTCCTGCATAAATAATGTTGCGTATTGACAGCAGTTTATGTCGAATATAAAGTTTCTTTATCTCGTCGCAAAAAATAAATAAATAAATAAATAAAATAGAATTATGTAGTGAAATTTACAAAACGGGCACTAAACCGTATCAATAAGCTCCCTCTCTTTCTTTATTTCATTAATTCCATCTATATAGACTTTCACGTTATACAGGTTCCTCTGAAACCTTTCTCCCGAGAATGTTTACGTCTCTACTTTCTCATTCAGTATACACACATTATATTCAATGTATTCGTACTTGCTCAGCACTTTTAAGAAGATATTTCTACAAACGTCGATTATGAATGAATCAATAATTTCAGCACAACAATCGACCGTCTTCATTGTCTCGATACGTATCTGTCAGACAGTGAGCGACGATGTTGTATCAGAGCTTCAATACGTCTGTAATTGTTACTGATTATACCATGTCTGGAAACTTAATTTGTCAATCCGTTTACAGACATGCAATACAGGACAGGAAATAGATCCATTCAAGCGAAAAAAGACGAAAATAAACCATTGCTAGGGCAGCTTTCAACCTTTTCCCCGGCAGAGTGTTTAAAGAAAATATGACCTACACGTGGTCAGCACTGAACCAGACTGTTTTCTGTATTCTTCATTATCTCGGAGAGACATTAAGAGATCAGAAAGTACTCCGTATGACTTGGTCCGACTTAGAATACCCTCCAGTCTGTTCTGGGTTTTCTTTGGTTCAATAGAATGTTCTAAGATTGTGTGTCATCTGTGTTTGGGAGTGTAGGGTTTAAAAAACAGACACTGAAAGTAACGGAGATTCTCCTATTGGGACTCCTAGATTGATCGAATAGACTTAAGAAGCTCCACAAGAGCTGCAATAGTGATTGCTGGAAAGCTTCGATAATGATTGATATGTGTATTTACGAATACATGTATATGCGTTTTCCAATCTATCTTTAACTCTCACTCAGCCCCTCACCGCGTGGGTTCGACTCCCGGCAGGGTAATTCGGATTTTCATGTGAGGAAGCCTTCCAGCTGGCTTGCGGTAGATCGGTGGTTCTACCCGGATGCCTCCGTGCATTCGGGATCTTCCTCCACCTATAATTATAGCTGGACGTCGATATATGACTGAAATTCTGTCGAAGCGACGGTAAACTCAAAAAGTCAAGTCAATAGTCATTGAATACCGTTATTTCATGGGCACCAAACTGGCCAGTTTTTGCCAGACTTCTTAGAGTCTGTATATAAAGGCACACCACATACTTAGGTCATATATAAAACTACTCAAGACGTGCAGAGTTCAAATTAATCAATCAAAACTTGTTTAGAGAGTATACAGCACATACATTGAGCTGAGAAGAGAAAATACATATCTTTATGGCAAGTTTTTTTTTTCATCATGATACCACACCCAGTCACATTATCCCGAAAGGTTCTTGAAAAAACATTTGTGTGCTAAATATCAGGCACAATGGTTATTTATTGTACATTTTTTTAACTTTGTTTTGTCTCGCCCGGGGATCGAACCCACGACCGTTAGTTACAGGGTGTTTACTCTAACCACTGGGCCAAGTGCATCTGCTATTTCTTATGAGATTAACATTATAATTGCACAAATGGAATTTATGTCAAATGTATATCCTGTAAAAACTACAAAACAACCTCGCGTTTCGAGAAACATCGATATGCCTCGTGTGATAGGAAAATAAATCTTACGTGGTGAATAATATTCTGAATTTAAATAAAAATTCTTTCCTACAGCCCGGCCCGCAAGCCCCGTAGCTATATACAAGTTCTGTATATTTCTTGTGATTCAATACTTTGGGTATCACGGAAGTAGGTATCGTTGATTTGCATATTTTCACCAAACTATATCACTCCGCCCTCAGTAGCGTATTGAAAGGCCATGACCTTCTATCAATTTATGAATGGAACCTCACTCCGGATCATTATGAGACAAATAAAAGCGTTCAATGCACTGAGAGACTGTCGGCCGGGTTATCATGAAACAAGAGAGTTCGGCTGACATCCTAATAGTGAATAAAATTGTAGGAAGACGTGTAGTTTTAAGTTGTCAAATGACCATTGCCACTTTGAGGGGAGGGGTCATCCGAGTTAATACTGGAACTATTTCTACCGACAGCGTCTCAACGCATTGTGCGCGCTGATTAATGTTAATCTAACGTTACTACCAATTTTGTGTGTGTGTTAAATTTACCTT
>CM037786.1:13302160-13352160 GCA_021229015.1 Solen grandis | reverse complement strand
GACCTTGAACTCACCTATCATAACTATGTTGTGACAATGGATATCTCTATCAAGGTCAACGGGCATGCGTTGTTCCAGTGATGCAAAGTGAAACAAGGATATAAACATAATCTAGTGAATAAGATATAAATAGAGCGAAATAGTGTTTATATCCGGAAAATCGATGTGTCTGTCTTCTTCAGGTGGTACGAAGTATTAATAATTGCAAACGTATGCTGATATGTTCACTTACATTATGTTAGCTTAAGTATTTATCTAATTTTGCTTCGTTATGGTTTTGTTATGATTTTAGAATCGTATAAATGTTATTTTCACAATGGTATCGCAAAGATTGATGAAATGTGTATTATGTATTCCTTTATCCAATACGTACACCTTAATTGTACCTCGGATAGAATTCTATGATTCAATTGATAAATTCAGCTCGAAAATCATGATAGGGTCACATGACAATTCAATAAACACAGCATTTATCAATTAGACAATATTCCAACTGTAGCGTAGGGTGGTATAATGAGAATTAGATCACGGTTGACCGTGTTTGGAATGTCAACAATGTACTTCGCTGAACATTACACCCCAGTGTACGGTTGTATATTTGATATAACTGCTAGGTGATGTAAATGCCGTGGATAGTGGAAAAAAATAGCTATGTGTATAGGTGCGCTAAATAGATAAATGATTTACCTCGGGTTACTGTCAAGGGAATGAAACATAAGCCCATGTCTATATAAAATTGCTATTGCTGTCTTAATACGCTAGGATGGGCCATCATCGGCTCGAGAAAAAACATATTTTATTATATACACGTACACGTGCTACACGCTTCCCAGAGAAACGCCCCTGCTTTAGAAAATTCATTTAGGAAATAATTTCTAGTAAAGGACTTTGCAAGAAACAATTTTTCTATCAATAAATATAATTAATACCTCGATCAAAGATTGTACTGCATATCTATCTGCATGTATAGTCAGTTAACATACCATTAATAAGAATCCTTTAATATGCGGGGCCGTCACTGACTTTAACACCTCTTCAGCCACTCACCGCGTGGGTTCCATTCCCGGCAGGGCCATTCAGATTTTCATGTGAGGAAGCCTTCCAGCTGGCTTGCGCTAGGTCGGTGGATGCCTCCGTGCATTCGGGGACTTCTTCCCCCTGTAATTAGCTGGACGTCGCTATATGACTGGAATACTGTCGAGGCGACGGTAAGCTCAAATAGTCAAGTCAAGTCTTTGATATGCAAGATTCTATAATGAATATATACTGATAATAGTTTATAAAGGCAAACCATTCTTATAGTAATAGATAATTTATTATTGTGACATGTGCAAATAATACAATCAACAAATACAAGAAAATAGCCTAACGCGTTTTAAAGTTGCTCAGTGGACATATACATCACCAAGTTATTTTAGTACTTATACATTAATATAATTATGACATAAATGCGAATAATCAGATCTACTTCAACTATGTCCACCAGCTATTGCCAACGAGCCGACCGAATGACGGACACTTAATTTAAAGCCCAAAATGCAAACTGTTGTAAATGCAATGAGATATTCAAGGCCAGGCGGCCATAGGTAAACGATATACAATTAGCATAATAAACTGTTAACCCAGAGTTAGGAAAAGTCGTATTTTGCCATACATTGCATGGGATGCACGAGATTTTGGCATATTCACTATCAGAGATTGTGCAGACGTGCACTCTGCCAGATAAACATGGATGCAAATAATACAGAGCGTGACTGCGATCTTCCCACTGAAGCTAAATGTTCGGGATTTACTGAAGTTTCTGAACACGACCTTTACATATCTCAGTATTGAACGGTGTTGATAAAGCATTGACGGAAGTTCTCACAGTCGGATAAATATACTGAAGTTTATATAGAAAACATGACCACCAATGTTACTTCAGAGAATCACCCTCGATGGCTCTGATGGCGGCGTATATGGTTAATTTTGTGGGAGGAAATCAGAGAACCCGGAGAAAACCCACATGTCCTGTACCTTCTCACGAACAAAACCAGGAATCGAACCGGGGACGCATTGGTGAGAAGTGAGGCGCATTATCACTACGATATGCAGCAGCAGCAGTAGGAGGAGGAGAAGGACGAGGGGGGAACGTCAGTTATTTAATTGTTGTTGTTGTTGTAGCATTAGTAGTTAAAGTACAAATGTATTATTATTATTATTACTATTACTATTATTGGCAGCAGATGTATTAACAGTAACAGCAGCAGCAACATCAGTTATAGTAGTAGTAGTAGAAGTAGTAATAGGAGGTGAGTAGAAAAATATTTTGAAGTAACAGTGGAGTAATGTGCGATGCATCTGTAGTCGCATATGTGCTGAAGGAGGGGTTAATTGCGCCGATCGCGTGTTTTATAGCATTTTATACTATATTGTGAGAATATACTTCGGGAATGCAATTACTTGAGATGGATGAAATAATGGTAGCAATTATAATACTACAAATAACAACCCCAAAAAATACACCATCCTGCATCTCGCGACTTAGTGTAAGTGTGATGCCTACGTGCAAATGTCAGCGTTATTAAGCTGTTCATTGTGAAATTCCCATTATTTCAAAATAGCCACAATAACTGATGTGCATATTTCACACTGTGAAATTTTAGCATATCAAGACCGGTTTTAAATGCAATGAGCGAGTAATATGTTTCCCTTTGATGCACATCCCTTTATTTATATTACATTGTCTTCCTCTTTATTCCCCGCTACCCCGCCTCACTTCCCGTTTCCTTCTTTAAAACATATCTTAGTGTGTTTGATTGCATAGTTTTAATGTCCCAACAACGGTATTTTCGTCGTTCATGGAGCTTGTCTACACTAGACAAACTATATACATGTATGAACAGTGCTAGTTTATTTAGGCAAAATACATAATATCTGGATAAAGAGCCAACCATTTCTGAAAATGGAAGTTCTTAACACAATGGAAGCCAAACAAGAACTTGATATATTGCGACCTTGGATCAGTCCAACGGCTTCACGTTTCCGAGGAGGACGCTCTATATGCCGCAGTTTAGAACTGTTTATCCGCTTCAATACAAATACTAATACCTATAATATTACAAATTCCTTAAGTTCAGTTGACGAGTATGTACATATTACATTGAAATGCACTCGTCCTTCTGGACGGAAATCATGAAAACGCAATTTATGTACACGCTCTACAAATAGTGGCACGTCACCTTTATCTTGCAGCTGTGTTTCACTTTATTTGTTGTATGGAGGGGATTTATCCCGCTTTACACAACTGTCGATCTAAATAAAGGCCGGTTCAGGTAAAATGAATTTACCTGAGAGTTATGTCGGTGATACAGGTGCATGCATATTTCACATTTAACGTGCAAGAAAATCAATATACTGTAAATATACACCATGAGCTTGTGCCTATAAAAATACACAACTTGAAAATAATATATACATACATGCACCTTGTAAAGCTACTGTGAACAGGTGTAATGAATGACGCTAAAGATATGTAATATAATACACAATTAAACAATTTTCGCCTCTTTAACTAAAATATGATGACATATCGAATATTGCAACGTCACAAAATCGAAAGTAGGAATTATATTTCATGCTTACCGCTTCCTACGTTTTAATCCGACCGAGCACGCCAAAAGTTTCAGAAGTCTCGCATAAACTCACGCTAACCACGTGACTCAGATACGCGTCTCTTTTCAGTGTCGAGCAATGGAGCAAAAAAGGAAAGTTCGGTTGAGTGGACATGAATACAGCACAAACAATTTGACGAGACACCGGCGTGTTTCAAACTGTGTGTACCGCAGTGGCTGATAATACAAAATTCGATAATTGTGGCTAAATCGTTTGACTTTGTACTAAATGTTTTGATAAAAGTTCAGCCACTTTGTAATGATCTGGTCTTACAACGGATGTTTTCATTCTTCCTTACATCAAACCGTTTTGAAATGGTATACAATTATTGTTGATAGCCGTTTGTCTCTGTACAAATTACGACGTGAAATATTGCACAATACTTATTCTTGCGGCTATGCCTATGAACAACATTTTTCAACAAACTGAATGTGTAAATATTGATGTATACACGGATAACTTATCGTGATCGCTATTCAAAATATTAAGTGCATATCAAGACTGTTTTCGAGAGAGAATTGTTCATGTCTTATACAAGTACACGTATTAGATTATCATTATATTGTTCTTGTTTGTTTGCATGTTTGTTTGTTGAACGTTCAGCCTCAAACTCCGCCGCAGTAGTTGCCTCCCCTTACGTAGCGTGACGTAACCGGTGCGCGGAGTTTGGTTCAGCATAACGTAGTTAAGTCAGTTAATTGGGGACGTTGCCTGCACGAGACCGTGATAGTGCTGCCTCTCTGCAGTATCAACCATAAACAAATGGAATTTTACCGCTTACCGCATCTAGTCAACATCATCCTGATACCAGGCCAATCAGTACTGGGATTGCTCTCACATGTTGAGCACCAAGCAAAGGAAACATATCAGTGCCATCTAAGGTAAAGTTCCTGTAATGGTTCCGCTACATTTCGGACCTTATGGCATTTCACGGAGATAACTAAGGTTTCTTAATGTTTATTAGGGTACCTTGGTTATCTTAGTAGAGGGTAAGTGGTCCAAGACTTAGCGGAAACGTTACAGGGACTTTACATTAAACAACTTTGGTACGCCGAGACCGGGTATCGAACCCCACTCCCACCCCATCGAACGTTTTCTCAATAATGAGGGACTAAGATATACTTTAATGATGGATGAATTACCATAACACACAATATATACCATTGTACTTATTTTTTCTGTGATTTCTAAATTTGACCAAAATGACATAAGTAGCATATGCGAAATTTTAAGCACCGTGTTTACTGATGTCTCACTTACTTTTGATATTTTTTTAAAAATACACTCTGGATACATAAAAACACAACGCTGTGAAACTTACTAGTGCATTATTGACACGTGGAAACGCGGCGTCAGTATGGAATATATATATTTATATATATATATTTTTTTTTTTTTTTTTTTTTTTTTTGCAAATGGAGCCGCATAATCCAAAATGGGAGCAACCACAGTTGTTATTGTAAAATAAAACCATGTAATATGTATGGAAAAAAAAACAACAACAAAAACACTTCATGAATCAGTTACTTGTATTAACTGATGTAAAAAAGAAATTCGACGCATTTAATGGGATTCTGTTAACTTCTCCCCAAGTTCGTAGGCCACGGGGTTTTAAAACTTGGTTAAGGACCCTGCAAGCAAACGGATGTATTAAAGCTCAGAAAAAAAGGTGTTGGAAGATGTTTTGTAACCTTAAAAAAGTAAGTTTTTAGATACATAACGTCAGCTTGAAAATTCATTGAAGCCGCAGTTTAATAATACACATAACAGTATAATGTAGAAAGTGCAGAAAACACAATACTATAGACGTGACCGCATAGGACATGCCTAATTGACGGCCCCAGGCCCTATCTGCGGTCCCAGTATGATATAGTGCTTGAAATGGGCGAATTTACCTGAAAATTGTAGCATATGTTGTAAAGCTTTGTAAATATATATTTAATTTTTATACATATCCGATCATCAAAACAAAAAGAATTCCATACTCCTGCTATCGGGAAGATTTTAAATCCCGTACCAAATGAAAACGTATCTGCACTAATTTGTTTCGTTATCATCGTCCGGTGTTGTTGCTGATGAAGATTTTTGTTTTTTTACATTGACAGTAACACCTCCTTAGTAGCTTAATTTGGAAATGCCATGCATCTTGCAGACCCTAACTCTTCCAATAATGATATAAGAAAGGAATTACCTGTTGTAAAATGTATCTCATTTGATCTAGAGATTATATATGGCATCTCAAGCCATCATCATAGACTATGACTGCTATAATTAAAGTATTTTTCTGTACTTTTGTATTCTGAATAATTTGATGATATGAGTTTTTCATTGGTCATATTCTCGAAAATTAAATTATGTTTTTTTTCAGATTTAATAGATAAATGTTTGAGAAAAAAAAGGAAATTTGGCCGAAGACACTCTTGATTTAAATTGATTTTTTAGATCTCTGAAACAAACGACCTACAGCTGAGGATATTTGTGACAATGACATGTATAATTGCCTGGTGGAAATGTTAGACCTGCTGTTTGTAAATGATGCATTCACTTGTTATTAAAATATTCTAAAATGGCGTTGCTTTATTTAAGTCGTGCTTCAAAAACATGCGCTGCGTCTTTGATTAATCCTGCCTCACTTTTTCTTTAAAGAAAGACAACCTACTAGAAGGATAAAAGACACCTTTTATCAGACTTATCTCCCCTTAAAACGCTCTTTATATTGTGCATGTTTCTACTATTCTTGCGTATAAGTTACTAATTTGACAATACGTCTTTGCTGATCAGCCTGATACATTTATTTGTGCAAAACCAAAAGTTATATCATCTGATGTCTTAAAAGTGTTCAGAAGCAGTATGAGAAGTCACAAAAATTGCAAATAAAGAAAACTTAATGAATGTTAAACGCAGGTTTTTTTTTTTTTTTTTGGTTTTTTTTTAATATAAGATCGATTTCTCTATACAATTAATTTCTACGTTTTTAGGAAAATAATGCATGATTCTACTGGTTGAAAAGCGGTTCTTATATTGGGGAATCAATAAATTAAATATGTAGAAAAAAGTGCATTTTCCCCACTCTTTTTTATGAGGTAGAAAAAGTCAGTTTGACTAGATTCATTTACAGTGAAAATAGGTCTAAAAATAAGGACCTTTATAAATCATATTCAGGTGTGTGTAACTGGAGTAGTGCACGGAAGGTGAATATGAAAGCATGCATGAAAGCGGCTGTAAAACATGTGAAACATGCATTTGTATATAAATCGATAAAACATAATTAATTCACTAGGGTACATTTTGGCATTTACCAAAATATCTGCATGGAATTTATGGTTTTGATATTATCATTCAGTTCGTTAAGTCAGCTACGAGTGGTTCTCCTATTCCTTGCTATAAATTTAAACGTATTTATTTATGTGCCTGTTAAGAAACATATTTTTGGAAAATATGCAAATCCCCCGACGGTTCCTGGGTTGGACTAGTATTTTGCGCCTATGAATGCTTTATATGGAAGTTTTTTGTCGTAACGGAATTCGAACCCACAACCTTCGTTCACGCAGTCAAATACGCGACCAATGAATCACAGTGCCAGTGGTTAGAAATCATAATGCTAATACTGTTGATACTACTATTACTACTTATAATGATGATGGAAATTATAATACCTTTGCTATACCGATACCACACTTATACCATCAAGTGTTCTATTTTTAGTAATAGTAACTTTGACATTGACCACAACAACTGTTCCCATTTTCACTGGACCATTACCTAAACTTGTGAATTTGAAATTATGGAGGGCTCGAGGGAAAAAAACAACAACAACTCGATTCCAGTAGAACCCCACTTTACAAGCAGTGTTATGATGATCAAATTATTTTGTGATAAAATAGTGAAAGTAATGAAAAGAACATTTAAATATGCATTAATTTTATTAATACGGTTAAATCAATAACTTAGTCCGTATAATGTGTAAGTCGGGCATCCAACATCAATTACTTTCTTGAGTATCTTTTGGAGTGTTTTTTTTTGTTTTTGTTTTTTTTTCAAACTTTTATTATCCCCGTCATAGGTGTCAGCAGGTCGGGGAACCATCCTACAGACACCTTACATTTCAAAAATACATATATATTTAAATAATAATGACAGTAATATATACATATATATTATCACTTTTAATTTAATAAAATAATGATTTTTTTTAATTATATAGTTTTGACATGTTGTAATATAAACAAATAACCATTTCATACTTATTAGAATTTGTAAGGAAAATCAACACAAACATACAGGTACATAGCAATTATAAATTAATAAATAGTTGTATAATTGACCAATATCTTTTGGAGAGTACCTTGTTAATGGATTGGTCATCTTTAATTAAGTCTAACCGTTTTAAATCTCATTCACCATTCTTGTGACTATCAAATATTATAGTAGGACAATGGTTTGTCCATATATCACCAACTAGCTTGATCTATCTCGCTGGCAATGGAGTGTCAATTGTATAGTATTAAGTATACAGTAGTAAGACTATTTTTCACATCAGCCGAACTGAAAAAGGTCAAAATGGACCAAGGATATTAAAATTCATACAAACATCGGTTATACTAATCACATACATTTCTGCAATTTTCTTAAATAAGAGTTACCGTAATATTTGCAGACTTTCAGCAGTCAGCGATTCATTTAAGGTAATATTCCTGTAATTACTCCGCTACATTTCGGACCCCGTGGCATTTCACGGAGATAACCAAAGTTCCTAATGTTTCATTAGGGTACCTTGGTTTTCTTGGTAGAGGCTAAGTGGTCCAAGACATAGCGGATTACAGGGACTTTACCTTAAAGGTACTTCTCTATGATATTAAGAAACTTTTCAAATACATATACTCGAGTAGATTCGATATACATATCTCAACTTACCTGAGAACAACAATAATACAACCAGAAGTTAATTTATTAGATACATGTATAACGTATAAATAAGTTCTGGAATTGATTCTTACAACGAGACTGAAGTTACCCCCTCTATTAGAAGCACTTTTAACATTTCTATATGTTTGTAAAAGGGATATCGTTCGAAGCTTTACTTTTAAACCTCATCATGTTCCCGTTATTCCATTTTTACGGGTTCACTGCTTAGGAATATTGGCCTGCCTTGCCTTGGCCGCCAGGGAGATTGAAAACTATTTGTCAGGGGAGATAATTCGTATGTGACTTAAGAATAGAATCGTCTATAACCATTAAAAGTCCATAACGTTAGCCTTTGTATCCTTGTTTTATCTTAGTTGCAAGCGGTAAGGTTAACTAAACGCAGTTGTAATTATATTGTCAAAAATGAACGAGTTGAACCAGAGCCAAACACCCATGCCCTTTAAAATATATAAATAGATCAAGCTTATTGTTAAGTATAAGCTAAGGCAACTACACATATTACAGCTGTTGCTTCATTCGACAATTTCTGTTTGTCAATCACGGGTTAATGACCTGCTTTATTATTGAAATATTATCAAAAAGGTCATAACAAGTGCACAGCATAATATGATATTTGTTTTCTTTACAATTTACTATGATATTTCAAGCTCATGTAACAGGCGGTAAAAATATCAATGACTCGACCGGGACTCGAACCCAGGGCCTCAGGAATACCGTTCCTGCACTCTACCGACTGAGCTCTCAAGTCACATGTCTTCTTGCCTATTGATTTATCACCAAATACCTGTACCCGATTGCTCTCATATTACCAGTCCTGGTGGTCATATGGTTAGAGCGTCCATCCCGGAACCAAGAGGACGTGGGTTCGATCCCCAATCTTAACATACCAAAGATGTGAGAATTAATACTTCATGGCGCTCAACATCAAGAGTAGTTTCAGGGCTGATTGATCCGTTGTCAGAACAATGTGACTTGGGACATGCCACATGTCTCCGACGTGATACTGCTTTGTCTCAAGTAGACATAGTCTCTAGATGACTGAAATACTGTCGGTGGGACGTTAAACCCAACAAATAAAAAAAAATAACACACGTCACAAATTGTCAACATGCTTGCTGTTCGACCCGGCGTGTAAACATGCACATCTTACTAGTAATGTTTACTTTAGTTTATCTTTGACCTTGTCCTCTAGTATCACGGTCGAGATTTCCAAAAATACAACACGGGAACCAGTTTAGTGTAATTATTAACTTATTAGGATGGTTTTATAACTGAAACCGGGAAGTAGACCTTTTCGAAAATAATGGCACTGCGCAATTTATTGATAGATTAAATAGTATCTGTGAGATTTAATGACACGATATTGCAAAGGCGAACCATCATGGCTGGTTTTGTTTTCGGCCCTATCAGGCCAGTAACACTGGGTGATATTTTGGAAGCTAATAACAGCATCCTTGCTTCTGAGAAGGTTGGTATTTTTCCTTATTCTAATATCAAAATGTAAAAGGTAATTTAAAACCATTTCTGAAACTTCAGTCTTTATCGACAATGTAACCAGAGCCGGATCCAGGAGTTCAGGTTAGGTGGAGGACGGGGTTGGGGTGGGGACGTAATATTTAAAAAAAAATGTAGGCAATGACAATGCAAGCGGCTTGCCGCTTTGCCAGGGCCGTGATAAAGGTGTAGCTCTGGTTGGACTAGGGATCCTGGGGAATTCCCGTGCGATTGTTTTTAATTTAAAGATGTAAAATAGTGCATTCTTGTGAGTTTTAGGGGGTTGTATGTCTAAATTTATGCATGGTTGGGGAATTTTAGAGGGGGCGCGCGCCGTGTGCGCCCCCCCACACCCCCTGAACCCGCCACTGGGAACAAACCTTTTTTGACTAAGATGTGATTTTTTTTCACACATTTAAAACAAAAGTTGATACCCGATTACAGTAACCGAGTGGATAGAAAGTCCACATAACATCTCTTGCTTGGCGCTCAGCGTATATGGATAGCATCAGAAATGATTGGACTTGTCTACGGCAAGGAGATCAGAACCTCTAATGGATCTCCTTATTTTGTAAATACTTCCTTCGTTTCACATAAACACAAGGTCGAAGATCAAAACAAAACAAAAGCAAAACTGGCATATGATACAACATACGGCCTATTATCATTATTGTTCAGCAAAATAACTTATATCGATCGATCGTGATAAAACATGTCTAAAAAACTTTATTTTCAAAGTGTGCACAAAACAAAGAGGAAAGTTAAGCGCAGAGATTTTTGAAAGATTATATTAGTATACAAGTATTAGCATTTACAAAAATTGCTAAAAATCGCCATTAGCCAAGTGAACATCAAGTAAAACTGTCACGGAAAGAGAAATTATATGTCGAAGTACTTGCAGTTGAAGGAGAGGTTCATAGCTGGGAAATGTTATCATGTTTGATTCAGCATCGAATCTGCCCAATTATGCGCCTACCAATCTAGCTCCGTCTAGCAACATGTACTTCTGGTAGCCTATAAACCAGTCCAGATTTCCCAGCTTTCAAAACATTTTCTTCTTCTTTTTTTTTAGCATTTAACTTATGTTAAAAATGCAATCTGTTTTTTTAAAGAGGTCCGTCACAATAAGTTTATGAAAAGAACCCCCCCCCCCCAAAAAAAGAAAGAAAAATAAACCAACAAAAAAAAAACAGGTGTGATATCATTTCAGGTTTGTTGCATAGGTCTGGAAGCGCTAACCCTTTATCATAACCCCAGGGTTAGTGTGTTGGGTGCACTAAATGCCAATTAATTGAAATGAAATTTCCCTCGTTCAAATATTCACCTTACTTGGAAAAACATGTAACCATCAGATTACAAAATAACCCATAATTTACGCTTACATAGTTAAAATCAAACCATTATTTAATCTAATCAGATAAAGTAGTAACCAATTTGAGCAGCGAGATGCACAGTATGATGCACAGGGGGATTGCTTCACTTATAACGTTGCACTTATAGCGGGTATTGTTGCACTAAGACTTGATATATCGATGGGTGACTCTCACAATAAAACACGTGGGTTTATAATACTGTTTGTGAACAGTAACGCTAGACTAATGTAAGGAAAACATGTTACTTCTGATTAAAAAAAAACTATTACTGGTTGGGCTCAAATTTCGATTTTATGAATCAGTGAATCTTTCTGAAACACCTGAAATATTGCCTTCCATTTTTTAAATATTGAATATTACGTGAATCCACAGGATGAAGCAGATGACGTTCTCGATAGTGCACATATCGGGTCACGATTGAATGAATGGCGCCGACCAGTCACCGAGTATGGTAGAAATTATCCGCATTGGGAAGTTTCTATTAAGACATCTAAATATATTGGTAAATTTGAGTCTCTCTGTACCTCATTACCTTCAACGTTTTTTAAAAATTAATAAATAAATAGATTTTTAATTTGTCTTCATTTAATTGTTTTTATGGTCAAAACCAAATTTTATTTTGATATACTTGATACCCGTTTCGAGTCAATGTGAAATTAGAAAATAAAACTTAATGGGTCTTATTGATCTATTTTTATAGGCGATGTTGACTTTAGTCGGCATGAATGGGCTATTGCTAGATGTTCCGTTAACGAAGTACTGAAGTTATTAATGACCGAAATAAAAGTTTATGCAGATTCTTTCGAAGGACTGAAGATAGAAAGATATATCCTCCAGGGGAGTGCCCGAGATGGTTTGAAAGTAATCAAACCAGATGAGTTCGATACGCTTCTTCAATACCATTTTGAGGGAATTGACATTGAGCCTGTTCTGGTCAGGAAAGATGGAGAGATTATCCCAGAATTCTGTTACGTTGAAGTCAAAAGTAGAAGTATGAAATGGTTGCAGAGACAATTTCCAAAGATGTATAGAGTGGGAGTATTTTATCAAGATAGAAATGGCAACTCTCGACTGAATGCAAGAATGCTTCACGAGGCTGTTTTTGAATCAATCATTGATAAGGCTGCTGATGCAGTTCAAAAGAAAATCAGCAAAATTGGAAACATTGTCTTTGAAATAAGACGAAAAATCAACCCTCCGTCAATCAACATCACATTGACGCTGAATGAGGACGCACATCGATATTTCATGCCATCAGGTCGGCTTCGAGGACGGCATGTACGGGAGATTGATGTTGATATAGTACCTGGGCTGCTGCTCAGAAATGACCAAGTTCCAGAGCCGTCCAATGCTGGTAGGACAATGGACTGTCCAGTTTATGCTGTCTTCAAGTGGTCGGAAGAGAGCAGTGTCAATGCATCGCATTTCAGGAATCCTGAGATTGTTTGGCGCGTTTGTTCTTCAGGCTACGAGAAACACACGCTGGATATTGCCCGTTGCAGTCCTAGACAGAGAATCATTATAACTGCTCTGCGAATCTTGAAGACTTACTTCAAGAAAGCCAAGGCAGCTGCTGAAGAAAGAAGACAGCCTCCCCCGCCGGTGACGACGGTCTTGCGGTCATACCATTTGAAGCACATTGCTTTCTACGTGATCCTCTATCTTTGCTACCTTCATACTGATGTCCCTATAGACGGAGTCGCAGATGCTCTGGTTTACTTCATCGCGTTCCTGAAAGTCTCTCTCGAAAAGAAGCGTTTACCGCATTTTTTCCATTCAAACCGTTATATAACACTGATGTATCCCCATATTCCATACTATAGAAACCAACTTAGATATAATCTGCTAGGAAACAAGTCAGATGAAGCTCTTAACCAAGCAAGGCTGTCCGTGGATCGTCATCTTGCTCCAGATATTTATTTTACGGGAGGGATGAAGGAGAAAATCTTTTTCACAATCAGAGGAGAATACACAAAAGAGGTGACCATTGGAACATTCTTTTAATCCAATGACTTTTCGTATTCGAGGTTTATCAATTTACAAGTCATACGTTCTGATTGAATAGCGGCATCGAAAGTAGAATAACGGTGCGAACTTTAAATATATCATTATTTGCGAAATAGTAATAACTGGAATGCATTTGTTGGTGTTATTGTATTGTGACAGGATCTACGATAGCTTTGTTATATTTCCACATGGAACAATAGATTTGTTTTCTTTTCAAGCGAATTTAATCATAGAGGGATCATTTATGTGTGCTGTATAAAAATGCGGAAAAAAAAGTCATGCTTCAAGAGCAATAATAAAATTCCGTATTTTCTTTACAGTATTTGGAGAAATAGAAATTGTTAAGGATTTTATTTTCATTTAATAGGCAGCTCTTAAGAATTATAAATAAATATTTGAAAAATATTGAGTAAGACAAGTGTGATAAAACTATTGTTAGTTTTTGTAATGACGTGTTATGTGTGCGTGTTTTAGTAATATCATTTAATAATATTTATATTTAGATTTGTGTCAACTTTCCTAGGGAAGCAATTTAGTACTTTATACAAGTTGATATAAAAGTAATTATAATAATAATGATGTGCACGAAAACGTATATTACTCAATCAGAATCCGCATTAACTAAAACTGTTGTGGTAAAATATTTCACATTAAGGTCAGATTTATTTTTCTTCTTCGCGTATTGCTGCTTTTAGCAATGCCTAAGTTTGTATTTACTGGGATTGGAAGGGGGTCAGTTGCTGATGATTCTCCATGAATAACCACTAGTGTTTACGTGTGGTATTATATGCAATTTAGTTCCGAGTAGTGTATTAATTAAAAGTACATAATGTATAATATTTTGCTTATTTAATTAATAGCAAAATAGATAAATCTGCATTGTTTTTCAAATACATTTTAATTATGTCTAAGAATGAGAACGCATAAGTATATGTACAAATGGTTAAAATGTTTAAAGAACCTTGCGATCGATATATTTATACGTGTGTATGTGCCTGACTGCTTGTATGATTGCTTTAACTAAAAGTGTAGTTAAACAGAAAAACAGATAGGCTGCGTACTTGTGTTATTAGAATAAACAAGTAATATCTTTATAAAAAAGATATTCGGCGTTGATGGGGATTAAAGTAATGGATATTGTAGAAGGATTATGCATGTATAATGTAAAGCGTCTCCCCCACCATAATTAGCTGAGTAAGCTGTCTCCAAGTCAAGCGAAGATGGTGAAACAGACTATAAAACACCGCAGATGTTTATAATGTTTGGTCTAAAACAAGACATAATATTCATCTAAAAGAAGAATTTTGATAAACAACTTTATGTATATATAAACTGTAATTTAGTTCGAATACTTTTTTGATATTTCATGAATACGAAGCATGTATTTCAGGAAGTTGTCATTTCAATAAACAATTTTGAGTAACATTTTTCATTTTTCCCTAAGTGAGGTTAGACAGGTACGACAAAAAATGGATAAATGGACAAATATCCTTTTATTTCATATTGATGAGTAACTCAGTCAATATCTTGGAGACACAATAATTGTAACATGGAAAAAAAAAACACTATTACTGCTGTTTAAATTTGATATGGCATATTCATAATTTAAGGATTCCTTAACTTTTTTTAATTAAGTGATTTGATCTAATTTTGAAAATAGTTTATATAGCGGGTCACCGTGTAATGATTTTTTAATAATAATAATAATAATAATAATATTGCATGCTTGTTAATCATTTTAAAATGACAAGGTTAAATATCTTGATATCAGTGAGTTTTGAATCTACCCCTCTCCTATTAAAATAACAATTTGTAAATGAAGCTTGTAGGCTCTTCTGGTGATCACTTTGTTACAGGACTAAAAGGACTAAGACTTTATGGAAAGTGAGATCTTTTAAATATATCGCTTTTAGAATTAAAAGAATACATCTATGTAAAAACAAACTCAACGTCATATGTTAAAAACTTGTATCAAGATTATTAAAGCAAGTTTAGTCAGTTTATTAGTTATTAAATAGAATTAACAAATATCTTTTAATATAATTGCGTTTCAAGAAATAATATTTTGTATATCAAGTTGATAAACAAGTTATCAAACCGAAAAAAAAGAAAAAAAAGGAAAGAAAATTTGTTCCGTTTCCTTTCTCCTTTCCGTGAAAAGTATGAGGTAAAATGTCAGTTTGATTAGATTTATGTACATGTACTGTATGTACATGATTAGATTTATGTATATGTACTGTATGTACATGATTAGATTTATGTATATGTACTGTATGTACATGATTAGATTTATGTACATGTACTGTATGTACATGTAAAACGTTATGTACATGTACTGTATGTACATGATTAGATTTATGTACATGTACTGTATGTACTTAATAATTATAGATGAGAAAAATACATTTGGGTTGTCAACCTGAATTGTAATAAAACCTTAATTGTAATAAATAATTTCACTCCAAAATATGACATAAAGATTTATTGGTCAATTTAAGACAGAGGAACCCTAATGGGATCCGCATATTACGGCAAATGTCGGCAAAGATCGCCCAACTTCCGATATTCTTCGTCATAATATGTCATGATTCGGAATGTGATTCTTTTTCCGATTAAGAAATTTAATTCATGGTATCTTTTATTATTTTTTACAAGTGTAACAATTTTGATTGGTATTCATTTGTTTAAATGCAAAAAAATATCTTTCCTTTTTTAAAACAGAGAAGCAAAACACTTCCGGTGACATTATTTTTGCAATTCCCCTATATCTGTCAAAAATGCATAATTGTGACAATTCAGTGTATTTCTCCATAGAAAAGCAAATTTTAAGAAGCAAAGTGTATCTTAATCAATTATATCTACAGTAACACAAGTTCGTGTATTGGAAATTCATAAAGCGGATAATTGTAACAGTGATTCTTTCGCACTAAGGTTGTACGTATTTGGTCAAAGAGTGTTTGTAAAAATAAAGACTCTTCAGATAACTTTTATTGAAGGCTTTGGCTTTTAATTCTTAAACACTTGTTACAAGTAACTTGGAAATGAAATGATTTATTAAAAAAATAAATCTGCAATTATACATTTGTTTATGTACAGTACAAAAAGGTGAATTTTGTCTATGAAGCAATTTTATACATAAATTGTGGTATTTTTCTTCGAAAAAAAAAGTCATTATTTCTCTATTATTTCACTGAAAATGATTTTACATTAATCATGCAATGGAAAAAGACATTTAATAGAATAATTATAATTATTATTTCAAATTTGTATTCACAATGTACTTGAAAAGAACTTAGGATGCAGTCAATACTTAATATTCAGTGTTTTTACTGAGCTTAAAAAATTGGGGGATCAGGTAATACACACTGTTATTGCTTGATATTTTATGGTTAACCTTTATAAAATCGTGTATCTTTATATTTGATATAGTATATAAATAACTTTAGAACAGCTTGTTTGAGATATTTGTATAAAAACACGTACTTTACCTGGAATTGTTGTGACACTATTTTATAAATGGGGAAAAACATCAAACTGTATATGAAGATTTTCTACATAAATTTATAAATATGCATTTTATCAGGTTTTCTTTTGATGTTTTAATATATGTTCAAAAAAAATAAATCAGAAATCATGTATACCATCTTCTTTTTCTTTATGGAATTCACTAAATATAAATACTAGAAGAATACCAACACTCAATGGTTTTAAAGGTGCAATTAAAACAATTCAAAATTGTGTCAAAGTGCCTGAATATTATTTTAGACGAATAGAGATGAAAATGTTTTACATGCCAGGATTAGAAATAACTGTAGTAACCTCAATGAAGATTTATTCAACAATCATTGAGAGATAATCGACTTTGTTCCTGCAAAGAAGGTATATAAAATGCAACTCATTTCTTTTTTTTGTATGTTCTAAGTATGAAGAATATCGGTATGAGCTTTTAAATCAAACAAGAGAATTTTTTCCATTAAACATACAAAAATTAATGTTTGGTGATAACTGTCTTAATGATGAACAAAATTATACTATTTTTAAATCTGTTCACAAATTCATTGGTAAATCTAAAGATTTGGATATGTCTTGCATTAAATTCATTTTTTTTTTATTATTTTGTGGTTTCTTTATTACATGCAGTGAAACACACCTTCCCACTTTCTCTTTGTCCCTCTTTTCTTCACTTCTTCTCTTACATATATTGTCATTCTTTTCCAAATCCATTTTAATGGTACTTTCACCTTTACTTTTTCTCTATTTGTTTAAAAAAATGAATATGATTATAGTGTGCCATTACAAAATCGTATATTATATTGTTCATTTTGTAAGGGGGGGGGGGGGGGGCTTTATCTAAGTTGGAAGAACGTGTTGCCCAACCCAAATTCTGTACATAAAATAAGAAATAAAATATGTTTAAACTATTTGCAACAATAAACAAAACAAATGGTAGCAAGTGGTTAAGACCATTTACGAATGCCTTGCAGCCATATCCCGAACTTTACCATTAAATGATCATGCCCTGATATCGCATCAATTTTTATCCGAGTAAAATTAGATGTATACGAAACTTTCTTCTCTTGATGTACTTGCAAGACAAATAATTAAATGGGCCAGGTCCCGCGTTCTCAAAAATACTAAAGTGGGATCTCAGGCTCAAATTTGAGTACGATACTCAAATCCCTATTCAAACTAATAGGCATTTTAGTTCGAGAGCACGAGAATAGACGTTAAAAAAAATACCCCTCAATACGATAGATAAACTGCACTTATATAAAGTGGGAGTTAACAAAAATCTTATGTGGCTGCACTTGGATAATTGAAAAGGTCTGTTTAATGTAAACAGAAATATCTAAAAATATTGGTATATAAAAAAAATACTTACTATTATATATTTATTTTATTCAAAGACTCAAAGATCAATAACAACAACAATGGTAACGTCAACCTGAAAACCAATATCAATAATTCAAAGTCACGTTTTGCAAATGGATATAACCACTCGTCAATTCATCAAACATACGCATATATAAAACATCATCAAGGAACATCGCATCCACACAGTATATTATTAAAAGGACTGAATTGAACAATTTTCGTTCACTAATAAGAGGCAGAATCACATTCTGAAGTTCATATATGTAAACTTTTTATCATGGACTTGATATTTACACAAATTTTAAAGTAGCACTATCACATAATATTATGCTTTATAAATGTATCTTTTTAAATCAGTAACTATTTTCATCAAAATGTCACTCTTTTGACAACATGCTACTCTCCATATTTGCATGAAAATCTACCACTACCCGTTTAATATAATTATTTTATCAATAACTATTGCAATATAATGAAAAATTAAAACTATATCCAAATGAGTATTGAAAGAAAACATAAACATATATGAAGGCTTACTATATGATACAATTATTTCAACATAATGTCTTTGTTATATAAATATTTATTTATCAGCAAATTGTACAGTAATTTTGCGCTATAATAGTTGAAAATATGGTTCTTTTAACAAAATATGCACACTATTTCACTATTTCAGTATTCCTAAAAACAGGATATATATATATGTATCGCGCTCTAGCAGAGCCAAAACAATAAAATAAATATTACAAACATCTTTATACTAACTTCCTTTTCTTCAGAAGAGGATTTATTTTGTACTTCCACAGGAAATAGAGGATTGCAAAACAAGCTATGCTGGCCACCGTGCCGAACGTGGCTCCGAGGATGACGCCAGTATCCGGGGAACTGATCTCCTTCGCTTGGGGGACGTACACTATAGAAAACAACAACAACTATACACCATGGTATTACTTTTAAATTTAACTTCCTTGTCTTTGAATGTAGACATTGACTTTTTCAAATTTTGTTTTGATAAAAAAATTATTTATCATGATCTTTTATTATCTTATTTAGTTTTCCCGATTAGCTTAACTTTAAAATAAATAACCAATATTTTATACCTTTTTTACACTGTTTGATAACAGATCAATTTGATTTAATCAAATGATTTAATTTCAATAAAGGTTATTATTTTTATACCAACGCATATATAGTGTATACAGAGCAAACATATTTTTACATAGAAAAACAAAATAAAGTAGTTATTATGCTTAGAAATCAGATTTTGTGTTTTTTTGCTCTCTTAATACAGGTATAACTACATATTCGTGTATCATAAAATAACACAATTAGTTTTAAACTTTACGTTTACATTTCAATGATCAATGAATTATCTTATTTTCGACCACTTAGTGAATTCAACGAAAAGTATACCCACAAAACTCGTCCAGTCAGCAAATATACGTTTTCTAGAACATGATTCATGACTGCATAATTATATATACAGACAATCAAAGTTTTTAATACAAATGACATCGAAACTGTTTTTACAGTACGTTTTCACAGTTTACATACACGTACCTATGGTCCACTGAAACAGGTTTTCGGCTGGCTGACATATGAACGTTGCGTCACGAATATTGACGTCACCATCGGCTACGCATGCGCCCTCTATGAAACAATATCCTGCCTGTAAAAGGTAATCTTGGTAACAGAAAAAAGGAATATCTGAAATATTCTCTTAGTTCCAAAAAAGTATATTTTAATATAATTATATATTAAAATAAAGAAACAATAAAAGAATGCGTAAACCATATCTTGAAACTCTTCGTAAATTAATCCATGTGTATATAAAAAGGAGGTAAATCAAAGGCAGAACGGTGAAAAGTTTCTTATGTTATTTAATCAACGCTCTGGCTAATAACAGTTAATGATAAACACAGAAATAATGCAGCTTAATTAACGTTGTGTGTCTGTTTAATTGTTACAGTTTGCAAGACAACAGCTTAAGAATATAAATTAGCATGTAGGGGTAGCAGTAAACAAGCGATGTAGAAATTCCAAAAGAACCAGTTTTACTACATGGAAGTATATTATGCCTATTGTTGACCTTCAATCTCAAAGCGCGACCTTGAACTTTGAGCTACGGACCTGGTTCATGCTCCTACATGCCGACACATCACGCAGAATGTTGTACCAACATATTTAAAAGTTGTTCAATGTATGACAATGTAACTATCTGAGCAAAGAAAGTTTACAAATCCGCCAACCTTTGCAAAACTATTAACCAGATTTTTCCGTTGCAAACATCTTAAACCGTTGTTATCATTTTTTTTCATATATTAACTTTTTAGGTGGCAGCAATTTCTCAATCTCAATACAGAGTTGTCGTTCGTTCCTCACATAACATCTCTGCAATGGGCTCAATGACAAGAATCTTGTCAAAACAGAAAACACTTATAATCGTGGATTTAAGTATATTTTAAGGATCAAAAGTAAAGAAAGATTGAATATATACTTTTTGAATCATGAATCATCATAAAACGTGTGTAAATTATAATATTGATCTTTATTATGGGAACTATTTCATGCCTTATTTCGCCGATGGGAAAATGCCACAAAAGCTCGTCTGCAAATGTAAATATTTACAGATTCAGCTGGATATCATAATTTATGACCAGCCTTTTATTTTCATATTTTGTAATTTTGATGATCATTCCGAAAGGTTCAGTGGTGCTATTTATATACATTTCACAGTTTATGGAGCCTATCTAGTCGTCCTTCAAATTAAATATTTGAACAACAGTCTGGATGACGTCATTTATTTGGAACTACTTTCTGAGCCCACAACAGAGGTGAATGTAATGTAAGCCGATGTGTAAGAGAGTGGCAATTTCTGTCACAATTATTACATAACGGCCTAATGTTTGCAAAAATGTTTGATATATTCTTTCATATCTATAAGATAATAATAATAAAAAACGTGGTTAATGATAAAGTTATGCTTCTGCAGATTTGATATCCAATCCTAGAGAATATGGTTAAGTGGCAAAGGGCTCAGACTAATGTGACAGCAAAAAAGCAAACCACAATAAATGTTGGATACCTTTAAATGAGCCGTTATACCGTCCGTCACATTATCGCTAATGTTTTGGCAGGTTGAATCGAATACAAATACCGATCGTGGGGCACCATAATGGACGCCATCGTTGCTTATAGCAATATCGTAATGAACAGCGAATACATCGGAGTCAGTAGCCGATCTTCGGACCCTGTCTTCATTTTGAACACAACAAATGCCCGTGAAGATGTCTTCTTTTTCCCCCTTCTTATAAACGGCCGGAAGAGTGTCTGTGGTATTTCCAACATATGCCTGAAATGATTACATTGTAACAACAAATAAACTATTAGGTGTGTGCTTTCTAGAAATTTTATATTTGGTATTACGCTTGTACCAACTCTTCGCCAATTATATAATTATCGAACACCCACACTTCACTATTCTGTAACTCACTAGCAAAATCATATATGTACGTGTAACTGTATTTTATAAATTACTACTTTACTATAGTCCTTTGTATAAAAAATCAAATAAAAACTTGCAGACCCCAAAAATACAAGCATTCAAGAAAGTTTCATGCAGAAGTATGTCTAGATATTCCTATGTACAAGTCTAGTTATCTGTGAGATAGATATTGTGCTGCCTGACTATCGTACACAAATGGGATGACAACTCACCCGTCAAACTATCTTTCTACAAAACAAGAAGACAAAAGGTCCTGGAGCTACGCTAATCCTACTCTCGTATATGCTGAACGCCAGGCAATGGAGAACTAATATGGCCTGTAATTGAATCCACGACTTATAAAATACAAGACGGACACTGTTACCATTCGGTAACTGGAATAAATTATCAGTTTTTATCATTAAATGTGTCAAAAAGAAGAACAAGTCGTGACTCACGACAGCCGTAGTAACATTGCACGTGAAATCTGGCGTTAGTTTGTCTGTGTTCAGGTAGAAACATGTACATTCGTCTCCATCACTGAGGTCGCAGAATCCCCCGCCATCAATGTCGGCAATGTCAATAGGATCTCTGATGTCAATACTGCAGTCCGTACCGAGATAGAACTGGTCACACACACACCTGCCTGTAATGGTTCAAAAGACCATAAATATACTGTTGAAACTGTCTATTGCGGTCAGTCAGCTAGAAGAGGTCAAGGGAATGATAGAATATGTCAGCAGACTATTTAAGGTGAGATAACTGTAATGGTTCCGCTACATTTCGGACCATTTAACCTCTACTAAGATAACCAAGGTACCCTAATGAAACTTTAGGAAACCTTGGTTATCTCCATGAAAGGCCATGAGGTCCGAAATGTAGAGGAACCATTACAGGTATCTTACCTTAAGTGTTGGCAATCTGTACATCAAAATGTCTTCTGACTTTGAAGTAGGATTGTTGTTTAATATTCGTGAGCAATTGTAACATTCATCATATGGAAATAACTGAAACAATGTTATTAACAACATAAATATTCGGAGATCTATAATATTGATAAAAATGAACACAATTTTAACTCACCGCTCGTTGACATCACAAAATCGCCGTGTGTGTGTATGTTTTATGGTATATAAGATTTTGTAAATTACCGGATAATTAATTGATCGTAGACAGTATTAATTGTTTAAATCAAGATTTACAAAATTCTGACTAGGTAACTAGCCGGTAATGCAATGCTTACCTTCCTCGGAACAAGATCCTCTGTTGCTACAGTTTGCTGGGCAGGTAACTGATATAAAATGCTTCACTTTGGCCAAGTTGTCGGCAACGAACAGAGGGTCCACTTCAAAGGATTGGTTCACTACGCTGTTGACGGCGTCAACGTGAACTTGACTCAGTGACAAATCATTTCCTGCCTTTAATAAGAAAAAATTAATACATGTATAAGAAGAGTTGTATCAAATATCTATTAATAAGGATGATTCAATTAAAAAAGTAAAGTTGTATTTTGAATATTACACATGCATTGAACTTTATTTCGAAATATATTTTACATATTTGTGTTTGGTTGAGAGGCCCCAATCAACATTTTTTGCCATTCTAGAACGTAATCTACATAAGTGAGGTAGATTATAGTGCTTGATTACTCCAATTTAAGTCAAAGACCAGTAGAAATCGGTATGTGAATTCAGTCCCCGACCATGACTTACGAAAGTTGTTAAACAGCACCGTGTAATTCCTTTTTTGTGGTAGTTATTGCTTAAAGCAGCTCGTTCACAGAAAGTCGGTAGAAATTAACTAGAAATGAATCGTTAATGCTGGTGAAGTCTTAGTTTCCTGACGAATAAACTCGGAAAGTGCTGGTAATATTGCACTTCTATTTATCATGGCTATTTTGGCAAGATGCAAGAATAACTAGGCGGGCTGCTGTTGTGTCTATCTTATGTAGACCTTAAATCACAACAACTGCTTTCACGGAACGTCCAAACAAAGAACATGAGTGTTAACCATAAGATTTCATTGTAAAGAAAATGTAAGAAAATAAATGCAAATCGCGGTATAAAGCTGACATCCGATCAACCCTGATATAGAACTACCTTTATATATTGAGTTCCAAGCAATGACACAGAACCAGCACATTTGAATAACTATAAAACCCTATTTCCGAGGCGGGAGCTACCATCATCAGTGCCGAGAAAACATGGCAAAGAAAAACATACTTGGACATCGAAAATACACTGCTCTATGACCGCATCTGGAATATCTCCACAGGCTTTGTCCGGAAACTCTTGGAAAGCAATAGCGCCATTTATGGCAGTCATACAGTTTTCCCGTGCTTGCTTTTCTGTTATTGTTTGAATGGGGACTTCATGCTGAAAAGTTACAAGTAAAACTGAAACATAACTGCAAAATAATTTGCGATATCGCAGATTATTTTTTTTTTACCAATAGTGTGATTGGTCCCTACAAAGAAACATTGGATATTTTCCAAAATAAACGAAATCCGATATTGTAACTCAGAAATAATCATTCGGTTTTTTCTTCTTTTGCTGTGTTGTGTATTTGTTGTTTATTTAAATTCTAACCCTAACAAGTTTTTTTATCCGTACTATTTTCTTGAAACGCGGAACCTAACAGCCAAATAACTTCTATATTCGGTTCTACTTTAATATGCATTATAGTCTTGTAATGTTAACATAGTTTTATAATTTTATTGTTTTAGCATCGACGCATCTCATTATATCACAACCTAATAACAGGCTGAATGTTTTAAATGAAAGATAAATAACTTCGCAAAATTCGGAAATAAGAAATTGAATACCTTTTGTTTATTTGTATCCTCTTTCAACCAAGATAGTCGTAACTTCCTTCTTATTTCTTTTTTGTGCTTATTTAAACTTCGTTTTCTATTTCCTCCGAGGTTACACTTCTTTTTCGTGTATGGTGTGGTCGAGGTACACGCTAGATTTGGTGTACATTGGGCACCGGGAATCAAGTTTTCAATCTTTGTTTCGTTTACAGACGCTTTGCAAACGCAGTACATATAGTTGATATTAATCCAAGGATCAGGTTTTTTAAAATCCTCAGAGAAATATCCCTTGTCGTCTAACCTGTACAATATTTATGGAATAATAGACATGTATTGAATTAATATTCGCTATCATCGTCGGATACACACGGTCTGTTAACCGTTATCACTATATAATATGCTGTGTTGCAATTGGCTTGGAAAAAGCTGTTTTCGGATCCACTAAAAATGGAAGAGTAGGAAGGAATCTGAACTAAATATCAAACGGGTAACAAACGTACATTAGAGGAATAATTTCACATGCGTTTCCAAAAGAATTAGTATGTGCGTATTTCGCTTTGGGACCAAAATTATTCTATACTAACAGTGGAAAATCTATAAGTGAAATATTTTAGAAAATCATAAATTCATTTTTGAGCTAATAAAATAAAGATGAGAACTAATAAATTAAAAATAAGAGAATTAAAACTTAGTCTGTCCATGAAAAATATGAACCAGAAAATTATATTAATAGTGGCTTGGTTTTGACGTTTATGAGATGGACTATCTAATTACTTTGCCATCGGGATTGGCGTTATAATATATATGATAGAGGAAATGTTATGTTGTTTCCGCAAACATTTAATATAACCCCATCTCCTTTTTTAAATCTCAGTGCGTATTGCGATAAGAAAAAAGAGACCGCCATACTTCCATTCATTTATAAAGTCGGGATGAAAATTTGTATAATTCTTTGTGGCAGTAGCTTTATTGATATCAATCGTGGTCTCATCTCTTCTCATCAGATCATTGGCCATGTTTCCATCGAAGTAGCCACACAGACCCCGCGTGTTTTCATTGTCTTTTGGTGCCATTCGTATATCAACGTTCATGAAACCGGTGTAACCACCATTTAGTAATGTGACACTGATTTTAGTTCCTATAGGAGTGGTTATCTGAAAGGAAATTTTAAAAAAAAATCATTTAAATACAATTACAGGCCCATCATATTTAAGGGTCACCTTTTAGCTCATCTGACTGAGCACAACTGGTGCCGTCAGCAACTCGCTTTAAATGAACAAATCTGGATCCACTTAGCAAATATTGATAAAATAAACTTGAACAATGCAAAACTCTGGATGCCATGTTTTATTCTTCCTTAAAATTAGTGGTAAGAATTTTATTTTATTATGCTCAAAATTTCAACTCATGACCAAATCCACTAAAACAAAGTTTATTCTTTGAAAAAAAATGAGACTAATGAGGGTCAGTCTGTATTCTTATAAAATATTTTGCTCTGAAGCCAATGAAAAATGTTTTCTTTTGTTCTGATCACCTCCTGGTCCCCTACTTAAGTTACATTTTTCTTTAAAAATAGTTTCCTAATACCTATAAAGAAAATGTCCTCTTTGAAATCAATGGTAGGAGTAGACAAATGATAACACCATATATATATAATATATATGGTAGTCTTCTCTGAAACCAATGGCCCAACTTTAATTTTGCTTGACACAAATGATCACCTCATAGTCCTCACTAAGAGGTCTTAATATTTTGAATGGCTTAATGATATAATGGAACATATCTTTTGATTACATGACACGTGAATTTGCATAAGATAAGCTTACCTCAAAATTCGTGTCACTTTTGTCATTTACTATCAGAATTCCGCCTTCTGAACAAACTGAAAAATCAAATGAAATTGCAGCCTTTGCATCTGTTGATCATGAAGATATCTCCACCCGCGCGGACTGCTACTCCGCAGGTACAATAAGCTCTTCCCCTATTGCAAATGTCAGTTCGCTCGTGGACCTGTTATATAGTGTACAAGAGCTGTTTATGTAACTCTATTAGAAAGAAATCGAAAAATGACACAGCAATACTTCATTTTGTCAGGCCGCAAGACGAACGCCCTGCAAAATGGTATATTTCTTTGTTTCTTCGCCAACAAAAGAAACTGTGAATTTGATTTAAGGTACTAGGCATGGAAATAACAGTTCATTCTTACAGAACTGATGTGAAATAGATTATTGGTATATATGAATGTAGTAATGTGGTAATTATCGCTTAAAGCAGCTCTTCACAGATGGTCGGTAGAAATTAAAAAAAGTTATTTTCTACTCTCCTTCGTTAATGCTGGTGAAGTCTTAGTTTCCTGACGAATAAACTCGGAATGTGTTGGTAACATTCCACAGGAAAACGCTATTTTCGTAAACTCAATTTCGACGAAATAGGATAAAATTAATATAGAATACGGTATTCCTGAAGCAGGCGCTTGCGATACTACGTAACACGTTCTTTACCAGTTCAGAATAAGGATTCTATGAAGTTTGCGCATGTGCGGAAAGTAACTGTTATTAGCCAAGTGACGGCAGATGAAAATAAAAATCTAAGTATAGATTTTATAATTTTTAATGTAGTTTCAATACCGTCTGTGACGGTTTTGCCCGTGATGGGGAAGTCACACTTTTTTTTTACGTTAGGTGACCATGTATCTGTAGATGGGTGTTGATAGATGTAATACACAGTTAAAAATCAAATTCTTAGTCAATGACCATCTGCTTCAAAATAACATACATCGACCATAAAAAGATATGCGTGTTTCCGCTGCCGCCGTCAACAATATCTGTAAATCGGGTGCTTCCTTTTTAAGCGTTATACTTAAGTCAAGAGTCATGATAAGATGATAACATATTGCGAAACTCGCAATGTTATTCACGTCGTTGAATAGCCACACGACAACTAGTCCTTTGATTATACTGATTGTGTTACAAAGTGTAATATGCTTGTTTTTAACAAAACTTAGCGTCATGACATGAATAATATGTGTGCTTGTACAAGCATGTTTTAAAATGTCGAGGTTATATCTATACTTACCGAAATTCCGTATTCGTAATTTTCGTATAGCAGGAATACTCCTTTATTTTGGTTTTCGAAATGACTACAAATAAATAAAAGAAAACGCATATGACATGTCACATTCTTGAAACCAAAATGTTGTGTATTTGTGTACTGTGTGTACAACGTACTTTTTTAATTTAAGCTCGTGGATAAGAGGTATATTTCATGCTAACATTTACGTCTTTCATGAAAAAGTTTACAATAATTTCTCCATTTTCACATTATATGTATTTTCTTATATTATGAGCCAAAATTATTGAGACAATACATTGGTAACCAAAATTAGTTTCATGATGCTTACTAGTTATCTGCTGTTTTCATGTGGGGATCTACTCTAGAGTAACACGTTTTTCCCTTCGCCGCATTGATATCAGAAACGATCACCTGACAAAAATATTTATATGAAATAATATATAGTTCCCTATGTGATGGGATAATAAACTGTAAATCTAATATATATATATAGAGAGAGAGAGAGAGAGAGAGAGAGAGAGTTAGAGAGAGAGAGAATATCAGTAATAGCAAGCCTATTAATACGTTTTAACATTACATATATTATTATTATTCCTCCTGATGATTTTATAAAACGTATTAATAGGACTGCTCTTACTGATATTCTCTCTATTTTATTCCCGTAGTGTGGGGACACTTTCCGCACTATATAAAATAAGCTATCAATATATTCCACTACTTCCGTTTTTCAATATAATGCATCTTAAATGTTGTCCAGGTAAGGGTGGTAAACAGTATTTTTCACTGTTTACTTAGACATGTTGATATCTCGTGAACGTTTGTCTTAGACAGTATACAACACTTACACAAACATTAGACCCTATTACTGTTTTAGCCACGTCATTTAATAATGACAGCTATGACGTTAAAGACAGAAGTAGGAAATGTAGCATAGTTTAAACACGATTAATTAAATAAAAGAAAATTATCTCACGTGCACATCTTCAATTTGGTAATTCTCCCAAATAGCGTGATCAACGTCTAGAAATTTCAATTGTAACAGATATGATGATTCATCATTTTCATTTCTGTCAGACGCCGTTATATTGAATTCAACATGTTGTGGACCAGTCCAGGCGTCATTCCTTTTCAATGCCTGTAATGACATGACAGTCGGAATGGCAGCTAGATCACCCGTCGTATTTGATAAATGTAAAGGGAATCATATTTTACTTCATTTTAGTTAGAGAAATCTAAATTATATAAAGATTCTTACTATTTATACATTTATAGTACAAAACATGTCTCAAACAATATTTTCAGTTGTCTACCTTTCCTGATTTTCATATTCCTATTTTCCAGTGTTTCGTCAGCTTTATTTTTCACTTCAAAGAAGTGTCCAAACATATAAATAGAAAAAAAAAACATAATACCAATTAATGTGTTATCAATATCCTTCAAGGAGGCCAGGACAAATAATCTTGCCGAAACATGTGCGAGCCCAAAATGCTGGTCCTACATCTGGTCTCTATGAGATGTACATCTGACCCAAATTCAGGGTTTAGGAGATATGGAGCAGACACAAAATATATGGACCAAACACTTGACCTTGAACTGTGTTGTTGTAATGTTGTTGTAATGGGGTTTACCGTCGCTGCGATACAGATGGAGGAAGACCCCGAGTACACAGAGGTACCCGGGTAGAACCACCGACCTACCGCAAGCCAGCTGGAAGGCTTCCTAACATGAAAAATCCGAAGTGCCTACCGGGATTCGAACCCACAGCGGTGAGGGGCTGAGAGATTTGTAGTCCATGACTTTAACCGCTCGGTCACGGCGTCCCCCTCCCCCCTTGAACTGTGACTTTTACCTTGAAGTGGTTCACCGAAAATGTAGGTTCGTCACGTCGCCTTACTGAAGTGAATGTCTGACACAAGTTTCATGAATATCCTTCAAGGGGTTAGGAGATATGAAGCGGTCTCGTAATACATAACTCATAACTTTCACTTTGAACTGTGACCTTGACCTTAAAGGGGTGCACGAGGAATATGGGGTCTGCAAATTGTTTTAATAAAGTAAGCATCTGACTCATGTTTCATAAATATCCTTTAAGGTGTTTAGGAGACATGGAGCGGAATCGAAATACAAAGCCTAATCCTTAAACTTTGAACTGTGATCTTGACCTTAAAGAGTTGCAAGTGGAATTTGGGTTCTGCACGTCATCTCAAAAGAAGACGGTTTGACCAAGATTTCACAGAAATTCTTGATATGGATCGGACTTGGAATACATAGGTAAACTCTTGATTTAGATCAATGGCTTTGACCTTGAAGGGTTACAGACGGACGGAAATCACTTTTAGTCACCCTGCCATTCGAAATGACATGAAATGGTTTTCTCTTCTTCGAATGCCTAGACAAAATGTTCCAAAGGGTTTCGAACGGCTTTGCCATTGTTTTATTGTTTTATCCAACATAGTTTGAACCTAAAATGCTGCCTCGCTCACTGCTACAGTAGTAAACATGTAAGCATGGTAAATAAGCACGTCTGACAATAAAACAAAAACAAACACTGTTAGTTGAGGAAACTTTCTTAATGCAATAATACGATTCCCACCACCCTAATCAAATCATTTGAAGGAGATCACCTGTTTTGTTGATTGCGTCGTTTTTTTAGTCTTGCAATGAAATTAAAATTCGTGAAACGCTGTATTGTATATTAGAATACAAAATTTAATCTTAATATTGGCTATTGACTGGCACTTGGCAAATAAATTATAAATCAATTACAATTACAAATATTATTAAAACAATATTGATTTACAAGTATTAACTTGAATACATATATTAAAAATAGCCCGTGACTTACTGACAAACTCAACGAACACTTTCGATTATTGGACAAGCTTAGTATTGTTGATTTTTGGTTGCAGTCATTAGTTCCAGCTGGTTCAAACATTTGCAGCTGAGCTTTATCGCATGCATTTTCATTTCTGTATTTACAACCAATAGGTACGGTCACTTCCATTCTCAGCATTTCGAACTTCTTGCCTTTTGGGATGGTCAGACTTGGATTCAACACCTATTGTTAATCATGTCTAATAGTTAAATCTTGTATTCGAAAACGTAATTTAAACACGTATATAGACGAGAAATCAAAACAATTACGATGGTATAAGTAATGCCTCAGTCACATTACTCATACGAGCCGTCAAAAAGCCGTTTGCTTTTGTTTTGGACACAAAGTAATCATAAATACGATTATAATTCATCACTACATAATATTACATTAACCAACTAATAATTTTCAAAAGAACATTATCCTTCATTAACTAATCATCATTCCACCGTATCAAACATCATATCAATATAAGATAATATCATTTTATTCAACATTACATATTCTTCATTAACCAATCTGTATTACAAATTAACCTGACACTATTTTCATGCAACTTCTTCAACAGGGCATTATATTTATTAACCAAATGTCGTCAAGTGTTAACCAAACGTTATTTTGATACAGCATAACATGATGCTATGTAAACCCGGCATTTTTTTTATTTACCAAACATATTGAGTAAACGACCAATCACAATTCGAGTTGTTAACATTATACAGTTAAAGCGTTCCATAGTAAAACTAATATTTCTCTTGACGTTGACAATAGCAAAGGTCATAATGATGGCAATTTCCATCGATGGAAAGAACTTGCTACGAGGAAAAACGGTGAACATGTATGTAATCTCATTAAATGAAATGCTCATATCGATTTATTTATCTGTCGTTGTTGTTTTTTTGTTGTTTTTTGGAACAATGAACAAGTCTGATTTTTTTCTGAAAACGTGTATAATATATAGATGTTTGCCACATAATTATCTTTATTCCGACAAAATAGTATTGCCGTTGACAAGCCTGTAGGTGTCGCTGACGCACGGACTCCACATCTAAGCTGTCAACAATTTAAACATGTCTTTCATAAAATATTAAAAAATTCGGCATGGTGCATAGTAATTACTCCATATATATCCGTGATCTAACAATGCGTTCTATGAAGTTTTTGTTTCAATCTCTTCTTTGACATCGGAATTAAGTGGTAAACGCGCATGTAAAAAAGATAAGCAGTGAAGGACTTTGAAACGTGTTTACATCTATATCGTATTTAAAACATTACAAAACACACAATGCAAGCTTTGGTATGCATTTAGTATGTTATCGTGAATATCAAAAAGGTAAAATAATCAGATAATATCAGAACATCCGTGTATTGTTTATTGTATGTAGAATCCGATGATTACGAGCACATATTTACAACCAGTCGGTGAAAGTAATATGGTCATGTATACATACAGTTCACCAGCTGTAAAATCATAACAATCGTTCAATTATTATATTACAAAACAAAATTAATATTCAAAATTTAATATGGCTTTTTTTTTGTTAACCACTGTCCAGGCTGAAACACCTACTTTTACTTTCTTGTCAAGTAAGTATTGCTCGTGAAGATTAAGGTCTGACTGCTCCTGTGATGGCCCCAGAGAGACGAAGTAAACGTTGTTTATGTACCTGTCAGAAAATGTTATTGCAAACCCTGTTCTGATATTTAAATTATTCATAAAATGATGAAATAATCCGCGAATGGCTATGTTAGGTACATTTATTAACCCCAACAAGAGCATGTAGATAATGCTCTACAAATGTATTTCATTTTATCAGTTGTGTGTGACGTAGTCACTCACTCTAGTACCTACATTCTGAGGGTCCGTTTATCTACATTTAAAACCAAATAACCTCTCAATTTTGTATGAATGACCGAACGGTTGAACAGAATTCTACAATACAGATATGCTGAGATTCAGTCAAAGTAGTGAAAACTCAATTTTGTGTAAAAAAAATATTTACGGGACACAATAATTGTATGTAGTATAAAAGCACAGAAGAGCTATTTTCCCTAGGATTTTGCGTATCTCACTCTACCACGCGGAGGAATATAATATCTTTCGAATGCAAAGGTGGCTCACGCCTGAATTTGGATAGTGGATGTGTTTCGGTTATTTAGTGGTGTACCAATGGTCCATATAGAAAGCTTGAATTAAGACAAAAATCCGTATAACCTCCTTATAATCACATCTACTATCTCAGAAGATATCTCCAGTAGTTACTTGTTGTTTTTAGAAAGGCTGATAGAGGTGTATATCTGCTATCCGAAGTTACTTAAGACACAGTAGGAAGCCACTGAGTTGCATCTATAAATAGAAACTGTGCCGTCGCTCGGTAGTACAAATCAAAGCGCTGATAGTGGTAAGATAACAGTATTGTCTCATTTCTTTTGTTTATCACAGTAAGTTTAATAAACGGAGGTCAAATTTTCGCACAATGCCAGTAACCCCTCTTTAACGTTGCGTTAACATGGTCATTACTTGAACGCACCATTTGTTTCAACAGACTGATAACAATTAGCACATTGCCTCTCTTACTCCCCCTATATTTCTATAGCCTTCAATGAACAATCGTTTATTATTTTAATATAAGTTTAATATTTGGAAAAAAACTAAGTTACCCTGCATATTTGCAGCTTGTCAAACCCTTTTCCACTTGAGACACACACAACTTCAGTGCGGGGCCACCGTGGCCGAGCGGTTACAGTCGTGGACTACACATCTCTCAGCCCCTCACCGCTGTGGGTTCGAATCCTGGTAGGGACTTCGGATTTTTCATGTGAGGAAGCCTTCCAGCTGGCTTGCGGTAGGTCGGTGGTTCTACCCGGGTTCCTCTGTGTACTCGGGGTCTTCCTCCACCTGTAATTAGCTGGACGTCGCTATATGATTGAAATACTATCGCAGCGACGGTAAACCCCAATACAACAATACAACAACAACTTCAGTGCCTTCAGCGCTTTGATTTTGTAAACAGAACCTATAAAACATTGCCTCCATGTAAACACGTTTTGTCATATTGTTTCGCACGTTTTATAGGGTACTTTGTGGTACACCCAGAACCAAGGGTTGCGGAATCGGTTCCCCGACTTGATAAACCAAAGTAGTTAAAACGGTAGTTGTAAGGCACAATTGCATGTGTACATCATATAAAGGTAAATTAGTTAGGAAATATGCGTGAACTGATTATAGTAATTGTGTTTTATTACCGACATATTTTCTTTTATCTTTTAAACTATGATAGGGATTCACCTTTTCTTAACCAATGATTCATTGTATATATTCGTTCATATCGGCTATAACTTTTCAGTTAATGAAAATAATAATTAAATCATTTATATATAAACTGGATTTTAGACTTCATGTCCATTTAAGTTTGATACCCATACCCGACAGCCAAGTGGGTCAGGGGAAGTGGAAGTGGATTTTACTTCAAACAACACAAGCATGTAACTTGTTTTCTGTTAAAAATAATTCTTAGTTCGAATCCAGTCAGAGTCAAGTGGATATTGTGGACATGCGAGGAAACCTTCCAGCTGATTTATGGTTTGTCTGTGGTTTTATTCCGGTGCTATTGTGTGATTGGGATCTTCCTGATTATGTCCTATATGATTAAAGGATATATATATATATATATATATATATATATATATTGGTGTTGTTTTGGAATTTATATATATAAAAAGAAAGGGGGATAAAGCCAATACAGTTGAAGACTAAATATTTGAATTGGTCTGTCCACATATATAACACTATAAAAGGCAGCATACTCTAAATATAACTGAAGTGTACACCTGTTTTAACCATCGGATTATAGGCAGTAACATGACAGTCTCATTATTTTTTCATACAGCTATGGGGATGATAGGTTGATGTTCTCCTGCATGTATTATATTTTTCAAATATTCATATCAGTTTTGAGTGAATATTTATGCACCCTCCCCCGTTTATAGTATCTGCATATGAAATTGTGAAAATACCGAATCTGACATATAAGATGTCATTTCTGTCGTTTCATATCAACCCTTTTTTTAAAGGGGGTTTATAATAACTATTACTAAGTGAGTCTTTAAAAACCCTGTCTATCAAAAAGACAGCGCATATCGACAGAACTTTTTGAGTAAGAGTAATGGTTTGAAACTCATTAGGTCTGAATTTGCAGTTTGTGGTACTCAGATTTTTCTAATTTGATGAGACGTCATAGACACATCACTTTCATTATATCCCTCCGACGCTCTTTTTTTTCTGGCAGAAGACCGGAAACGGAACTTTTTTTTTTTGGCCCGAGAGTTTATGTTAGAGATGTTGTTGAAATCAAAATTATGGTCATATATGTATTCATTCGTACAGGTTATTAAAAAACCAGCTAAAGAGACTAATTCAGATGGACAAGCCTTTGTAAACATTTTGAAAAAGGAGATCTCATTGCTAAACATGTAATTTATCTTTAAAAGCCAGCAACAAATTACAAAGTTATTTTGCACACAATAAACAGTTCACATATTTTGAAAACTATGACTTTGAAAAATGACCTTAACCTTGAAGTATCCACTATTTTCAATTAAGTGATAAACTGTCACATCATATTGAACATATATATCAATGTCTGTTAAGATCTGAAAACTCGTGACTAAACTATCAACCGGAATATCAGAATTTTACATATTTATGACAATTTTGACCTTCACTGGTGACCATGACATTGAATAACCCATCAGTTCATTTTACTTGACGTACTTTCACATCACAGTGAACATTTTTACCAATTTATGTTAAAATTTGGTAACACATCAGTAACCCATAATCAAATTATCACCGGAAAGTGATTTTTGCATATTTTTGACAATCATGATCTTCATTGGTGACCTTGACCTTGAATAACCCATCGGTTTATTTATGTGACACACTTTCACACCATAGTGAACATCTTTACAAATTAATGTTAAAATCTGACCACCCAAACCAAAATTACAGCTCGGAAAACTTCGACAGACGTAACCAAAACATTACTTCAACCCTTGTTGTCATGATGACAGAAGAACGTTTTATGTGAATGAAATCATCATTTTTAATATCAGCCTAGTGTTGCTTCTTATTTGTCCAAAAATCATTAAGTTCTGAGCTTAGGCCATTTTCACCACTTAGTGAACATAGTCCTTTGAACAAGTCAAAATGGAGCTCAAATGATATCCAATCTAGATAAAAAGTATTTGGTGTTGAAGCGTGAAAACGTTTTCAAACTGGTAAACAATGTATATTTTGTAGTATTTCTATTGTATTACCTTTTAACTTCATAGTACGGTGTTATTTTTACGGAAATATGTTTGTCCAGATTAGAAGTTGTGCCCTCATTCGCAATCTTTTCTTTTTATATAAGCTTACCAGTTTACGATGTAGTATATATCAGCATCAAAAAGGAATGAACAGAGGAAGATCATCTTTGGGTTATTTATTGATTTGTCAGAGATTTTGTCTTTTATTTCATCAAAATGCAGATCAGGTTTGACTTCGAGTTTCCAAAGCTGAGGTCCTGTTGGTGGAACATCAAATTCTGCAAATACAATTTAATGGTAGACTATTAACGTAAAATGGATCGAGCTCATGAAAAGAGTTACAGTACCTTCAAACACTCAGTGAACAAGTAATTCAGGGGAAGAAAAAAAATCGAGAATCAAAAAAACTTATTATAACAAGTACAGTGTACTGTAAATTTTAGACACTTGCATATTATTTGAATATACATGTGCACGTGCACGTTACTAAAATAAGGTATATGACTGTGTAGTTAAACTTACACTGATAACAAACACTATAAATGTTTAGAACATAGTGACATTCTGTAAATATTAACATAACTTTGACAGCATCTCAATACAAAAGCAGTGTGTATATAATTACAATATAACGTTGCAGTGATAATAAAGAATACTTATTATGTACATATTTAAAATAACCTTTTCCGAGGACACAATTTTGTCTGTTGTGAACATCAAATCAATAATCAAAGGATTGAGAGTCCTAATGTTGCATTAAGCATAAGGAGAAAGTCAAGTGGCTTGTAATTTGGAACTGTTTTATTGATTTTCCATATCAAATGGATCTTGTAGCTAATTTATCATTTACTCTACGGGCCGAACATATTCATTGAAATACCTATTAGATTACCCGTTGACATATGACATGCCAGAGGTACGTGAATTGCATCGTCGAAAATCCCATGTTCGCTCAATACGCTTTGCTTCTTAATCGACCGTGGGATATTTGGTTAGCAAATCTTCGTACTCATGAATTATTAGTTAGGCGTAGCTAAGAAAGCACGGCGACAGCAGGATCATTTGACGAATGAAACGGCGCGGGATTTTGAGAGTCAGCTTCATTCTACAATGTAAAGGTGACTTCACGCTCCTCGTCTTAGCGTAGCGGATTCTTATGGAAATAATGAGCCAGCATTAGCTTTTTTAAAATCAACAAAGGGTATTCAAAATACTATGCGTGATTTCATTGGTCAGCAAGTAGCTGATTAATATTCATGAAAACGAAATTTTGTCAGTTGAATATCCCACGGTATATACAGAAATGATCACGGAAAAATACCGTAGGTTTTCGACGATGCGTGAACTGCTGCATTTCATGTATAGCGCGCCACTGGCTTACATCATACAGATTTCATTCATAGTATTTTCATTGATCGTTTTTCCCGCTTACATAGACGCATCGTTGCATAATCATCGTCCGATGTTTGCCGTGACTTCTATAATACAATTATAAGTAAATCATTCAAAGAAGATTGCAGTGCATTTTATTCATGTAAGTGTCACGCCGCGCCTAAACAGGAGCTCGTCATGCAAGCATATTTATCTACTGTATAACGATGATACGAGCAAACAGGTGCACGTATAGCTTTCCCGTTAGAGGCTATAGATAACACACAAAAATAAAACTGACATCGATCCGCTAAATTAGATGGATATTCCTTTTTTCAACTGCATAATAGCAGTTTATTTCACTCGCTGACACAGGGAATAGATGAATAAACACTTTTTTTTCTATAACCACTCGTGCGCCAAACTGAGAGAGTTCAATTAATAATTTTAACACGACTCGCGTCTCCTCAATAGACGAAACACTGTGTTTAATATGCTCAAATGGTACGTATAATTTAGTATATTTATCAATGTAAATGATATGTTAATTGATTTTTAGGTTCTGCGTTTAAAAAATATATGCAGTACGGATAAGAAATCACGAACATCGGTTTAGATCGAAATATTCAATGTCTTTTTTTTTTGCGTATTTAATAACAGGTTTGAAGTAACGTGTACATTATCATATCAGGAGTGATATCATTATAAGCACTGAACGAGAAAAGAAATTATTTGACTTTTAGGTTCCGTGTTTCACGAAAAAAGCACGGATGAGAACTCACGAATATTGGGCAAGAATCGAAATTAACATTTGGTTGTGCATAAAACCATATGTTTTTCGTTCAGGAGCTAATTATTACACCATCGTTATATAAGAATACAAGACAAATTTTGTGAAATAAAGACATTTTTAGAGCAAAAAAGTACAAAAAATACTTTAAATTATAGTAGACACATTATGTGATGATAATTAATTAGATGACATTAATTAACTTATCTATAGATCAGTGAAGATACATTTTACAACAGGTAATTCATTTCTTATATAATTATTGGAATAGTTAGGGTCTGCAAGATGCATGAAATTCCAGACAGTAAGCTACTAAGGCAGTATAAATGTCAATGTAAAAAAATCATAATCATCATCATCATCATCATCATCATCATCATCATCACCAGCAGCAGCAAGAACAAAGGCAATGATGACGAAAAATTCAGTACAGATAATTTTTTATTTTGTAAGGGAATTATGTACAGGTCCTAGTCTTAATTAACAATCTACTTCCCTTGATAATGTACCGCGTGGGTTCGAATCCCGGCAGGGTCATTCGGATTTTCATGTGAGGAAGCCTTCAGCTGGCTTGCGGTAGGCTCGACTTATAGCGCGCAAATGTCGCGTTGACTCGCCATATTTTTTTTCACGAAATATCGCAATAAATATCGAGTGTCATTTAAAAATGCTGTGCGTTGGGTCGCATTGTCGTGTATCGTTTCATAATGTCGTGCTAATATCGTGTGTCGCGTAAACGACACACGACAATATGAAACGACACACGACAACGCAACACGATGCACGACATTATAGTGCGCAAATATCGTGTGTCTACCGGTATCTATACGGTGATAAAGTAATGTTCTATAATCGCACCGGTGTCATTATTGAAAAAAATCTACTGTAACACAGACTAATGACTATTGCACCGGTTGACACACGATATTTGCGCGCTATAATGTCGAGTGTCGTGTTGCATTGTCGTGTATCGCGTCGCATTGTCATGCGTCGTTTTATGATGTCGTGTGTCGCGATTAAACTGTTACACGACACACGACAATTCCACGATATTAGCGCGCTATAATGTCGTGCGTCGTGTCGCGATGTCGTTTCATATTGTCGTGTGTCGTTTACAATTGTCGTACGTCGAATTTTCCAAGCGACACACGACAATGCGACACGACTTTTTGAAACGACACACGACATTTTGAAACGACAAGCGACAATCCGACACGACGCACTTCATTTTGAAACGACTCTTGTTATTTATTGCAAAGTGAATATTACTAGGATTTTTTAATATACAATGTATTGACATAATTTACACTGTTAAAACACAGTAGATAATTTTTTATTATTTATTATAACAAAACATTTTCACAAGTGTACAGTTCAACATACACTATCAACTATTTTAAATATAACATGTCAAGATTTTCTGATACCGTATTTTCTCCCTATATTAATATTTCATACCAGTGACTTACAAGAACCCCAAGAAAAAAAAAACGTCTCTTTAATCTTATCGATCATAAAATGAATACAACCTGTGATATAAGTATCACTTTACCACCCAAAAATAATTATTACAGAGAAAAAGTCATATTGAATAATGTACAATGTATATCATATTTAAAAAGCTTGTTCATGTTGACTACACAACTAAATACTATACTAATATTCTTTCATCATATATTTAATCACCGTCAATCTGCAATTTTATTTCTTTTCTTGTACAACTCTTCTAAATTATGTTGTTTTCTACATGCAAACTTATCATGCTGCTAAATTATATAATAATAAAATTATATAATATAAACTTACCGTATAAATAATTGTTTAAAAATGGTATTTTAGTATACATAATTAACTAAATAATGAAGTGTCAACATTGTACATTAAATAAGTACCATAATTCTGTTTTACACACATTTCGTATTCATATAATTTATAAAGTACAATAAATAGCGACAAAATTGCAGCTGAAGTCACAATAATAAATCTGATTTAGATTTAACTATGATTTTAATCAAACCTTACTGTAAACAATATTAGTTTAATGCATTACTAGATATACTACTGATCAATAAAGGCGATAGGGCACATCATTTGCAGTTTATTCAAAACTCCAAAATTAGTAATGGCGTCATTTAATCTGACCATGATTTTTATTCCCCCGACCCCATTTAATAATAAAAACACACATATACAAAATTAACAAGTTGTTTGTACATATCCATTCAAAAATATATGTTAGATTAAGATTACATACTGTTTTCTCGGTGTTTAAGGTTTAAAAAAATCAGAAACGGTAATTATTAACATCATACCGGTATTAAACGTCCCACTGCGACAATATCGAACAGGTTTATAATAATTACAATCAAATTTTTGGCAGTTCCTTGTTATTTTTTTAACAATGCTGACATGCCGCGCGAGGAGACTTGTCCTCCCAGCATACCAATAGCTACAATTGAAACGAAATATAGCGATCTTGTGGTCATCAAAACCGGGACATGGTACCGCAGTTCTTACAGCATGTCGACCACATGCCCGGATACAGAACATTGTGATGTAAAATATCCAATATGGTTGCAAGGTAAATATTGATTCAATCTACATGCAACATTGTATTATTTCTGTGACGCAACGTGGACGTGAATTTATGCATGTATGGTCATAATATGCAGGCACCGGACATACCCAAGTAAATAAACGTGTTTGGACGGGGACCAAGACCTTACCCTCTAAAATAGGAATTATATATTGGGAGGCTTTCATTTGATGTGGTTGATGCCACTATATTTTGCAGACAAAAGCTTGTCAATGATAGCAATATCTCTCGTCTTAATAAAGATATGAGAACTGATAAAAGTTTTCTTTCCCATGCTTCCAAAGGTTCACTCCCGGGGATAAGTGACGGGATGCAAACCGAACAACATGCAAACGGACTTATGATGGATGTTGCCATGACAACTACACTGTGGTTATCAAACACTGCACGTGCTACTTCCCCGAGCCGCTCCAGACGCCAACTGAACGATATTGTTTCGGTACTATTTATTTATTGTATTGTATGTCTTATATCATTAATAAATAGATTTAACTGATATTAAAACGTACATATAGCCAAAATTACAAGCTTAAGTCATGCATGTTGAATTTGCAATATCTGAATATGTTAAAATTTCTTTATATACCATTGTGAACAAATACCTGATCTTGGAGATGTCATAAGCTTCAAGCTTCCATTCAAAACCTTTTCTTAAATTGTGCATTAGACTTATATGTGTTTACATATGTAATCATAGGAGAAATAAAATTTTCAACCACATGCTAGAAAGAAATATCCCACTTTAAATTTGAAAATGTGAAATCATTACATGATAAACCTTTATTTTGATATTGACTTTTTTTCTTCTGCTTCCGTCTTATTTTCCTCTGATTTCAGCACTACCACGTTTGATGGTGACAGCAAAACTGTGAAATGAGATAATTAAACATATGTATCGAGTGTATACATTTCAGACTTTAATCTTAACAAGGTAACAACAACTACTACTACTACTACTACCACCACTTTAACTACAACGACAACACCACCACACAGCGCTGTGTCCCCAGGAGACAAACCAAATAATGGTAAGTAAACGTATGACTTTTTATGGTCCATCAACATATTGTATTCGTTATATTCCTGTTTATAAGGAACAGATAGAGTTTGCACACACACCAATACCATGTTATGAACAAGTGATATGAAACCACATGAATTTGCCGATCTGACATTGATCTGCCTTATAAAATAACTGTTGAGAGAGGCAATGTGTAATTAGTTTTAAGGATTGATATCATTAATAAAACAGCTTGTTCACAGATGTTCATTAACTAAGAATTCGATTTTTAACTACATGCGTGATTACGTCTATCAATACCAATATTCAGACGCATGGTCATCCAATGCACCCGTGATTGTAAAAAAGGTGGTTTCCCCATTACAGGCAATACTACCACAGATGGTATTATTGAAAATATAATTAGAATCATAAAGCTTTTATTCTATATTTTATACTTATATATATGGTACCGCAAGTACATGCTTCGGGAATATGGTATTCTATATTTTACCGATTTCGTCGAAGTTGCGTTTACGAAAACAGCGTTTTCCCATGTAACATCATTCAACATTCAACATCATATGAATAATGAATCAAATACATTTAACCCAGCTGTTCGAGTTCAACACACTATGCATACATATAAAATACACGCGCGTGACGCAGAGACTAAAAGTTATATGTAACGTGTTAAATACAAGAAAATATGTGATGGGTATATGACACTGGAAAAAGTTGTTTGAGCACAATGTCATATGATAAATATATATATATTTGAAATCAAGGTAAATAGTAATATCAGAAAACACTTCTTCTTTTTTTTTGACTTCTTCGCCGTCCAATGACACTATCACCACGGCTAAATATATTTAGATTGCTGGTTTGTCTCTTTTTAAGGCCCAGTGACAGCATTTTATATTATGATTTGTACAATAGGTCAAACAAATGACAATAGCTGTTCGGCAAGCAAAGGATGTACCAAGTTGTTTATAGTCATCGTTATCTCAGTCGCTCTGTTACTTTGTGTGGCGACCATTGCAATAATGGCGATCATCATTCACTATATAAAGTAAGTACTGTATGGTGATACACTATTAACATGAAATGGCTTCCAAATGGATCAAGTCTCAAACTTCATGTGGTTGTTGCTCATGATTAGTAGATGTCCCTATTGATTTTGGTGTCATTACCTCAAAGGTCAAGGTCACAAGGTCACATGTTGTGTATGTATAATACCAGACCTTGTCCGAGTGATAACTTAAGTTCTATTTGACCTTTAAGTCTCAAACTTCATGTGGTTGTTGCTCATGATTAGTAGATGACCCCTATTGATTTTGGTGTCATTACCTCAAAGGTCAAGGTCACAAGGTCACATGTTGTGTATGTATAATACCAGACCTTGTCCGAGTGATAACTTAAGTTCTATTTGACCTTTAAGTCTCAAACTTCCTGTGGTTGTTGCTCACGATTAGTAGATGACCCCTATCGATTTTGGTGTCATTACCTCAAAGGTTAAGGTCACAAGGTCATATGTTGTGTATGTATAATACCAGACCTTGTCCGAGTGATAACTTGAAGTTCTATTTGACCTTTAAGTCTCAAACTTCATGTGGTTGTTGCCTATGATTAGTAGATGACCCCTATCAATTTTGGTGTCAATACCTCAAAGGTCAAGGTCACATGTTGTGTATGTATATATGTTTGATGACTTGGCCACTATATGGAAATTATGCAAAAGACTTTTTATTACTTAGATCAAGATAACATAATTTATGTTGTAATGTTGTTTTGTTTTAAAGTTTGAGATATTTGAAGGATGATGTATCATTTTCTTTCATTATTGTGGATGTTTGTGCTTATGGCTAATTTTTATAATAAACCTAGAGCACTAAGTCTTAATGTTTTGTTTGTTTATAACTGACAATGTTCTTTCACTTAAACCTTTGTGGACTTGTGTAAATATTTCTCCAGCCCATTTATTTCAGTAAATGTTTAGTTCCACATTTTAGCACATTATATTTTCACTCAAATTTTTGAAGTTTGAGAATTTTTTGTGACAAGCCAACATTATGAAGGCAAACTCCTTGCATGTAATATAGCTACATACATATTATTGCATATGAGGGGGGGGGCATATATGTTTCACAAAAATTTCTTGTTATAAAGTTTATTTCTATCCTTGATGTGATGTTTTTGTCATATTTACATGTTGGTTGCTTTGAAAATTAGTATTTTAGTCATATATCGACGTCCAGCCGACCTCGGAATCGGAAGGTCGTGGTTCGATACCCGGTATACCATGGTCGTTAAAATGGTACTGGTATAGCTCTCATTTACATAATTATGCTCCCCTTTATCTAGAAATCTTATGTACAATATATGTTATTGGTTACACATTTTTAAATTTCGTACTGGCGATTAAAATCATTCCGTGAAATTTGATAACGTATTATGTATATTGTATAAAATCTTTCTATCTATCGATAGTAAAACACTCTTTAATTACAGGGATTACTCTTTTTTCATCAACTATAACTTTTAGTATCTGTCTTTGTGTATCCTAACGTAAGGAAAACAATATCTCAAGTATTTCACCGGTTTATTTTTTAATTATCATATGTCATTTCGTTGTTAATTTATATCTTACGTCCAGGAAAGACTGTCTAATACATGCAGATGCAGGTTATGTAAAAGGTAACCCTATTTTATTAAATAAGCAATGTGATTGTATGTATGTATGTATGTATGTATGTTAACTCATTTATTCTATTTCATTTTAAAGTGTATCATATCATAAATAATGTAACTTAATTTTGTGAACTGATTAAACTGGACAATCATACATAAAATTGAATGTATACAATTTGTTTAAAGTTTGAGCATATGTGAACTACATTTCATCGTGAGAAAACTGTTAGTCGTTCTTTGTTTACAGGACATGCATACATATCTGAGATTTTGTGTCACCTACTGTAAGCAAAGGTGACACATAGGGACCACTTTTCCGTCGTCTGTCTGTCCATCTGTCTGTCCGTCACGTTTTTTTCCGTCACGCTTCAGCATGTTTTCAAGAGAACATTGTTGTATTTATATATAACAGATATACATACATGTATTTTGTCTTAAACATATAGTCATGATAAATTTCATTTACACATTTAATAAAAAGATGATTTTGTTAATATTATTGAGTTTTATGATCTTTCTTTTCAGGAAAAAAGAAAACAGATTAATGGATCTTGTTTTCGGTGTTCTAGAGAGAGAGAGAGAGGGAGAGAGAGGGGGGGATGGAACTGCAAAGGGAGTGATTGTGAACAAAATAGACAAAGTGTACAGTCTTACCCTTGACTGGCAAAAGAATATCACAGTTAACCACAAATACACAATTGACTTTTAAATGTTTGTTTTAATATTTTCTTTCCTCGTTTTGTTTCACTCATAAGATATGAGTATCTTTATTTACATTTTTACAGCACGTAAAGGATAAAACTGATTGTATAACACAGAACATTTATGTTTGTACATGTTAGTATACATTTTATAGTTAATATACCCTATGTATCACTTTTGCGTTATCGTCCACACGACACGAATTAAAAGAAAAGTGCATCACATAACTTGTCTCGGTAGTTGTCAAGCTCGACAGGAACATTAAAAACACATATTTATCCTTTTGAAAGAGTAAAAGCAACGCAGAAAGCGACTCGATTCTTTATTTTCATTTATTTCAATCACTTTACCGGACGAAATTTGCACAAACATTTTTTTCAAGAAATTGCCGAGAATAGTGTCCCCCTTCCATTTTATTGTTACTATTATGTATGATATGAATCGTTACTTGCAACTCCGTGCCCCTGTTAGCAATACGGCAGGAAAAATAAAAACGGAAGCAAGAGATAAAAAGGGGGTGGAAGGAAGAAAATGAGCAGAAAAAAAACAACAACAAAAAACGAAAGAAGAGAAAAACCAAGCTATAAAAAACTTGTACTTAACATTCTCAACAGTTCTCTGGTTGTACTAGTACCTTGAAAATATTAATACATAAAATCCATTATATAATACGTCGACCGCATACATTTCGAATAGTGCATGTAAAGCTTTTCTTTTTAATTCAAATATACAAATACGTTGAATAAACTTGAAATATCTATACATTAATAAAACAATGTGTTTTTCCCTTAAAATAATAATTATTGTTTGCTTCAGTTTAACGTATAATGAACAGTATCTCAGTACTTTTATTTTGTTTTTGTTTTTGTCTACAGAAGGCAGATATAGTACTCAGCCTCACTGCAAGATCATGCCATAGAAAAGTGACTGAATACCAAACCAATTCACATTATCCTGACACTAGGTCAACCAATCTTGGATTTATCTAATGTGCTTAGCGCAACGATATTCACAAGTACTATTTTTTATTGATTTAAGTACATGATTATCGCAGCTGGAGATCGAAAATACGTCCTCCCGGTTACTTGAAGGACGCTCTTACCACTTATGTTTATGAAAAATGAATTGATTTTGGTCCATTTGAAGTCACCATCTTCATGTCTGTATGACAGTCACTAACAAAATATGTCACGTTATTTTTCTTTTTAACTTCAATCTATAAATGTATATTTTTGAAAACTTTCAATATCTAAGCGTGGCTATCTCGTGATATTAACGGATCATTCAATACTTCTCACTCTGAACGTATTCTTTACTTTAATACACAATGATTGCTTTTCTATTAAACTTGCTTAACCAATCGCACAATCCTCTCTTGTAACGTTTACCATCAATCTTAAAAGTGAACATGACTAACACTCTACTCCAATATGCCTTATACCTCATTGACCATTAATGTTTCATCTGAAATATTCTTTATGCTATCTTAGTTCATGTTTCTGCAATAAATCCACATGGAAAGCCTGCAAAAATAAAGTTCTTAGGAGAGAGCCATGTGCATTTCTTCAGCATGTAACATACTTCCCAAAGCTAGAGTGCGAATAGAAGTCAAAACGTAATATAAATATTTTGTTCACGACTATGGGCGCTTAAGGAAGTATGGAGAACTGAAAAATAAACAACATGATTATGCCGTATGTCTAAAAGAATACCTGTATGCAAAATTTAACAAACTACCGTCCGATTTTGGACTTATGGTCGGTATTTATATATATATATATTTCTTGATATCAGTGCGTAATTTCTTTCTCTTTAAAAAACGAATTATATGCATCTTAAATTGACATCAGTTTCCTTGCCTATAAGAAAACATCTGTCTTCAGTGGTGTAATATACGAAGTCGACCTAATGTATTCACATCTCACACATCGTTAACGCCAACAGCTGGCGCCCCTTTCTAACAAGACATTATGATGAGGTAAAAGCTTAATCTGTTATCAGAGACATCCAGCAGTAGGTAGGTGGACATATACACATTTATTTCGTCAGAGTATGTTTAAGTAGCAATTTCATTTTATTTCATTTTTAGTAAAATATAAAAAAATCGCATGAATACATTAGTAAATAATAATTTAATTGGTGTTTCCTATCTAGTTTAACAAAAGTTGAAAGTTTTTTCAAACTTTTTTCATGTATGGGACACGATGTATAGAGAAACATGGAAATATTTGTAGTCACATTGCAATTTGCATACATAGTAAAACCAGATAAAGATTTTTTGTGTGAATAAAATATTCTTTTTCCAAATCAAATTGAACAAAACAAATCGTGAATTTGATGTTCAACGGGAACTTTCGGAAACACTGACTTCAGTTCTCTTTATTTTTTTTTTTATCCAAGACATTGCTATGAATTGAAACATTGAAATTGTTATTATATAACTTAAATATATTCATTTTCATTCTGCGAATAAATCAGGGATATTCAAGAGCAGGAAATTTCTTTTCAAACAAAAAGAAGCAGTTGTGCTTTTCGTATGTATTTCTTAAGGTAAAGTCCCTGTAATGGTTCCGCAGTACAGTTCGGACCCCATGGCATATCACGGAGATAGCCAAGGTTTCCTAATGTTTCATTGGTTCTTTGGTTAAGTGGTCCAGAACGTAGCGGAACCATTACAGGGACTTTACCGTTAGTCATGAGAGACCTCGTGAAAATAAATAAAAAAGAAATTATATCTTCTTTAAAAATTAATGGACGATACATATTAGATATAAATGTAATTTCAGCTGATCAACTTACTTTTTATGGAAAAAAAAAGAACCACAGTTTGATAAAAAAAAAATGAAAAATTAACAAAAATATATTATCAGAAAATCAAAATTAGTGTGTGTTTTTTTTTTTCTTCTTTTTATTTATGACAGGACTTTTCGGAAACCCGAAAAATGGTGACCCATATCTCTGAAATATTGATTACAAAATATTTGCTAGAGTTCAAGCTCGACTGTTTTAAGTTTTATCTATAAATGTTTCATTGGTTACAATGATGTTATGAATTAGGTGGTGCCTATACAATTTATTTCTTGATTATAAAAAAAGGCTTTTGATACTGTCGATTTTTTTTTTGATTTTTTTTTTTTGAGATTTTGGTAAAATTTGGCTTCCTGAACAAGTATATTGCATGGATAAAAATATTTAATAAACGACAAACATGTATGTTCTTCAGTTATGAACACTTTTTTGAATAATGATTTTCAGTTATGAACACATGTTTGAAATCGCTTTTTTTCAGTGTCGCGTGGTATAAGATAAGTCTTTCCGCTATCTGCTTTACTATTCATTAACATGCTAAAATCTATTTATCCGTCTGTTAAAGACATTAATACATAAACTGATTCTAGAAACATCATAACTCAGATTGTCAATTATTACGATTATTATGCGCAATATTGAGGAAATACCAACTATATCAAACAATTTGCCTCTAAATCAGGTCTTAAAAAGAATTACTACTGAAGAGATGTTATTCGGCAACTGAAATATATTAAATCAACTGAAATTTATGGTATTGAATTTCAAAAAAAAAAATATGACGGCATAAGGCGTTTATTTTAGTACTAACATAGCATTATGTGAAAAATTAGATTGGAATAATAAAAAAAGAAGAGTGTTAGCAAATACATAATAAATAAATGGAACTTAAATATTTAACCTTTTAATGAAAAACATAAACAAACAAACTATGTGTTTGTTAATTTATAACAGAATAAGCTTATCTTATCTAGTCGAACTATATATATATATATATATATATAAAAAAAGAACTAAAAATCAAATACTTTGATAGTTCATAAGGTCCAAAAACTAAATTTCCTCTGTTTCCATTCTATCATGAACTTTTGGAATATGATATCGGAAAAAATATAAAATCAAGTGTACCACAAAGGTTCTGGAATATAATTTAGATGTGCTTAAAAATCATTATTCCTTAAAACTTGAATAGAATTGAATAATTTTCTATGACGAAATTGTCATGAACTGAATAATCAAAGAGGATAAAAAATAACAACAAAAGATGTCACAGGACCACACCAAACAAGCTTAACACAAAATATAGAAAAAGTGAATTATTATGTGTTATTCCAAATTACTAATGTAAAAATATTCATAGATTTGTGCAGACAACTAAAGTATGTAAAATTAATTGATTATTATCTTTAATTTTTCATCAGGTATTTGATTATTTTTTTAAACGTTTTAATCAGGCAGTCAGTATTAAAATTGTGTTTCTCTTATTGTATATCATGTAGTTATTATCTTTTAGTAGTGCCTTATTATGCTTCCAAAGACATTTACCATTTAATATATTTGATAGGTTTAAATTGAGGGAATTTATAGAGTGATTTTTCAAATTCGGTACATACAGGGATACTGAAACATAACATTGGGAATTAAGTATGACATCCAATACAAGAAAACTACAATTATGATCAGAACCTATCTTAATATAATTCCCTTTTCTACAACTATGATCGAATTTCATGGTTCATAAAAGGTATAAAAATATAATATTAAAGGCAATGAAATAAACATTGTCCAAGACCGAAGCCTGTACGTTCTAAGGTATATACATTATATACACCCTGTTGTTTTTATCAATTCAATTATGATATATCTTATTATAACACGATGCCAATTGATTGCTCAAAATTAACATTAAAAAGCAAATACCATGACATTTATTAGTATGATTTTAGATTTTACTATTAAAATTTTTGTGCCATTAGATTAAATTATTAAGCCGAATCGTCATAGTGTAGGTACATAGGCTCAATCTTATTAGATGATTATCGTCCTCTTGAAATGGTTTTCAGCTATCAGTTGAATTCTATTCAGATCAACAGGTCTTAAAGTAAAACATTCACTATAGCATAATGATACGATACTTAGATAAATCGTACTTGATATCTT
>CM037786.1:13245036-13295036 GCA_021229015.1 Solen grandis | reverse complement strand
TAAATATTGTATTCACATGCTTTCCCAAATTTCATTATTCTCTGACATTCCGCTTGGAATGGTTGGGTTATATATTTATGGCTAGGAATGGTAGGGTATATACTTAAAGTCATAGATAATCAAGTGTTGGGTAAATAAAGATTGTTTACCTTGTCCCTGCTGGAGGGATCATATTGAAGTTGACATGGTATAGACGTGGCATGCTCAGGTTGACATTCTCAGTGCACCCCGGATGTTTTGTGTGTGTATATGAATATCATGACGGCTCTCTATGAAGTATTCTGTGCTTTATCAAATTTAATCTCTGAACTAACTGAAAAAAAATACTTGTCTACTTTTAAACTGTTACCAGAGAGAGAGAGAGAGTACTAGAGAGAGAGAGAGAGAGAGAGAGAATTGGTGAAGATTAATCATTGGATTCAGTCACTGTTTCTGAAGGATTTGTGGTCAGGGTGTATGCATCTATGTGTGCATCTTCTGTATAAATTATACATGATTTGTGATTATACTGATGATATATCATTTTACGTATACCACATTTTTCCAAATAAATGCCCCCTTCCTTTTGAATGAAAAATAAAATAAAAAACAAAAAAAAACAAAGGTCAAGATATAATAAAGTTATGGTGATTTATATCAGTACTTAATACAATTGTAAGTAACTAGGTGGACTTGTTTTATGATAAGGTTTTATGATTTATGATAAGGCCAGCTATATTCATGCTTGTTCATTTTACTATTAAATGAAATGAATGTTATTGGAGTGTTTTTGAGGATTTGTCTTCACAATCCATAATAATTCCATAATAATGATTTTATAAAACAGATTTTTTGTCTTACTCTTGTTTCACTTTGTGAATTTAGGATTGGGACTGACATATTGTAGAGGTGCAGTTGTATGTGTCTGCATAGCCACTAAGCCAATCAAAACATTGAATTATATCCAAAATCTTTTTTACATGCATTTGAACTTTAAGGCTTTTTTTTTAATCTCATTACCTCATGAATATTCATGTACAAATTTAGAATTTGATGAATATTAATTGACTGAACTTTAAATGGTATATAAAACAATGGATTTTTCTTTGCCATGTCTGTGTACTGGTAGAACTGAGTTTCAATAGAGGAGAGACCCACATCAGTCAGTTCCTGAAAAGAGCTGCCTGATATGGGTCTGCTCTGAATGTCAATGCATGGAAATGAGTCTGTTTGAAGTAAAGGGTTAAAATATCTCGAGACAGATTCTTGGACATGGTTACAGTGGATTTGGCGATCAGACAGTGTTGTGGTCTGTCCAATCACATGCTGACTGTCAATGACTACAATACAAGTACTTCAAGTAGAGCTAGAGGTTATCCTATATTACAGCTAGAGGTACTCCTATGAAACTAGAGAAAATTTAATGGTAGCTTGTAATTTATTTAATGGTAGCTTGTGAGTTATGTCAGATGGGTAGGTCAAAGTCACTGTTACTAAAAATAGGAAACTGTAATCCTATAGCTATACTAGAGTATTTGGACAAAGTCTCGGGTGTTTATCACCTTTTAGTGTATTTGACTTTGAGTTTTCTCATCCTTAAGTTTCAATTGTGATCTAAAATATTTAAATTGTTTCATAGCCAGGATATCTTTTTTGTTGCCATGGTTATGTGGTTAATGACTCAGTCCACCAGAATGTGTGTAATCCTGCTCCTGTGGAGTGTGTGGTACAGTGTCACATCTGGATAACAAGCATGTTAACTGCGTGCAGTATGGCTGTCCATTTAAGGATAATTGAGCGATATTTCAAGTCCATTAAAATATCAAAAGTGTATGCTCTATGCAGCAAATCTATGTTACTGAGTAGATTTATGTAATATCAATTCAGAAAGAAATCTGCTAGATGATGATGATGATGATAAATTGTTCACAATCCTGTAGTTTTACAGAGATTAATTTGTCTGCACAGTATGGATACTGCTTTTTGTTAGCATTTTTTCTTACTCAGGGTGATCTGCATGTGTCAAAAAGGTAAAGGGAGACACCATTTAATAACACTATAAACAAAATGATCTTCAATTGTTAATCACAGAAACATATTTCGACATAACTTCTTCAGATAAGTTTTTATAAAAACATGAGTACTACATCATTTTAGCATTATCATGTATTGAATCTAAATTCTGAATGATACCATTCACTTAATTTAACTGTGTATTGTTTATGAACACAAAATATTTATATTTCTGAAGGTATAATACTGGGTAAAATCTCTATTTGTCTACTATTGAGACTATTACTTCCTTGTATGTAGGTTTAAGTCACAGCGGTATGTCAATATATCCATGTTCCTGAAAGGGTTTTGATACTGAGAAAATAATGGGATACTTGACATAAGGAGGTTTGAGATATCGTGTAACAATCAGTCAGATTGAATACTTCCTACTACATCTTTATGGTATATCCACGTTTCTAGTTTCAAGCTACATAAATATGATGGTGAAAGCTTGCATACATAATTATGGCCCCATGTTCTCAGTTAATACTTCAGTACAATCTCAGTCTTAAACTCAAATATCTGCTCAGCATTGAGTTTGAAACTGACTACGATATTTAAAGATGTCCTTGGAAGAAGAAAAAAATCATGCTAAAACTTAAGTTTGAGTAATAACTATGATGTGGGAGTATACTTAAACACTGTCTAAGGGGTAATTGAGAACAAAGTTTGACATAGCTAAGATCTTACATAAATGAAGCAGTGAACATGGCTCATCAGTTAAACTCAGTTGAGTTTGATAACCAAACTTAACTTTGAGAATGAGTAGGACTTTCAACATCTTCGAGAACTTGGGGCCTTGAGTTTAATTGTTTATTTTAATGAACGAGGAAACCCATATTCCCCCCTCCCCCCCAAAAAAAAACATACAATAATGAAAACTTCACAAACATGAAAAGGTGTAAATGTCATTGGTAAATTGCCAAATGACATTTTATCTCCAAAGTTTTGGTCTGTTAACTATCTTGTTACAATGGCTGGTATGTGGCCAGTAGCTGAGATACAATGTATTAGTTACATTATTTTTGTTCACATTATATTTGTCAACTGAAATTTGTCATACTTCATGAATGTAGTGAGACCTGAATTGATTGAATTCATTGCTGTTAATAGTTCTTTCTTTTTACTTTGTAATTTCCATATTTTCTCCATTGTGTTTTTTTCCTTAATTTCTTCCTGATGAAATATTATTGTTCCATCAAATTAAAAAAAAAATGACCTATTTTTTTTCAGAAATATATTTTTTATTAATTAATAGTATATATGTAATTTGTATCTATGTATGTAGTATAAAAGGAAAGAACTTTTTTCTCTATGATGTTGCATAACTCGTGAAGGAGTATAAGTTCTTTTGAATGCAAAGGTGGCTCATGCCTGAATTAAGGTGGTTGATGTGCAGGTTTCAATTATTTAATTAGTGGTGTATCAATGGTCCATATAGAAAGCTTGAATTACGATAAAAATCTGTATAACAGCCTTATAATCACAGCTAGCTGTCTCAGATACATCAGAGATATCTCGAGGGTTTTTTTGTTGCTCTATAGAATCGCTGATACAGATGTATATCTGCTATTCGAAGTTACTAAAGACAGTAGGGAGCCACTGAGCTTCATCTATAAATGGAAACTGTGCTGTCGCTTAGTAGTATAAATCAAAGCGCTGATAGTGCTAAGAGAACATTATTGTCTCATTTCTTTTGTATATCACAGTAAATTAAAGAAACAGAGGTCAAATTTTAGCGCAATGCCAATAACCCCACTTTTACGTTGCGTTAACATGGTCATTAGATGAACGTACCATTTGCTTCAACAGACTGATAACAATCAACACATTCCCATTTTTATTCCCCCTATATTTCTATAACCTTTAATGAACAATCGTTTATTATTTTAATATAAGTTTAATATTTGGAAAAACTAAATTTCCCTGAATATTTGCAGCTTGTCAAACCCTCTTACACTTGAGACACACACAACTTAAGCGCCTTCTGCGCTTTGATTCATTGAGAGTAATTTAAGGCAGTCATGCAGCCACTTGGAAGTCTTCCTTGTTAATAATTATTTGTTCCTTCATGTAGACATTTATAAAAGTACACATAATTGTATGTATATGTACATCCTGTTGTTGATTGCTTGAATTTAAAGATTAGTCAACACCCAAGCATCCATTAAAGTAAAACAGACATAATTAAAGGTAGATGTAAAGTAAAACAGACATAATTAAAGGGAGATCTTAGATTATATTGTTTTTTGCAATTAAAAAAATATCTCTCAATTAACTACTAAAATACTCCCCAGTTTTCAAAGATCCATTCTTTTGAGTCTTGATTTTCTCCCATACATAATTATGTAGGTTTTATCACTCGTGAGCCCTATTAAAAAAACTTTGTTTAAACAAATTTGATTGTTAGAAGTAAGAATGCTCTATGAAGTGTTTATAATTTTCTTATTTACACAATAAAACCTTAAGATTTTGGCCCATTTTTATTGTATTGTATAAAACAAACACTTCTTGTATTTTTTATTTTTCATGAAAATACAGTAAAACCTCGCTATTAAGACCACCTTCTGTTCCATTGAAAAGTGGTCTTAATAGTGAGGTGGTCTTATTAGTGAAACATAACCAAATTCTCATGTTCATGTTCGTTTTTCGGCCTTGCACTCCCACTCCTATGTATATCTTTGTGTGCATGTGTGAATGTTGTTTATATTTTACATTTTCATGTATGTTTGTTCTTTGTATGTACATTTTTATATAAAATAGAATCTCTCCCTCTCTCTTTCTCTCTCTCTCTCTTTCTCTCTAAAAAGTCAAACACTAATGTCAAATTTATTTTAATTTATTTGATAAATACTGTAATGCATATGCAAAAATAAATAAATACACATGCCCAACATATTGAACATTGACATTCAATCGTTCATAATTGCCATGCAATCTCTTTTCTTCAGTTTTCTGAAAATCCACTGTACCCTCATTCATGTCTAATTAGGGACAATTAATGACTATTCACACTTTTTCCCCTTTCACACATAACGTATCACTTGACAGTGTGTGTACCCAATTTATGGCACCTTTTCCGGTTTACGACACCGTAAAGCGGTAATTGACACCCAGTGTATTGTACTGCACTATACACAAAATATTGTTATATCGCCGCAGGCGGAATTTTTAGCTCACCTGAGCACGTGTGCTCAGGATGAGCTTTTAGGATCGATGAATGTCCGTCGTCCGTCCGTCTGTCGTCCACAATTTGTTCGTTTGCACTCTAGCATCTTCATTTTATGAGCAATTATCTTCAAACTTTAAAACAATGTTTATAACCATAACAACTCGGCCAAGTTCGATTATGGCTGATATTGGAACATTAGGTCAGGAGTTATGCCCCTTTTAAAATTCAAAAAAGCCAGATTTCACATTGTTTGCACTCTGGCATCTTCATTTCATGAGCAATTTTCTTCAAACTTTATATCAATGTTTATAACCATAAAATCACGGCCAAGTTCGATTATGGCTGATATCGTACCATTAGGTCAGGAGTTATGACCCTTTTAATATTAAAAAAATGCCATATTTCACTTTGTTTACACTCTAGCATCTTCCTCTTTTGAGCAATCATCTTCAAACTTTATGGCAATGCTTATGACCATTATGTTTCGATTGAGTTTGATTATGACTGAGATCAGTTGATTAGGTCAGGAGTTAAGACCCTTTTAATATAAAAAAATGCCAATTTCACTTGTTTACACTCTAGCATCTTCATCTTTTGAGCAATCATCTTCAAACTTTATTCAATGTTTATGACCATAAGGTTCGATTGAGTTCGATTAATGCTGAGATCCGTCAATTAGTTCAGAAGTTAGCCCCTTTTAATATTAAAAAAATGCCAGAAATCACTTTGTTTACACTCTAGCATCTTCATCTTTTGAGCAATCATCTTCAAACTTTATGACAATGCTTATGACCATAAGGTCTCGATTGAGTTCGACTATGGCTGAGATCCGTCAATTAGGTCAGGAGTTATGCCCCTTTTAATATAAAAAATGCCAATTCACTTGTTTACACTCTAGCATCTTCTTTTTAGCAATCATCTTCAAACTTTATGACATTGTTAATGACCATAATGTCTCGATTGAGTTCAATTGTGGCTGAGATGGGTCATTTAGGTCAGGAGTTATGCCCCTTTTAATACAAAAAATGCAAGATTTCACTTTGTTTATTCTCTACCAACTTCATTTTTTTAACAATCATTTTTAAACTTTAAGACAATGTTCATGCCCATAATCTCACAATCGGGTTCAATTATAACTGATATTGACTTGTAAATTTAGGAGTAATGCCCATTTCACCATAAAAAAAAGCCAGATTTCACTTTTACACTCAAGCATCTTTATTTCTTAAGCAATCATCTTTCTCAGGTGAGCGACCAAGGGCCATCTTGGCCCTCTTGTTTATGGTCTTCCAAGTGGATTAAGAATAAGAGGAATATGGTAAGTTTTGTCCAGCATCAGTGGTCGTAATGGTGGAATAGCGAGGTGGTCGTTATTGTGAAACAAACGACCATTGAATTAATGCATTAAAATATTTGGTTCCAAAAAAATATGGTCGGTATAGCGAGTTGGTCTTAATTCCCAGGTGGTCGGAAAGCGAGGTTTTACTGTATATTGGTATTCCATAGATATTCTCAGTTGAAGTAGTTCAACATAAACTTAAGAGTTATTTGTCAGCAAATAAAATTTTTCAAAAGATGGTCTTTGTTTAGGGACAAAAAATGATATATGAGCCTTGAGGGTGACGGTTGTTGGTTTGATTCCTGCTGTAGACAAGACAACTGTAACCCTCTCTGGGGTTTTCTGAAGAGCATAAACCCACTTAAAAAATGATTTTTACACATCAGAATTTTAAATTAGGACAAGTAATCACTGAAATAAGTCAGAAGATATTTAACAATTGAAGTTAACCATTAGAATGCCGTAGATACTAGTGGATTCCTTTGTGATCAGTACAGACCAAGATCAGCCTGCACATCCGAGCAGACTGATCATGGTCACTATTCAATCAATAAATTTTCTGCAAGCACCCCTATAAACAACTAATGGTATAGTCCAAAATGAAGAAAGGACAAGTCCAATTAAGAAATTTAGCATGGTAAATATTAAATTAAGACAAGGAAGAAGGGACATAAGTCTAAATGCATTTACAATTGTAGTTGAATATATTTACATTTGTATCTTTTTTCAGCCAGAGAACTTGTTGTATTCAAAGAAGGGCCCTGATGGTATTATCAAACTCACAGACTTTGGTTTTGCCAAAGAACCAACGTCGTACAAATCCCTACAGACCCCATGTTATACGCCATACTATGTTGGTAAGTAAACAAACACACCTGTTTGGCTTTGTGTTTATCTGTTTTCCTTTTCATTACTTGACTCATTGCCAGAACAACAAAAGAAACAAATTAGTCTGAAAAAAAAAAAAATATTTTTACAGATTTTTTTATTTCATTTTTATCTTTACATTTTAGCATTATGTTTGTATATAAAATAAAAACAAAACTATTGAAACATGGAACATAAGTATAATATAAAAAATGTAAAGGAACATTTAAAGCTAATTTTGGGGAAAAAAAAGTTTTGTGTTTCTGGAGTGTCTGCCCTGGATATAGACCATTTTCTGCAAGTTCCCTAAAAATTATACTATGTGATATCTAGATATATAAATAAAAATAAAGATGGAACATATTTGTTTTGCTCTTGGAATTACTTCTTTGAAATAGAAGAATGAATGTAATTATAACCATAATTGTGTTCTAACTAAAAGTAATAGTCTCTTACTTGTGCTTCAGTTTTTTGTAAGATATAGAGAATTTGTGTTGCCTAGCAACCATTAGATAAGAATATTACTGTGTATTCTTTTACAGCGCCAGAGGTTTTAGGCCCAGAGAAGTATGACAAGTCATGTGACATGTGGTCGTTAGGAGTTATTATGTACATATTGTAAGTATGGCGCTATTCAGGTTGTGTTGTTGTTAAAGGGTGCCTTCGTGTGGGGCTAATTAAGTCTTATACAAAGGATTTTAACCCTTTCCCTCATATAGACTCATTTTGACGCACTCAATAGGTACCACATAAAGCCTGATCTGCAGAAAACCACAGTTAAACCTTACCAAATTTAATTATAAAATCCTCATTTCCAGACCACTGAGGAGCAGCGAACAGCATAAAACCTGATCAGCCTGCGAGTTACTCGCAGGCTGATCTGGTTTTATGCTGTTCGCATAGGTCTATTCATGGTTTCCTCTATGAGGGAAAGGGTTAATCATATTTAGAAACCAGACCTAACCTGGAAAAAAGCTTTATGGGAAATCACTGATTCATCTTTCCATTATAAACAGCTTTTACTATTAGAATATAGTGCATAATAACTTAGGAAGATAAGTACTGAAGTGTTGATTTGATTTGAATAGATCTACTGAACCCTTGTATATATATACTGGCCTGGGTTTTCCATTATACATGTATATGAATTCAGAGATACAAGTATTGTGGCCAGTGCTGAATCTTTTCGTACTTAAGAAATAAAGTAGATTTAAATGTATCTAATTTGTCCAACAAATACTAGCTCTTGTGGAAAGTACTGTTGTTAATGAAAGTGCGATAATAGAGTGGCTTCATGATACAAGAGACATTGAGTACAGTGACAATTTTGCAATAAGTTAAATCTATTGAACCTCTTAAAATGCTAAACAAACAGAATTTGCTTTGTCAGAATAATCTATCTTAGAGTAACAGATCATTTCCTTAAAACTGATGTCTATTTAGTGTGACACATGCCAACATATCGGCCGCGGAGGCCATGGCGTACCAAAGTCTTTAATGTAGTGTATATCTTAAAACTCATGCTTGGTGTTCAGTTATAAAGGCAGCTCTTGGACTGGTTGGCACAATGTCAGGGTAATGTGACTGAATGTTTATCATGCCACTTGTTTTCTATATGATATCGCATTGATGCAGATCTATATCTGTCTCATGTGACTGAAGCCCCCAAATATCTGAGATACTGTTGAGTGGAACATAAAACCCAAGCAAACAGGCCCCTGTTGGCTGGTGCTAGTATAAAGTGGTGCTGGTTGTGTTACAGACTGTGTGGCTACCCACCGTTCTACAGCAATCATGGTGCAGCAATCTCCCCAGGGATGAAGAAACGAATCCGGAACGGACAGTACGAGTTCCCCAATCCCGAATGGAGCCGAGTTTCGAAAGATGGTAACTAGACTACAAATTTATTGTAATGTTGTTTTTGAAACCCAGCTGCATATATGACAAATTAAGGATAAGTTTAAACTGAATAATTTTTCTCTTGATTAAAACACATCTCTGTAGATATTAATTGATATGCAAGGTGACTCTTAGTATTGTAACAGTGTTACATCTGACGTCTTAAACCTTGAAAATGTTCATCCACTTTAAAAGTCGGATGCAATCAGGTCCATATCTTTATTGATCTCAGCATTTGACTTGTCATTCACTGCTCTTTCAGTGGGAAAATTCTTAGAAATGATCTCCCTTTTGATATAGGAGAAATGACTATCCCCAAGAATACTTATGCAGGAGTCACAAGGTCCCATCATCTCATTAAGTTAATCATTCATTGTCTCATTCATTGATGTACAATTATGATTATATGTAAGTGCTTGATAAAACAGACAAATAAAACTTCACCATTTAAGTATAGAGGACTTGACCACTGTAATCAGTAGTAATAAGATGACTTCACATGGTTAGGTTTTAGACTGGTCCCTACTTATTTGTACATGCCACTGTAAGGCCTGTTAATTGACAGTCAATTTGTGTCAATCTGATCTGGGTTTTCTTTTATCTAGCATGGTGTGTTTCCGAGTCTGAGTTACCATAGAAAGGATTGAAAGACAACTTGGGGAAAGTTCAGTCAGAAATCTAATGAAGTTTGCTTTTTGTTAAAGTTTAATGATCTTTTTTTCAAATCTGTAAGATGCAGGAAAATTGAACAGAGTATTACATACAATTCAAATGCACAACACTGCAACATCATTATTTAAGATAATCTAGAAATTTACATTGTATTTGTACGCTAATTTGCTATATGGAAATCACAAAATGAAGGTGTTTGATCCAGTGTTATATTGGCTTCTGTGACGGAATTGAGCAAATTCTAAAAGATTTACTTTACATGTGAGAGATGTGGATATACTAGAAAAATAATTGAAGCTTATTTTCTTTTACAGCAAAAGATTTAATAAGAGGGTTATTAAAGACTGTGCCTGAAGAGAGACACACGATTGAAGAAGTGATCAGAAACAAGTGGATATCTGTAAGTGAATTACTGGAATCATGGCCTCAACAGTTTGTATTTGTCTAGATTAAGCCTTACCTTCCTGTGATTAAAGTTGGGAAACAAGCTGTCAGTTAAACTGGTTCTGGTGGCAAAGTGATTAGTAGGTCTGTCCTGTATCTTTTAAGTCATGGGTTCAATCCCACAGACTGTGACATACCAAAGTCCTTAACCCTTTCCCTCATATAGACTCATTTTGATGCACTCAATAGGTACCACATAAAGCCTGATCTGCAGAAAACCACAGTTAAACCTTACCAAATTTAATTACAAAATCCTCATTTCCAGACCACTGAGGAGCAGCGAACAGCATAAAACCTGATCAGCCTGTGAGTTACTCGCAGGCTGATCTGGTTTTATGCTGTTTGCATAGGTCTTTTCATGGTGTCCTCTCTGAGGGAAAGGGTTAAATATGGTATAGGTATATTTACCTTCCTAGGCAATCAGGACAGTTCCGAAACTGATCAGTTCAATGTCAGTATCATGTGACCTTAATGGTATTATTTGTATGTAGCCCTTCAAATTTTTGAGATAGTAAAATCAAGAAAATAACAGAGAAAAGTTCTGATATTTCACTCGCCCTGCACTTATTTTCACTGGCCATAGTGTGTGGAATTTTACACCCCTGATTGTCTCATGTGGACAAAATCCTCAATTAAGTGGAGTACCCTTAACCTTTGGATCCAGAATCACCACTAAACTATGTACCCACATAAAGAAATCTAACTTGTCTTGCACATATCTTAAGGTTTACTTGTGCATATCGTGATCAAACTGATTGATTATTCATGAGTGGTACAGGTTCATTTACTGTAGGTTGATATTATTGAGATTTGGCCAGAGATGTTTAAAAATGTGTTAAATACAATTCAAGGCCATGTTAATACTTCAGACAGGGCTGCCAGATTTTTTTCAGTTTAAAAGGTGAAGAATGATGTCATACCATTGTATATTTATTATCATATTAATCATATTACATCATCTGTGATTCAAGGATATGTTAAGTCATCAGACTGTTTGGATATTGTGCTAGTTACATGTTGCATCATGGGGTCACTGATGTAATTAAGCTCAAAAATTAAAAATTAATTTTTTTGGGTCACTGTTAATTACATTTTCTTTGTTTTCTATGGTTCACATTTTGGATAATAAACATATAAACATTCAAAAACATTGATGACCTAGAAGATATTATTTTTTTCTGAAACAATAGTTAGGTTAGGTCTGTTGCATGTTGAGTTCCTTGCAGGAAGGTCAGTTAATGAGTACATTGTGTATTACAGGATAACCAGGTGGTTCCCCAGACACCACTGATGTCAGCTCAGGTACTGAGGGAGGAGGAGGAGTCCTGGATGGATGTACAGGTAAACACTTGATCCTCATACTCTGACAGACACATCTCGCTAGGTTTATTATACCTCCGTTTTTGAGTCACCTGCTGTAAGCAGAGGTGACACATAGGGATCACTTTTCCGTTGTCCGTCTCTCTGTCACTTTTTCTGTCAGCTTCAGCAGGTGACACATGTGTTCCAAAGGACACTCTTGTACATAGTGAAGTGGGGGCTGTCAGAAGCAGAAAACAAGCTTTACTGTTTTCTCAACCCCAATCCTATTACAAAGCTTTGCATGAGTCCAAAGTTTGAGAATACTCATTGCTTGCTCAAAGTGTTTGCTGAGTTTTTGTGAGGCTGTAGTTCTCCATCATTAGGTGAATCCAGCCACTGCTTACATGCATCAGCAATGGTTGTATACTCACACTGGGAGTTATCTAAAAGTTTGGACTCAGGTGCTAACTGTTTAGAAAAGTTCTTAGCCTCATTAAATAGCCCCACATTCTGAACCAAGTTTCTGATCCTGGCATCAATAATATCTTCATTCTGGGCAGTGACAAGCAACATGAAGGGTCTGTTCTTAGGAAAAGTGTTTATGCACTGTAGCTGGCTGTTCCATCTTGTTTCACCAGGTAGCTGAGGTTTCATTGAGACATCAATCTGGTCAAGTAAAGCCCCGGGTAGATGGTGGTTGCAAAAATATTTGTTTATTTTAACAACTTCGTTGATGATCTGGGATTGTGTGATATCTTTCCCAATAGATTCAGCCAGTGAGCAGAGCAGACATATGAAACAATATCAGGTTTTGTGTCCTAAATATTTAGTTTCATTACATCCATTTTTTCTCATGACAAAATAATGGAAACCATTGCATCATTTTATTATAACCTGTTAACCTTTTGTGCAGGCTACAGGTAAATCGCTAAGGGTACCCAGTAGTAACCTGGGGTAATGATTTGTGCTCTGGTCCCTATCCCCCAATTGTTATCAGTCAATAATAAACACTGACACCTTTATATGTCACCTTTAGACTGGTTTAACTGGATAATGGTGATGAGATTATGCCTATTACAAACAGCTGTAGTGGACTATGGGTGAAAAATAAAAAAAAATGGGTACAGCAGTCACATAATGGTCACAGTAGAGTTGTAAACAGTAACGCCCAGTATTTCCCAGGAATTAGCACTATTTCCCAGTAATGCCAAGTATTTCCCAGGAATTAGCACTATTTCCCAGTAACACCCAGTATTTCCCAGGAATTAGCACTATTTCCTAGTAATGCCCAGTATTTCCCAGGAATTAGCACTATTTCCCAGTAATGCCCAGTATTTCCCAGGAATTACCACTATTTCTATGTAATGCCCAGTATTTCCCAGGAATTACCCCTATTTCCCAGTAATGCCCAGTATTTCCCAGGAATTACCACTATTTCCCACTGTCCCGTGAAAAATGAGTATTTCCCATCTTTTTCCTAACCCTGAAAATAACTGTTCCTTTCTATCAGACAGGGTATAATCACTTTAAGTAATAGTTGTAGTTAAGTCATGAATTAATCTTTCAGGATATTTTCAGTATTTTAACACATTTCTCTCAATTTCTTTATTAATATTTAATGAATGAAACATCAAGGAATTTAAAGATAAAAAATTCTTACGGTGTATCTTGATCAGTTCTGAAATTTAGACAAGTTTGGTTTATAGAGTTCTGTAGCATTAAAATGATACTGACGTTTTCTATTACAGTAAAACCTCATATAAAGACCACCTCAATATTAAGACCATGATTTTCAGGACCCCGTTCCCATTCACATTGTTTTAATTTGACATAATTTTCAGACCACCTTATTATTATGACCAGCTGTATGTGGTCCCATGACCAGTCGTATTATTGAGGTTTTACTGTATGTGGTCCTGATATTTTCTATTATGTGGTCAAGTATATACTTGTTTCATGGGGACTTTATCTTGGTTGAACTGTTTTTATTTTTACAGTCCTCTGATATTTAAGGTGTATTTTCATTGTTTTTTTAAATCATGTGTATTTTATCTATTTACAGGAGGAAATGACAAATGCATTGGCCACAATGCGTGTGGACTATGATCAAGTGAATATCAAAAACTTAGATGAGTCAGAAAATCCGATCTTGAAAAAACGTCGGAAGAAGATAAGCAATGCAAATCCCCCGTTAGTAGAAGAAGCAAGCATGGAAATGAAATGATGGTGCGAGGATCACATGAAGACTTTTTGATTATTTCTACTGGAGTATACAGAAAGTGATAGATATATGTACTTTTTTGGAAACATTTATTCTACATGAGTGTCATGAGACATAACACAGGACCGGCCTTCTCTGAGGGAATATGACCAGGGTGTTACAGACATGTGGTCTCTCATCTTCTTGTCCTATGTTGTTTTGTGGATTTTTTTTTTTATAAATCTTTATTTTCTTTCAATGTTATGGATTCCTTCAGCATGAATGCACGGAATTATCTTATAATATTTGATATGTATTTATCTCTAATTATTATTATCATTTGTCTTACAGGTATTTTGAAGCATCAAATCACATTTATTGTTGAAACCTTTACTTCATCTACCTTGAAATTCTTAGTAATTTTATTTAAGTGATTTTTAATCATATCAGCAGATTGTTTAAGGTGTTATTTGCAAACTGTATTCTATAATTAAAACTTTTAAAAAAAAAAGAAAAAAAAAGCTGTAAACATTTGATAAAACTAAAATGGAATTATTTTATATTGATTGCTTTTATATGTTTGTTATTGTTTTGTTAATGGTATTCAGCTATTAGGAGAGGTATGTAGCAAGGTCAAGAATATTCTTTTTTCCTTTAATGATACATGTATACTCTCTTTGACCAATTTGGATGTAACTAACAATAACCAATACATATACCCCACTTCATGATTACATTTTGTTCTGTTGTGAGTATCCTTACTTGACATTTTGAATTTTACACAACAGATTTGAAATAACAGCGACAGGGGTATTACTACTGAGAAACACATTGCATCATTGCTTATGATTGCTCTTAACTCAGTACAAGTTGTTTATTGAAATTATTCATTTAGTAAATGTCAAAGTTTTAATTATTCGTAGGATTCCAGTCTGTGGTTGGGTTTATTATCACTGTCTCTTTTCACAGTGGTACCCTCATAGACACAATCACTATACTCTCTTATGGCCACTATCTTAATACAAATATATAATACAAATGTGTTAATTATCACAAAGTGGGGTGACTGAAGCTCTTCATGCTAGTCAGTTTTTTTTGTGTTTTTTTTTGGACAAATTATTTGTATTCAAATATGGATTTGTTTAGTCAAAATGAGTAGTTTATCTTGATTTATTTCAAATGTTTCCAAAATAATTGGTGAAATCAAGAGAACATATTTTGACAATGCTGATTTCGTATCTATATATTTTGAAGTTAAATCCGAATGTTTACACAAGTGTAAGATACACTGGTTTTGATAGAGATATCACTTACAGGAACTTAAAATGGTCAATTCATTCCCCCTTTTCCGGGTTTGTTTTTTGTATTTCTTAAACAAAGTGGACGAAAATGGAAAGTGTAAAATAAATACCAAGCTCTTGACATTTTGATACCATAAAAATCGAATTTTGAGATAATGGTGAAAAACTTGCAGAGCACTACAGACAAGTTCTTTTTTTTTGCACCTGCAAATGAAATTGTCACTTAAGCACACACGTTTAAAACAGCACTTAACATTGTGAACGGGGTTAAAAATCTTGCCAACCAGATATTCTGTTAAAAACTGGAGTATGCCCAGGGTTCACAAGTTTCAAATGGCGCATGCATATGGTCTAACAACAGCTAGGAAGCCATGATGAAGTGAATTATATATTTTTTGGAATGAGATCGGAGAAGGTATGGATCGAGAGGCAAGTCTGATATTGGTTCCAACTCCTTGTTACGAACTGTTTGTCCATCCATATACATAGATAAATATATATCTTCTTTTGTAATAAAATAGTGATAATCTAATAAGACTTTGTTTTCTTGTCAGTTCTTTGAAATAGCAAAACTGAATTTCAACCTCTAGCTAAACAATAATTCACCCACAGAATATATATTTGCAATGCTCACAAATGCACTGTGCACTAACTTAAAATCAGTATACAGGCCTTTAAGAACCATTAAATTGATCACGTGTTGCAACTGTTATGCACGGAAATTGTATAGGCCTATCGTAACTTTAAAAAAAGTACTATGTCTTGTCGGTTCCTTTCTATGATACTGTGTAGAAAATTGGAGATCATACGAGAATCCAGCCCAGGTACCTTTCAGACGGATATGATGCCACCGTCTCCGGAGGCTGAGTGATCAGAGAGTCCGATTCGGGAGCAGGAGGTCGTTGGTTTGATCTTCGACCACGACATGCCAACTTCAGTCATTAAAAATGATAACTCCCAGCTTGGCGCTCAGGATTTACACAATGTAGTTCCAGGACTGGTTGGTCTGGAGTCAGGATACCAGGATAATTTGATTGGGTGTGGTATTATGCCACATGCCTACGGCTTGAAACTGCAGTGTGGTCTCAAGTAGACATAGTTTATTAATTAAATTAAGGACTGTCGGAGGGACGGTAAACACGGAAAGTCACGGTTTGTGACTTTAATACATACCTCACCATCATTTAAAACAAAATCACGTGAGTAATGATACAACTGCGTTCAAACTTCGTTCAACAATGTTGCATAATTATAACGCCCACGTGCATTTAAGATCGTATACAAAGTACATAGTTTAAACCTCCTATTGATCTTTTATATGTCTGCACCCTCGCTCCGTTGCCACGAAACATTTAATAGGAAGTAGTTGCGGCAAAAAATAAATAACAAACAAAGGTTTTTCCAAGTTCCATGTAGGTACAAACACATTTTTTACATTAGTCAACAAAGAAAAAGAAAAGAATTACTTCTGTGCTGTATGCTTTTCATCAACATAACATGGACGCCTCGTTTGATCATTCACGGAAAAAACACATTTATATAAGTTCCGTCTATTGGTGCTGATTTATGTGCCTCTTAGTCAAGTTCACCTTTAGCGACGGTTTGTTTTACGTCCCACGTGCATTATTCAGCCATTTGGAGGATTTTGTCGATATGAAACAGATATATAGATGATCTTTGTTTGTTTTTAGTGGATGTAGAATATATCTCGTCGATAAGTGATACACGAGCGCGTAGTTCTTGGACAAGGGTACCCGGTACGTTGTATTGACCGAAAAACAGCCCATTTAAAAAAGGGGACATTTTTTTCGGCAAAAGCAACGTACTGGGTACCTTTGTTCTTGAAGTTCAAAACACACACATTTTCTTATTTAATGCTAACTGATTACGAAAGAATGATTCGATCCTGTTCAAACGTGGTTGAATCCATGTGAATCTTGCTACTTAGTATATACTGGAATGTTACATACCCATTTTACCATACTTACCTCCCTTTATTTATAATTAAAAAAAAAAAATCAGTCACAGTGTGGGTGATATCAGTGTTATTTCCCTAACAGAACATTGTTTTTCAGAATTTAGCATAAAACAAAATGCTACCTCACTGCGATATAACGCCGTAGACACTTTATTCTGACACCCGGAACTACACATATACACAAGCACCAAGTACAAGAGCGTTATACCAATACTATTTATATAGACTTTTATTTATTTAACGACTTCTTTTAATATCAAGAATTATTCATGCTTTTCATTTAATCAACCGCAAATCGGTATTTGTCATTTCTTAACCCTTTCCCTCATATAGACTCATTTTGACGCACTCAATAGGTACCACATAAAGCCTGATCTGCAGAAAACCACAGTTAAACCTTACCAAATTTAATTACAAAATCCTCATTTCCAGACCACTGAGGAGCAGCGAACAGCATAAAACCTGATCAGCCTGCGAGTTACTCGCAGGCTGATCTGGTTTTATGTTGTTCGCATAGGTCTTTTCATGGTGTCCTCTATGAGGGGAAAGGGTTAAATCGGTGATCACAGATAATGTACCATAGCCATAAAACAAAGGGCGAAAGTCCATGCTATATTTTGAATATGTACCCACCAAGTGTGACGCGTTGTATTGTGCTCTCCAAATTGGACAAAAACGGAGGGTATCCGGTATCAATCTACTGATCCATGGTTATATTCTCATCGCCGCTTACAGACAAAAGGTTGGTTCCCTTTAAACAGTTTTAGTAAAATATAGATCAGTATAACGTAGTCATGCATTAGTGAATTGTAGGAACGTCTTAATTGAAAGTGTTGGAAATTCAGATAGGATCACGAAGTTTTGTGTGATGAAAATGCTGAAATCGAACAAAATGAAAATAAGCGAATGCTGAAACGGATCATTAAAAGGTGGAGCCACTGTGTTTGATTCTATAAATAAAACGGTTAAATATAAGTTTCATATGGGAGTGACCTTAAAAAAATAACAGTTACCATAGTGATATGAGATACTGTGTGAAGTGCAGTTAATTGTGTTTAGTTTAAGTAACAAGTTGACCTTATAGAGCTTGTTTTAATATAAGCGAGGGTGTTCAGTATTGTCGTTAAGTACTTCACTCTAAAAATGTAACGTAGTTGGTATACCGAGAAATACGTATTTTTGTGTGTGATAAAAATGGACCTCCATAGTAAGCATCTTAATTGATTCAATATAATTCACGTCATCGATACACAACTCAAATATGCCACCGAACTTCGTGGGTTTCGCAAGTATTTTTGTGTTGAGTTTGACCTTCACATTCACCGTGTTGTCCCTGGCGATGGATTACTGGCAGGTGTCTGATACAACCGTGGCAGCCAGCGGGATCTCGGTCAGTCTTCGGACAAACGAGGGGCTGTGGAACAAATGCTACACATACGCCTCCGTCAACGAAGATTTCTGTGAGAGCGTTGAGACGAAACGTATGTATATATTTACTCGTGTATATGCTTATTTATCACATGAACACGGTCCTTGTCCGTAAAACGTTCCAGTATTATTAGTATATGAGCCCTACACTGTCATTAAGTTGCTCATCAATATTTAAAACGCAATCCTGCTCGTTGCCCAATAAATGCATCTTTTCCGTCATGCCTTAGTAGACCATGCATCAGAGTGTAATATACACGCAATATTCACTTTTTATACTATTCATCGGGATATATAGCATAACCTTAAACACATATAAGCCCAATTGTACATTACATTCATAGTGTCATACCGACGATCGCACACAGACCCACATATACACCACAATTAGAGGCAAATTACAACGACAAGAGAGAGAGAGAGAGAGAGAATTATAAATGTAACAAAACTACAAAACAGAATCATGTGTTTGCAGAGTCGGACAACCAGAAGAACTTCGTGCGCCTTACTAAGGGGATGTTGTTCCTGGGACTGTTCACCATCATGGCGGCCCTTGTTCTCACCGTCATCAACATCTTCTGGATGAAGGACAAGAAGGCAATGTTTCTCGCCGCCATTGGCCTCTCAACCGCTACTGGTAATCATACTATAGTCAAGCCTGTCTTAAGCGACCGAAAACAAAATAATTTATAGTGGCTGTCTAGAACAAGCGCTTCTCAACAGAGGTGACAAGTATATGAAAATACTAATTTGGGGATATTAAAACTGGCCGCTAAACCTGTTTTAAGAGTCTAGTAAAGGGAACAATGAAAAGCAGCCGCATAGCCCGGATGACCTTTAATTAGAGGTCCAATGTCCAGGTTTGGAATACTAAGATTGGTCGCAAAACACTAATTGGCTGCTAAAAAGAGGTTACTGCTGAACACATGTTCTTTTAAGCATTGTCAATTTTCCGCCTCAGAAATTTGATTTATTTAGGACCCGCGTCCGGTGACAATGCCCCTTTACTACGGATAATAGGTTTTCAGTTCGATCCTAGCTGGAGGCGAAATGTTTTCATTCAAAATCCTTACATTTTCATCCCAGGTACGAAATAGTAAAAGCTAACACAATAATGTTGAAAGGGAGACGCATAAGTTGTCAAATATTTCCTATCAGTCGAGGGTTTACTAAATCTACCATCATTCTAACCCCCTCCCCCCCCTCACTCCTACACACAGATACATAAGAAAGTGAAAACAACAACAACAAAACAAACAACAACAGCAGCAAAAGCATTTCATATACCTTCTAGTTTTCAACGGCGGAAATTTATGGTTAACTGCTAACAAAGAGTATTACAAACAAAATGATATCTTTTGCGTAAACCAGATCAACCGTTGATTACCTGTTATCCCCGTGTAGCCATTGGATGGTCTATAAGTCAACATCTGTAATCACTGAAAAGATCCATGTCAGTCTTTATACATTGTATAAATCAAGAGTTCAAGAATCGTGTTTTCCACACCCAGAGTCTATATCTGCGTACTTTATTTGCTGTTTCTATTTCTTCTTCTTCTTTTATTGTAATGGCTAGCAATCATTTTCTGATGATAATGGCCATATTTTAGACCTTACGGTCAAGGAGTCCCGTTTTTTGCTGAAGAGACAGCATCGAAAGAGACAGTAGTTGGATACAAGGGAGTCCGGGTGCAATACCCTAGCTCATTTTGCGAATAACCCCATTGATTCTTTTACGTGCCCGGTGTGTAGCACCGATACACGGGAGACAATTCCTTGGTAGAACCAGTCCTGACTACTCCGATGATTCACTAGATGATGCTGATAACTTGCTTTGGCAGACTTCTAGGGCTTTTTCTTTCATGTTCATTTTGCTTTTTTTTTTCATCGTATTCTTTTAACACTCTTCTCCTTGTTTTAACAACTTGATGCCATTATCGTGTAGATAACAATGAGGTGCCGTTACATACTGCAATACCCGTATCATATTCTTTATTGTTGATCCTGTGATATCTTCAATTTTATCGGGGAAGTCATCTCGAGATTATATAAAAAAAAACACCTTAAAAGGACATGTAAGATAAGATTTCAATCATATATATGTGTATATGATATTGGTTAATGAAATACGTGACAGAAGACTAAGCACTTTTATGTGTATTTCTCCATCAATTACTATTTTATTAGTAAGTATCATATATATATATTTTTATATATTTATAAAACCACATAAAGCAGCTCGTTCACAGAATGGCTAAGAATTTGCTTTAAAACTGTAAATATGTGTATCAATACCCGTCTACAAACGCATCGTCACTCAATGAACATTCCGTGATTGTATAAAAGAAAAATTGGTAGTTCTCCATCACAGTCTATAACGTTACGAACGGCATTAAAGCTAAACGTGCCTTTAGAATGATGAAATATGTTCTTAAAATTCCTATTTTCGTGTGCCGTCACGTGACTGATCACATTCACTTTTTTGCGCATGCGCTCACTTCACAGGCTGAGTATTTTGTAGCTACCCAGGATTAATAAAGACTCTATATCACATGGTACAGCAAGCACCTGCTTCAGGGATACTTTATTCAGAGTATAAAACTTTTTTCTTATTTCCACTTGCCAGTTGTGAACGAGCTGCTTAGAGAAATACATAAGTCTCAACAAATCAAACTAGGACGACAAGGTACTTCAGGTCTAGCACTTTACACTCGACTTTGAGTAACATGTCAGTCAAATGTATCAGCCAGTCTTCTCATATCAGAGAACATATCCCTTGGGTAAAAGTACAAGATGTGTTATTCATTTGATGTAGATCGAAATATCCTAACTTTTTATCATTTCAGCTCTATTCGTGATGATTGCGTTTGCTGGGTACACAGCCAATGTGCGAGATGACACAAGTTTGGGGTCTTTCGGCGCAGCCTATGGATTTGGTATCACGGCTTTCGTGCTGGCCTTGATTGCAATCCCATTTCTTTTTGTCGCCCGGAAGAGATAACTGCGGCCGTATCAACCTTTAACACGCAAAGAATAATTGACTATAACGTATTCAGTATGTGAGGGGTGTAGGGCCAAACATTGAAAAAAGATACAGAACACACCTTTATTACGATCTTTGTCATACATACAAATTTTACATAATTGTAATTTTAAACCCGGCCCGCTATATGAACATATCTCATACATCAAGACCGAGATGTGTTAAACATTGAACTATTTTATATTTCAAGGTGTATATCTCACCTTTGACCCCCCCCACCCCCTTTTTAAAACATTAAACACATGTACTTTGAATAAGAGAATGGTGACAGGATTATTATCACCATACACTGACTCTGCATACTATTCCCTGCAATCTATATGAAATAAGAATGGATCTCCTAACACTTTAACCCTTTCCCCTATAGAGGAAACCATGAAAAGACCTATGCGAACAGCATAGTAACTCGCAGGCTTATCAGGTTTATGCTGTTCGCTGCTCCTCAGTGGTCTGGAAATGAGGATTTTGTAATTAAATTTGGTAAGGTTTAACTTTGGTTTTCTGCAGATCAGGCTTTATGTGGTACCTACTGAGTGCGTCAAAATGAGTCTATATGAGGGAAAGGGTTAAAGAAGAAGACTTGTCAGCATCTACTGACGTTGTTATGATAAAGGCCCTAACTCGCCAGTCTCCTGAACAAAGAGGTACAACTTTTCAAAGTGATTTCTTACTAAATGGATACATATTCATAATCTATATATGCATATCTACAGCTCGTTCTTAAACGTAAAATGAATATTTACCATATTTTTGTTGGTAAATTATTTTATTATTAAACATAACAATAAGACATTGATCAATTAATTTTGTACCATACTGTATGTAAGTTTAAAATACATGTACAGACCACTAGGGCCATGAAAAGGGCCGTATTTGCGAAACCTCTTTCGAAAATGTAAATACATTTTAATCTTATATATACTCAATTTAATATTTCGGCTATACGTGTTGAACACCGTGGACAGGAATATGTTTGAAAACAGATTACACGTTAAGACAAAATGGTAGGTATTCTATAGTCAGGACATGTTCGTTCTTCTAGGGGGTATTATCGCATCTCCCAGTGTCAAGATTTTATCTATGTGATGATACTCTAAGTTTGTTTAGGGCGCACAGTATTAAACGATGTTAACACATTTTAAATATGTTTGTTCGTTTATTGGTTTTAACGTACCACAAACAGTATTTTTGTCATTTGTTTATTTGTGAGAGATACAGTGCTGCTACACTGTAGTATCACGCCGAAGACATGTGGCATGATACCACACTCAGTCACATTATCCTGACACCGGGCCAACCAGTCCTGGAACTACCTTTATATGCTGAGCACCAAGCAAGGGATCTATAACCAGTACCATTTTAACGACTTTGGTATGTCGCGCCCGGGTTTCGAATCCATAACCTATACCGATTCCGGGGCGGACTCTCTAACAACTCGGCCACCTGGACAGTGTTATTTCAAAAAAACAACAACAACTGGGAATTAAAATCAAATATGTTTCTATAAAATCTGTCTTTTGATGAATCACTTATTTTGAACAAAAGTATCTTTTAATCGATGATCAGAAGAAATAAAAAAATCTACTCTTAGAATTTTATTTTATCAAAACCTGATAAAAACGAGAGTCATACTGTTCTCGGTCGTTGGCTTTTTTACCATATCGGTCTGAATAAACCCATATAGGACACATAAGTTTCCAATCGGACTACAGTATACCTCCTCTTTATACGCTATGCTACATTAGAAGATCATGAACTTAGTCAGATTGCATTAGATTTATCCTACTACCCCCAACATATTTCAAGATAAGAATACTAGCCTATCTATGATGTCTTTTTATGATCAGATCAAATTTTGTTTAGCAAATATGACATAGGATCATGCTGTATCGTTAAATTTGATTTGATTTGAAGAAACTAGCTTGCATCTCAAGACGTTTCATTCGTATCGGATCAATAAATTTAAGCAGTTATTTTGAATTTCAAAGAGGTATCAATATACACAAAATTATTGCTGATTACAGAGAAGAAAGAATACACAATCCATGTTAAAATCTTTTCGATTTATATTTGGGTTATTCCCCCGACTAGCAAAACTTCTGAGGCCTAATTTTTCAATCGTATCACCTCGGCAATTCTCGGCCCAACCCGTTGGATATACGAGGTTGTTTCGAAGTTCCGAATTCTAATTTTTAGTTTGTGACGTGTTGCCTCTTTCCAGCGACCACCTGCTTAACGTGACCAGTGGCAAGGACATGCCTCAGGTCGTGAAACCTTTCTCGATGTTTGTGGCTTTAAGTCCTACTCTGACTATTTTGAGTTTCTGTGGGCATATTAAACATAACAATAAGACATTGATCAATTAAAATCAAGGCAAAGCATATTAAACAAAGTCAGGAAACCCCCGAAAAAGTCAGTGGAAAGTATAAGCACACAGCAGATCAATTCAATACTGTAAACTTAAAAAAAAATATGGAAAAATCACAGCGGAAAAAGTAACTTTATTATAAAATAATCATTTCTCTACTACAATGAATTATTTTCAGTTTGATTTATTTGAAAAATTCTTTTAAATTTTGATTTAAATTCAACCAGTGTACATGTAGCAGAAAGGCAACACATTTTACACATTTATCATCATGCAGGTACTTTTCATAAAACAGATTTATTTCTTGACTTATTTTAATACATAGAGTATCATTCTGATGGTAAGATTCAATTTACTTTCGAAATGGAGATATTTAAAAACGTGACTTTGCGAGTATTAGACAATTTGTCATGTGCTTTTGTGAGATTTAGAATAGTTGCCAATCTTTGTTTAACAGGTTTTTGAACAAGGTGAAGTTATCTCCACTTAATTTTTTCTTTCTTTTTGAAGACTTTGGTATTTGTTTTAATGTTTAATATTAATTCAGGATTATCAATTGAACAGTTGAAGCGTTGAATCGGTTGTGAACTGTAGGTTTGCGCGCGTCCGTTCGTCTTTCCGTCCCTCTGCAATTCCGTCCGTTTGTTTGTCCCGCTTACTTGTTTGCTCCATAACTTGGACAGTGGACACCTAAGGTATATTTCAATAAAACTTTTCAGAAAGGTGTAGGGCTGTCACGATATATCGAAAAACCGGTATATTACTATTCGTGCTTGAACGATTTGCATATCGTATCGAGAGGACCTGTATCGGCCGTAACGCTATACATTATGCATCTAGGTTTTGTATATTTGTTTAAAGACGTTATAAAAACTGACCTGGATAACTAAAATTTACACTGTTCATTGCCAGAAAAGTGGCAGTGTTTTGATAAAAAAAATTTTCAAAATAAAAATGATTTTTATTCTGGTTTATATGCACAACTACAACAGCAATTTCATGACTTTGCCAATTTGCATTTTTGAGAACATTTGGACCTGGCTAACCAGTCCTGGAACTACCCTTATGTGCTTAGCGCCAAGCAAGGGAATAGTACCAGTATCATTTTTTAACGACCTACTAGGTGTTGTTTAATGTAATGTTCCATTTATTTCATATATTATAGCAACTTTAAAAAAACGAATATCGAATATTCAAGCGGTGCAAATGACCCCGATTTGCGTGAATAAGGTAATAACAACAACAACAACAACAACAACAACCCAAAAAATGTTTAAAGGGACTGCTTAAGATGAGCACATTGTCATCCTCCTTTTTTCTCTCTCTCCAGTTTACAAGATATGCATATATTTAAGTCAAAATGAAGCAAATATAAAACAACATGCTCTCACTCATTTATTTATGAATGGTATAGCGGTTTCGGGTATTCCCGGATACCTACAGCTTAGTGAAGGTAAAAGTTCATAAGTTTTGAGAGAAAGGGATTTTTTTTTTTTAATGGTATCTTTCTATCAATCTGTCTGTCTGTCTGTCTATTTTGTTGACATATTTCATTTATGCTGAACATATATCTTATTTGCACACGTATCCGGTAGACCTACATACATAATTTTCTTTCGAGTGTTTCGGATGTTTTTGTATATCAGGAACACGACCTTCCCACGTTTTGAAAACATATGACACATTGCAATCACATTTTGTCACAATTTATTTTTATTCTGCCCAAAATATCAAGTCATTTACACATGGTAGAAAATATCAATTTTAAGTACCTCTCTACAGGACGTAGTTTAACCCATTCCCTCATAGAAGACACCATGAAAAGACCTAAGCGAACAGCATAAAACCAGATCAGCCTGCGAGTAACTCGCAGGCTGATCAGGTTTTATGCTGTTCGCTGCTCCTCAGTGGTCTGGAAATGAGGATTTTGTAATTAAATTTGATAAGGTTTAACTGTGGTTTTCTGCAGATCAGGCTTTATGTGGTACCTATAGAGTGCGTCAAAATGAGTCTATATGAGGGAAAGGGTTAATATGCATACCTTTCAAATAGATTTATATCTCCCCAAGATTTAAATGTACACGGTTTGTAAATATCAAAAGACGGAAAGGTGAATTAAAGTTACATGGGTATGGACTTAAAATATGAATATCTTTATAATTAGGGGATGAAATGCAGCAGTATCCGAGAATAGGCAATATCCGAAAATACCCGACACGTTTCATTTTATTTTATCTATTTGAAATCTTAAATTTTTTTGGGACATTATTTTTCGTGGTGGGTTTTATCCACGAATATTAATCCACACGAAAATTTGTCTCTTTATATAAGACCTCAGGTCTAGAACATAGATCTACGAATAAATGTATCCATTTATTCCCATAGGTACATAATCAATGAAATTTAATGTCAACGAAATTAAGAATGATTCGATCCCGAGACCTTCCCTTATAGTTGCTGCGTAATGAAAGTTATCCTAGAAAGCCTATAGTGTGGAAAAAATCAACGACAACATGTAGGAAAAAAATTATTGTTATTACTTTAACGTTTCGGCTAACGCCTTCATCAGGATAACAATAACTTTTTCAAGCCTATAAATTGTTCTATTTGGACAGTTTCATCAGTGACAAGAACGTGTATACATGTATTTATAGGCAATTTCGAATTAATTAACTCACTTGCACATTTACTTTTTTCATTAGTGTTTATTTAACACATTTTCTCCGATATCAATCATTAACACATTTTCAATTCAGTTTCCAAAATGCAAACGTATTTAAATAAATATGAATATCAGCACAATAAAAGAGAGTCGAGAAGGCTGAGAGTCTAAAAGTAGCCCCAAAATGTATCCAATGCAGAATTGTGTGCTACCAAAAAACAGAGTTGCAAGCAATCTTGCTAAAAAATCTAAAAATCATCAGAGGAAATGTAAGTGGTAATATTTTAATATGAATATTATTTTATATATATACCGGTATATATTTAAATCTCCATTGTTGCATTTAGTTATATTTCAATATTCGAGTTTGTTTCTTTATTATTTGGTTTGACATCCTGCTGACAGATTTTCAGTCTATTTGAGACAGATACCAATATAGCGCTGCCGCACTGCAGTATTCAGTCACATTTACCAACCACTCCTGTAACTACCATTATATACTGAGCAAAAAACAAGGGAGCTATACTTATACATTTTTACGACTTTGGTATAACGCGACCGGGGATCGAACCCACAGCCCCCGATTCCGGGGCGGATACTCAAATCACTTGGCCACTGGAACCGGTAAATTGCATACTACATGTACATGTTACTACAGTGGGATTTTCATTATTTCTAACTGAAGCGTAAAAAGTGAGATTCCACCGGTATGCGAACCGCATACTTCTCCAATATTAACGGATAGCTCTGCAAACTGAGCCATGAAAGCTCTGTGATCAAACCAGTCAGTGAAACCGCTTACCATAAGAAGAAGCAGTGGGCAAATCAGCAATCATGGCGATGCTTGAAATTCATATACCATGATATCATTATAACCAGTGGAAGGCAACGAAAGCAGAATGCTAATGTCACTAAACATAACGCACTTGTCAAAACGTATTCATTGATATCAACAAGCGCACAAGAATACCACCAAATAAAATGACATTGTCATCAAACATAATGGCATAGTCACCAAGCATGATGTATTTTTTTGCTTAAATACCATACTATAATGTTTTTCTCATTATTTACCGGTGGAGAAAGATTACACATGCACAAAGGCAGGTACAATCACTGACCATGCAGTTGCTAGCCTGAGCTAGAATTCTTTACATGAAAAGGGCAAACACAGTATTTCAGTCATTTGGAGAGTATGTCTACTTGAGTCAGATATAGTGCTGCTACAATTGCAGTATCATTTGCAGACATGTGGCAGGATTCCATACCCAGTCACATTATTTAACAATGTTGTAACTGCCCTGTATATATTATATATGATGATGGGTGCCCAGTAGGGAGCTACCCATTTTTAGCGATTCTGTTGCAGTCAGGTTGATTTTTACTACATTGTATATTCATTTACAGATTGCATAATCTTTATTTGCACCAAACATTTTGTAAATAATATATATATCGGAAAACGGTGGGTATACACATAGATTAGAAAGTTGTTCGTTATCATTGTTGCGTGAGGTTATTTTTCCGCCAAATGCTAAGAAAGCCTCATGTTGACTTGCTTAAACCCATTTTATTCCTTATATATGAATGGAACATGCTCTTAGAGTCGGTCCTTCCACTTATATTTCTTAATTCTGTAAACAGGAAAAAAGCCAAAGCGCTGATGCAGACAGAGAGGAAAATATATAGAGAGAAACAAAGAACAAAATAATAATGATAATAAAAAACATGGATCCTTATCATAACAACTGCCTACATGATTACAATAATACTCAAAGTTTTTTTATTCAAATATTGAAACACGACAACACGACTAGTAACTTTATATTTGCTCTAACGACTTTTTTTTCGTCATTCAGAGGATATTATCTATATTATATGTAATATTAAGAACAACACAACCGCTCAACTATCTTAAGTAGACTACATGTATTTAAAGTGCATGCATTATTTAGATGCAAATTTTAACAACACAACCATTAGCAATGAGCATGTGAATATAAAACACATTTGGATGTTAGATAAAAGCACGGACAACTTCTTAAATTCTTCATCAATTAGGTTAGTATTGCCAAAAAGTAACAAATCTATGGTAAAATACTGTTAAAAGTAACAAATCTATGGTAAAATACTGTTAAAAGTAACATGGTAAAATACTGTTAAAAGTAACAAATCTATGTTAAAATACTGTTTTCACCTAAGATAATTCAGAAGAGAGATTCATTATAAATGGTTTATGATTGTTCTTAATCTTGCATGAAGTATCGATGATTGATTTTTGTCTTTAATATAAATCCTTCATGAAAAATAATCAATTTGAGAAAATAGACTTGTCAGCCATCTATGGTCTTATACTGTGTGCTAGTCGCAAGTTACCTGTAAGAAACAAACCCAATTTGATGTAACATGTTGATTTATCGTGGATTATTATTTTGTTCGCAAATCATTTTTGTCTCTTATTTAAATTTATTTCAGTATTTAGAACTAAGTTGATTTACTTATCTTAAGCAAGTTAATTCTTTGTTCTAATTAATATTAGACAAATTACATGAAACAAAGGTCAGTTAGGTTTGAAACACCCTTATCAATAATTTCAAGGCACAAATAAATTTCATTTGAATTAATTCAAGGGCAATGAATACTTTCCTTCTTTGTAGTTTTGTGACTCTGTCTCATACGATATTGGATATATTTGCATCACTGTTATATATGAAGTAATTTACTGGCAATTATTATCAATCAATCAATCAATCAATTTTATTGGCAAAATCGGCATTGTGCCTTTGGCCATTTACAAGAGCATATACATATGGCCAAGACGTGTAAATATACAAATACAAAATTTATCATACACACATATATACATGTATATATATGAGTCGTATATTTAACACACACACACACACACACACACACACAGTTTATATAACATAGTTATGTTTTATATTTTTAAGAATGATATATTAAATTGTAATTTATATTAAGTTCATCCTGTCTTAATTTCTGAGCATTAAATATGTATCTAGCTATGTCAATGGTAGTTTTATTATTCTGACAGCTTAATAATTTATCAAAAATATGCATGTTAGGCCAGCTGGACTGAATACTATTATTTTTCCTGAGTTCCCTATAAAATTGATTGATTCTTTTATTTAAAGTAAAATTTCATAATCACTGTGATAAATTTATAACCGCATAATACTGTATTACAATATGGAGGTGCGAGCTTGGGGTCTCTTGAAACATTGTTAAAGCATCTCAGTTGGTCATTTTGCCAACTGATTGTTCAAATGATTGTATTTAATATTTGAAGATTATACCATGAAATATAACCTAAAATAAAGGTCCTGATTATGCAGATACTTGTTAGGCTATTTTATTTCCATTAAATTTCAAATATGGTTCTGAAGATATCAGAAATATGGGGATTTCTAGATGGAGTTATCGTATTTCTTTTTAGAGTGCACTTCTAAAGCGACTACGAAACAATGACTAACAGTTGATGGGACAAACACGCTCTCGCTTCAGCAGAGTATTTTCTTCTCATTTTATTAGTGATTGGATATATTTCGCCAACATCATGTAGTTCTGCGACCCGGCAAGTTTATTCCCTGTATTGTGATTTAGTATATCTACATTTACCTTGATTTTAGCAATCAAATCGTCAGATTTTTAAAATTCTTTTTGTCTCAGTATGTCAAAATTAGATATTTTGTCCATACTCGGGGTTTAGAAATATTTGTTTTTACTGGCAATGGCTGGTACAGATATAGTTGGGCTAGAAAACAAAATCAGGCTGGTAAAAATTATCTGCTTTGTTCATAATAACGCTTAAGATATGTACGTTTTCTGACCAAAAATGGAGGATACTATTTTTTATGATTACAAATCAACAGATATTGATATAAATGGCACTTAACAACACATTTTGACATCTCAATTACATGTCAAATATGTTTTTTTATTTTCTTTGAATACATTGTTGATATCCTTTTCTATTTTTATATATGTGTTTCATATTTTTACAGAAATATTTGAGAATTATGATTTCTTCAGGACAAGTGTTTTCTATGGTGAAAGACTGGACCTTCATTTCCTGAAAATTATGAGAGTGAACATGATTGTGATTAGGTTGTAGTTCTTGATCATGTGTATAAAAATGAAGCAGATGAGGACAATAGAAAAATGCATGGATCTCAAAACATTGTTGTCTGACAATTTACGTGAGGATGCTGACTTCCATTTTTTTTTACAAATGTCATTGTTCACTCGTTACATATACGTGTATGAGAGAGGCATTAATTCTACACCTTTTGTGGAAAACGTGTGTAACAATAAATAATGACTTCAGTGTTAGTTGTTAGGGTCCTAGTGCACGGACCCCGCCCCCTAGCAAGCTGAATAGTTCCTTGATGTTGTCGCTGGTTTCAGTGCTTCTGCTGGGACTCTAGAGGATGGATACTAAAATTTACTTAGTGTATCGAGCTGAAAATGTATTTGCTGAAGAACCGAGATTAACCTCTTTCATATCAGACCCTGCGCACTTATGAAATACTACCCGGAATATTTTTACAAATTCGCAGAGAAGTTATATTGTTTAAAGTTACCAAAGAGTAGGGGGTTTAAATAAAACTCTGAATTATGTGATGGGATGTGTAAATTTTTGTCTGAATGCGGGAATGTTATGTTATGACCAAGCACTTTAACCAAGATGTCTTTGAACATCATTTCGGATTGCACAGGCAAATTTGTGGATGAAACACAAAGATATCTCTAAATAAGTTTAGTACTTCAATGCAACAGCTGAGAATAGTTGGGGGCTAGGCACCTGCACTTCTTCGTGGAGAATCAAAACGACGCACTGAGTTGGAAATGGGCAACAATCCTTCAGTGAAACATCCAAGAACTTCAGACGCGATTGAATCCTGTTTAATTCTTTTCCTAGTGTTCAAAAACTGCTCACACAGGTTTGTTTGATTTGAAGGCAGCGTGTGTTTAAACTGAATAATCTGCAGTTTTTAGTTTGTAAATACTTAACTAAACTAAATACATTTTCAAGTGGTAGTTTCTTTCAAGGTGTTTACGAGTATTCAAATAAGTGTTTGCAACAGTTACATTTTCTTCTTCATTTTCTTATAAAATGACAACGACATATCAGATGGTTTTAAACTTTATTTTCTCCTCAGTATTAAATATTAGAAAGATTACATGAAGTTATTATGGATATTTTTATATGATAATAATATACAATTGTATGTATTGAATGTGTTCCTGAATTCAGATCTTTGAAAAGAAATGTGTCGCATATTATAAAATATGTTGGTTTACAAAACAGTTCAATAAGGTCATCCGAGGAAGAAAATCCATGATTTAAAATATTATGCAGCAAATTGATTTGTTGAAATTCTCCCTGTGAAAAGTCAAATATCTATGGTATATGACATACGCAATCCTCTTTCATATTCACCCTGTCATGTGATTCAGTTTCAGATACATATGTTTTTCTTCTAGTTTTTTGAACTGACCTTTGGGCCTACAGCAAGACATACTTTCCCAGTACTATTTTCATCATATTTACCAAGATTTCATAAGGTAAAAACAGTAATTAATATACTATACTAACCAATCATAAATATTCGTTGGCATTGAATTTTTCGGATTCAGTCTAAAACACTACTTTCGAAAGAACAGATATTTGTGAATATGAAATAAATGAAAATAAAGCCCCAATGAAAGTAAATTATTTCACAGAACATATAAGATTTTACAAATATAAACTTACTGGACTCTAAATAAATATTTCAGTTCATTTATTTTCATTTTTGTACACTCGGATACGATTCAGTTTTGCGTGTATTCCATTAGTGACTTTTTTGTTCACTTTTGAGAATATGTCCACTTTTTCCCCTTCTTTTTTTCCCCATGCATGTCCGCGTACAGTTAAGAAAATGTTTACTGTTGTTTCCAAAATGAAGTTTGCAAATAGGCAGGTGAAAGGTTTATTGCATTATTTTTTAACTATGAAACGATCTATGACTGACCCTTTTCACGTACATTTAAGTGAATTTATCCAGTATAGTTTGTTCTCGTTACCCTTGTTGACCTCCTCCCTTCAACAAATTTCAAATTCGCTTATCATTTGATTAAAATTATCACGAGAAATTTTCAAACCACCGAGGTTTACCTTCTCAGTCCATTCTGAATACTTTGTATTAATTTTATTTTCACCGTTAGTGTCAGTTTTGAAATATTCTGTCAATGAATTTTTTTTCATCACTCGGTTTTGAATTTGTAACTTTCTCGGTAGTTTTTTCTTGTATTATGGATCCAATGATGTAGAGTATGATTACCTGGCCTCGTCTAATATTGGATCAGTTTAATCTATTCGCCGAACCAGTTTTTTCTCTATAATTAGTGTGCGCATCAGTGTATGTAGAATACCTGCAAATGACCAAATATTTTTTTTCTAATAACGCTGTACTATCATTGTTAAAAAATCCTTCATTGCATGAGTAAGTTACACCCCGGTAATTATTTATTGTATCCATTTTAGGCATTAAGACTCAATGTCTGGCCTTTTATTTTTCAATTATAGACCTGTGTTATTGGCCTACACATAATATCGTCAATTTTAACAATTGCATTACTTTTTTATTCTAAATCCTCCAATGATGAAATGCCCAGCGATGGTAATTGTACCTTTTTTGACATTCAACCTCGATTGGTGACCTTGACCTTGAACTAAGGAACGGGACTATGTGCCTACACACCGTGTCATCAAGCTAATTCTAAATACCACAATGGACGACAAAGTTTTGGTCCGGACAAAGAAAGTTGACGCCAGCCTACCTATCCTGCCGATATTGTCGCTATTTTTATAACCAGGGTTTCCTTCCTAAGATCTAGTAAAGAGATGCTGATAAATCTATCTAAACCCAACATAATGGTCTTGTAAATAATCAACAAGAAAGGAAATAAATAAAAAAAAAAAAAAAAACTATGTACGTTTCATCCACAGATAGTAATAATGATAATGATTCCACAACGTAACAAACCCAATAAGTCAAGCAGAAAGTCTGCAAACCCAAATAAGAAAAATATATATATTTAAACAGTTGTCTTGTCCTATACCCATATAAGCAAAATATATTAAAAACATGTCCTATACGGTTTCCTCAAGTTATGGAAATACCTTATAATAATGATAAAATTCCCAACACTAGATACACAGATTTATATATACAGTATGTTTGATTTACGTAAATATTTTTTTACGTTTTGTATGTAAACCCACATTATTCCGCTAGATAGGCTAACATTTGATTAACCATTTCAGTAACTACAGGACGCGGTGGATGGTTAGGCTCTATCTCCTTTGCGATTGTTATGTCCTTGTTGTCAAGGTAAACTATCTTATCTAGCAATCCTTTAAAGACCTCCATCATGATTACCCGATAAACATACCCATAGTAATCACTAACTTGTGTAAAATCAGCAAATGTATGCGGGCCTTTCACTAAAATATTTACATCTCTATTGTGTTCTAGAACCTTTTCGATGCTTTTTCGCACGTGAATCATCCTGTCTTTGAATACACTGTGGTGATATGCGCTCACGTGACATAGCATGTGTATCACGAATATTGTGTTAGAATCAGCCGAAAGATTTGCCATGTGATAAGCAATAGATGTCTTTGGGAGCCCCTTTCCAACTTGACCGGGGTATGAATGTGGAATCATTTCAATGGTAAGGTTTTTCGATTTGCAGTAGGCGGTGGAACGTTTTTTCCACTTTACGTCCGTCCATTTTTCTGTAGTCAGGTTACAACTGTGTCTTTCCTGAATGTCGACAAACCACTGTCGAATGGTCGAGTCACCATAAAGAATAATCCTCTTGTTTTTCAGGAAATGATTAATGCGCTGTTCCGACGGAGCCTTGCAATGGAGAATATTCCATCGGTTGTCATAGAAATAACCGACGGGAGAACGCAAAGTCCAAAGTATTTCTCGATTATATCTCATACACGGTAGTTTCGGTTCTTTTTTTAATATCTGGTTTCCTGTAAATGAAATCAAAGAAATGTATTTACTGAGCAATTCATTCTATGTAGATTGTGTAGAAATTTGTAAACACTAAAAGTATATCTTGGGGTTTTGTGGTGCATGACTGTACTATCATGAAGTCATTTAAATATGTACATGAACCATTTAAACACCATAGTATACGTTATGAATAAATAAGCATTCTGAAAGTATTGCTTAGGGAATACCAAGTCCCCCATCGGCCAAAAGAAAACTAAGAACCCCTGCCCCTCTTCACTCTGCAAACATGTCAATTATTTGATCAATAATTTTGATGAAAGTCAAAACAACAATAAATATAAAAAATCAGGAAAACTGTTACTTTAAAGAAATTTTCAATGTCCAAGGACCGTAATTTCGTCAAAAATCAGTGGTCCGGAACGAAATTCAAACTTGATCTGTAACTCATGGTGATTGACTCACACACCAAATACCATATCAATATCTGCAAGCGTTTAGAAAAAAATCCAGAAAACTGCTATTTTAAAGAAATTATCAATGTCCAAGGCCCGTAATTTCGTCAAAAATCAGTGGACCGGAACGTTACTCAAACTTGATTTGTAACTCATGGTGGTAAACTCACACACCAAATATCAGATCAATATCTGCTTATATGTGTTTTAACAAAACGTCAGGAAAACTGCTATTTTTAAGAAATTTTCTAAGCCAAAAGCCCGTAATTTCGTCAAAAATCAGTGGACCAGAACGTTACTCAAACTTGATCTGTAACATAAGGTGGTTAACCCACATACCAAAAATTAGATCAGTATCTGCAAGCGTTTAGAAACTGCTATTTCAAAGAAATTATCAATGTCCAAGGCCCGTAATTTCGTCAAAAATCAGTGGCCCGGAACGTTACTCAAACTTGATCTGTAACATATGGTGGTTAACTCACATACCAAATATTAGATCAGTATCTGCAAGCATTTAGAAAAAACTCCGGAAAACATGTTTGTGAGTGGCTGACTGACGGACGGAGTGCAAACCTATAGCCCCTTCGGCGATGCCTGTAGGGAACTAATAATAATGAAACAATTATCTTCTCTGAAACACATATTTCGTCTGCTGAAAGAAGAGAGACGGAAAACGTGTTACAAACATACAGACGGACAGACAGACGTATAGACAAACGACAGAGATGTGATCCCAATATGTCTCTTCTGGACACAATAACCATCGTAGTGGTAGCAGTTTTGAGTTTGATTTAACTGAGGATTTTTGCTGTGAAGAAAACCTTAATAAGAGTAAAGAATTTGACGGTGATTTTTACCCATACAGCAATGTTGCATTGAAGACCTGCTCCAAGTATCATTCAAGTATGGTAAATATATTTAAGATGTTGCCAAGTGTTAAAGTCGCTGACCAACAACCACTTAGATCCTCTTGTCGCTATATATTAATGAAATACTATCTATTGCAATAACAACATTTAAAAATGCAATACTACAGATACGTCAAGTTAGCTCGAATATTTTGAAACTCTCAGTCTATAAAAAATCTACATTTATCATCTATGATGGACCTTCGGTGAAATAAATGTTATAAAAAAAATCTTGCCTGATCCCTTATATCTAAAATACCGTAATGCGGAATTTCACGGCGACCGGTTCGACTGTTTCTAACATGTTCCGGAAGCTGCATTATTTACATAAATATAAATACAAGCCATCTAAAAAAGAAATGCATGCAGCACTTCATCTGGGAGAACTATTGCTGAACTTTATTGAAATATTTCTCCGTTTTGTAACAAGAGAATACATTAGTTCTGTTGTGGCTTAAACAAACACCTCAACTTTCACGAGGGAATCGTGTTACCGTGTACGGGTTAGACATTGGGTCATTCGCCAGATGCCTGTTTGGTTACAAACGTATGATTATGCATGACCTACTAGAGCCGAGCTGACTACGTGACAGAGCTCGGTCGATTCCGGAAATCTTCGTGTGAATAACGGGGAAATACTCGTGAAGGGGTAGGTGAATTAATTTCCTACAGTCATTTAATATATCGGTGATTCTATCGACATCAGTCGGGTTAATCGTTTGACCTACACAGCAATAGTTTGCATATCGTCAAAAGAAAGATTGAATTTTCATATTTTCACATTATTTTCTGCATTTATTGCATTGAGTTTGGGTAATATTGCAACTTTAAGATTTTTAAGGTAAGGGGAACGTGACGCGTTAGGACGAAATAAGGCATGTGTGATTCATGTAACCGCATTTCTTGTATAGTTTTGATAACGGTTAATTATTGTTACTGCTGGTGTTATTCCTGCTTATAATTCTCATTATACTCAATAACAATAATAATATAAGAGAGAGAGAGAGAGAGAGAGAGAGTCAATGAGATAAAAAGACTAATAATTAGCGTTAAAATGGGTGAACCTTTTCATAGCAATAGTATATATATATATATATATATATATATATATATATATATATATATATATATTTCTTACTTATTTTCATTTCAACAGTAGTTGATGCATGAGTCCATTTAAAATAATAGATAACAATAAAGTACTCATTATCATCACGTACCCAAGAAGCAGTGTCTTCAACAACCATAGATTCTTTTCCAAATATTTGAACTAGGACGGAAACATGATCTGATTCGATAATTGTCCATAAGTTTCACCAGTTTCAATCCAATATCACTTAATCAAATTATGAACTTAATGAAATTGCTACATTGCTTACCACGGATAACGACTTCAAGTTTGGGCTGCAAATGTTCACCGTTTCTGAGGAGGCACAAATAGTAAAACAATAATTATAATCATACCAAAGAAATTAATTATCATTTTATGTTGAGAAATGATTGTATTTTAAACATTCCATTGAAACAAACAGGTCATTTGTATACAATAGATGTTACTCATGTCCAATTTGATTGATGCTGTTAAACCTGTTTCAACTCACTTCTGATTAAACATGTCTGCCATAATGGCAAATCTATTATTTTCTTAACGCAGTGGATGGGAGTCATGCATTCAACTCTCTAAAAACAGAATCTACGCCAACTGTTTCGGCATAAAATGTGTCCAAATACAACTAGTTCGCCCTGTGTCAGATAATGTGACAAGGTATGGTATTGTGACGGTGGTTAGAACATTGAACTTGCACGCCGGTGGACCAGGTTCGATCCTGGGCCGTGAGGAGTTTGTTACATTGGTGGCAGTGGTGGGATACTGTCAACTGCCAGACCGGAGTTGCCTTACCCATATGTTTCGCAGGCAGAGTCTCGGATCGAGGCTTCTCGGAGAGGAAAGTAATGTTACTGTGCGTCGTCAAAGGTATAAATACAATCTCTGACAACTACGTCAGGGAGTCGACTCTTTGGCTCAGTGGTTTGAGCATTGGACTTGCACGCTGGCAGACCAGGTTCGATCCGGGGCCGGGTCGAGTTTATTATCATGCCACCTGTCCACGAGATAGTGTAGCAGCCATATATCTTTTTTTTCAATTAGAAACATTATCATTACGATTGACACACTGTCGAAGGGACTTTGATACAAAAAAATAAGTAAAGGAACCAAACTTTAGATTTAGTACAAGAAATAGTGTGTCCGAGACTCTCTTCCGCAATTGTATTGAAACCAGCAGCTGTCTTTAGAATGATTTTCAACCCATCGAGATTCATGCTTTATTACCGAATCATGATAATAAATCTACCTTTTCAAGAGGGTCGTCTCAGCATCTGAAATCGGGAAAGCCGGATATGTTTTTTCTAGCACAAAGTGTTGGAAGTGTTCACAGGTCAGGTTTCCACTTGGTTTGGCACAAAACCACGACATATTTCCATTTTTGGTTCTAAAATCACACAACCCTGTACTGCTTTCCAGTTTAGTGGCAAAGACATGACAATATGATTTTTGACTGAAGTTTCCACTTTCGTATAGTGCTTTGAAAGGTCTTGTCGAAAGAAGCTGAAAAATCAAATAACACTAGTATATGACGGCTCCAGTTTCGAAAACTGTCTTGAAAGGTCTTATCGAAAGCAGCTGTATGAGCAAGTAAAGTAATTTTATGAGTATTTGAATGTGTAATAAAAAAAGATATTGACCGCATCCGTCGGATAAGTTATATTGTCTCCAATCTTAAGGCGTTTACTATATTTTTTTTTCAGAATTTTCTGATTTTCACATATCAAATGTAAATTCGAAAACTGAAGACAAATGATAAGTCACCGTGGTTGATTTTATGTAACGATTGTATTTTCATGGAAATCGTTTTAAATAAAAAAATGTTTAAATATAACTTCTCTTTAAAAAGAGAAAAAGAAATTAAAATTATAATAAAATAGAAGTACCACATTCTAATCGATACTGCGTTATGGTTCGCCTTATCTGTTTGGATAGTGTCAGTATTCTTATGTACTCAACTTTTACAGATATTGATTTTTGAAAGAGTACTAGCGTAATTTTAAAACATATTTTAATGTTTACAGAAAATCCTTGTGTTTTATTTTCAATTTTCTTGAATAAATTCTGAAAAGGTTACTTGATCAACACAATGGACAAAATAAAGTCATCGAATCAACTTAGGAACTAATGAGCCGTTTCTATGGAGTCTTTCCAATGTTAAAAATAAAACAAAGTTTCAAATCTGCTTTACATATTTATGTCTTTTACATGCCATTAATATTTTATTTCGTCTGTTTTAACGATATGATCAATGATAAGTGTTTCAGCTGCCGTTTAATGGGAATAAAAACAACCCCTTAAGTGTAGTAGTGCTTATTTTGTGACAGCTTACATCTGAAAATTGCAAGTACCCGAAATACGTTACACTTTACATGTCCAAAACATTGCGATTGTAAACTGTAGCATACGCCCTTAAGAATAATTATGTTACCGGCAATGATTTTTATGGCAACCCAACGTTTTAATGAATTTTCAATACGTATTTAAATCATAAAATCATAATTGTTTCCTTCAAGTGTACTCGTGTATGTAAAAACACGACATTCGTTTTCAGTTTTTATAGTACTTTTTAAATCTCATATACTTACTTTGGGTAAAATTCACCTCATATTTGTCTTTCTTGTACAAATCTTTTATTTTTACTATTTAGTTGGAAATGAAACATATCGATACAATTTCAAAGTAACAAACTGTAAATATTGGTGCTACAATGTTCAAGTATAGAATTATATCGTGTTGCGCATATTTCAAAAAAATGTTTTAAGCCAGAGTCACAAAATCATGCAAGAGAGTGAAATAAAAAAGGACTGCTTCAATGTAGTTGAATCAATTAAAATGAAATATAGATGCCTCGTGCATATGTTTATAACGCTTTTATGACCCTTGCTTTTGTAACAAATGCAAACATTTAGGGCACCTGTATCCTATGGACACGCTTTTTAAACTGAAACGTAAAATGTCAAATGCAGACACAGTCTACCAATGTATAACAGCGTCATGGCCCTTTGTTGCTTTCAAATATCTGTGTTATATCGGGTAAATTTCCGACCTAAGCGATATCTTAGTACTGGTTCGTTAGATTACATGGAAACTTTCACAGCGTTGTATTGTTTTGGAGCATATTGCAGATTTAAGAGTATTTCACAACTATTTGGCATTTATTTGCCGAATTTGGAAGGAAGGTATATCAAATCAACGAATTAGATTATTTTAAATAAGTACTCAATCTTAGTTCTTAATACGAATATAAATTTCACTGAAAGACATAAATAGTAAGAAAACAAAACATAACCCTCAATACATCGACATGTATCATCAAATAGGATTTGACTGACGACTTGTCTACAGTTTAGGATCATAGGTGGTTTACATCTCTATTTTTTCGATATATTTTTGAAACAGAAACAAACGTGAACCATTCTATATGAAGACATTTCGTAAATCAATTGATTACATTGTAACGTAGATACACGTAATATTGATAATGTAATCTTAGTGACACAAATAGTTACAAGGTTACTAGTTTAGGTTCTAAAGTATTGGTTGGAAGAAACAATAAAGAAATAGTTTTGTAGACATATAGTCATCTGTAATGGTAAGGATCCACCAAGAGGCAACAATATACAAAGGGTTGTTGTTTTTTTGTTGTTGTTTTTTTGCTTCTTTCTCTCTTTCCCTATCTCTGCGCTTTTATTTTTTCTATGACCAGAACTCTTAAAACATTGTTTGATATGGTAATTTAGTGAGAAATACCGATTCTAAGTTGGCAGAACTTGTAATATTTTAGCTAGTCTACATGAAACTTCCTGAACATAAAACTTTCTGAACGATTGGCAGATAAATGGCTTGACGCGACAACTAATGACAAACAACTTTCTTTGATGTTCAAAAGTTTCTTGTGATTATTTCATATCTGTACACCCACCGTTTTCCGAGACTCGTATAAAGCCCTGACTGCCTCTCTTGTGTATGATATATAGACTATAATTGACGGGTTGCCTTCCCATAATGCTTTGACAACTGCTGTATAGCTTCCGTTTCTATGGTCTATGACGTAGCCACTTGCGGATGCTCCTAGTTCATCTTCGAAGATTCGGACTCGCAATTGATCGCCCCCACGCTGTAATGATTTTCCAAAACCATCGAACATGGTGATTCTGACCTTGATGTCTTCGCCTAGCTTGTAAACATCCTTGTTCTCTGTTTAAAGGATACTGATGAATTTATACACTATCTTAATTTATTGGAGGCTTTCTATTGTTTTCTAGGCATGCGTGTATTTTAGACCCATTTTGCGATAAACAATAACAAATACATGTATATCTATTGAAAACTAATTGATAATGTTTCACAAAGAAATTCGTGAAAATCATGTATTGGTTCTACTAACATTTACTTTCCGTTACATTTTTCTTTTCTTTATGGATGTTTTGGCATTTCTGCAGTAATTAAATGGCATAGACTGAAATCTATCCCACAAGGTTTATTTAATAATTTGAAACATAAACAATGTCGTTGTTTATTTATTTTTTTCCTCTTTTTTTTTTCAAGAAACAAAGATTTAAAGTAAAACAACAGTGTGTTTATGTGTAAGTCTACCAATAGCGGTTATTTTACAATTTTCTTCGATTTTTGTCTAGGTATAATATTTATTGATATACCCCGCAAAAGAAGAATGGAAGGGGTATATAGAAGTCAATATACCTTTCTTAAGAAAGTGACTAAATATCGCTTTTTTACCTATAAATTCAAGACGAGAATTGTTAATGGAAACCGACTCCCGAATATCTAGTAACGGTTTAACAGAGAGCGCTTCCGATTCTGATATTATATCCATGTAAGGAGACCACACATCAGAGTCTGGGTTTCCAGTATTTGCGACATCATATTCCATGTTTATGACATCATTTTCTGAGTCCCTGTATGTCTCTTTCTGCAGAAAATTTGCCATCTTAGGGAAAGTGTAATCGGGTATATATCCGCTGAAACAGGATAAATATGAACATTCGAAATTTATATAATTGTTTACAAAATAGTATGATATATTAGAAACTTATTAAAGGCATATTTCATAATAACAGTTTTTTTACTATATAGGGAAATCAAAACTAGCTGAGAGAATTCTCTTATACTTTCCATGAACCGTCCCCGGTGGCCAAGTGGTTAGAGCGTCCACCTCGGGAGCGGGAGGTCGTGGGTTCTATCCCCTGCCGCGACATACCAAAGTCGTAAAAAATGGTACTGTTATAGCTCCCTTGCTTGGCGCTCAGCATATAAGGGTAGTTGCAAGAATGGTTGGCCCGGTGTCAGGATAAGGTGACTGGGTGTGGTATCATGCCACATGTCTACGGCGTGATACTGCAGTGTGGCAGCACTATATCTGTCTCAAGTAGACATCGTCTCCAGATGACTGAAATACTGTTGGTGGGACGTTAAACCAAACAAACAAACAAATTTTGCATGATAATGTATGGGTTAGTGATTTTTAGTAAGCCTTAATGATTTTAAAACGGTAAGACGCGACACGGCCGCACGACCGATTTAATAGAATTAATGCTTACTAAACACATAAACCTACTTAGTGTTGGAAATTATGTTTTGAAACTAAACGCAGTCGAACATTCGAAATACAGTATTGAGTTTTGAGACTCCGCCCTATCCACCTGTTCTTGGTGTGAATTACATCACGTGACATGTAATATGTTATGTCAAAGGTCAATGCGTCGCTCTAGCTGTGTTATTATAGATCTACGCTCGGAGGGGATGTTGTTGTAATTTTGTTTTCGTTTTAATAACCCTCAAACGGAATATTAGAGTTCTTTTGTCTGGATGAACCAGATTGTTGGTGACTAAATGTTTGTTCACTATAGTTGATGTTTGTTTATCTTTTATATCGATTTTCATGCGTCCCCATCAAAAATCCCTGTAATATGTTATGAATGCGTGATATTTGGTAACATATCAAGCTCCGCCTCAAGACACACCTCGCCGCACATGCGCACTGAAGGTGTTTGAAGCTGGTTACATTGATCAGCTGATTTAGTAGTGTTTAGTGACAAGTTTATGCCGATTAAATAAATTAATTGCAGACAAAAATTGAAAAACTAAATGATCTAATTGGACAAAATATAATTTCAAGCACTTAATTATTTTCAAGGGCAGATAACTCAATATTATGGCCTAGCAACACCTCGATGTTTGGTACCATATTCCTTGACACTGTGTAAAAGTTTTAGAATTTTATGCAACAGATTTTATACTATAGTAGGATACGCGAATTCGAATATATAGAAATATTTTTTTCAATAAAAACGCAGTATATTTATTTGCTGAAACAAAGTGAAAAACCTATTGGATGGAATTGTTTTAAACTTTGCATAATGATTGTGAAAATGAATCAATGAACAATAATGTGAAATAAAATAACGATTCGTTAGGCTTGATTTTGAGTAATCTGCCTGATAGAAAAGAGCAAAATACTCACTTTCAGGGGAAGATAACTCAAAAAGTAGAATGAAGACCCTCAATTATTCTCCATAAATTTATTTTTAGTGTAATTCTCTATAATCATGCACTATTTAAGAAATTACACCCTTAAAGTGGCAAACACGTGATTTGCCTACTAGAAGTGTGAATAGGTCTAAGAGTGTGTAAATAAATATACATGTATATATAATGTCTAAGATCGAATCATGGGTAGAACACAGATCATTGTCCCTCGTTTGCCAAAAGGGATTTATTAGATCTCGTGCGATACCTGTTGATGTTCTAGAGAAGTAAAGAAGGATATTTTAAAGCATTTTCATAATAGTTGTCTGTAATGAACATGGAAAGTCTTGGTTTCACTTTCAAATCGATGTTTAAAACTGCAGAAAACTTACTTGAAAGATGGGTCTGATGTTTTATTTCTGTTCAGAATAACCCAATATATGTTTTCGTTGTATATCAAGACCTGTTATTTTAGATATATGATAAATAGTTGTTGCCTGTTATTTATAATCATTCTCATGAGACAGACTCTTTCCATTTAAACACGACAGTCTTTAAGAAAAATTTCGTACCTGAATTCCAGATGATGCGAGACTGTTGCTACTAAAATAAGAAGGGTTACGAAGGCAACGAAAAAAACTCTGCGTCTGTTTATATAAAAGTTGTTCATCTTGTTCGTTTTGTTTCTCATCATCTTCAATGTCATTCAGGCAGTCGTCGTTTAACAATACTATAAAACATAAACTATGAAAAGACATGATAACTCATTTTAGAAATTCACATATCTCTGAATTCTTAATAAATTGAATTATTCATCAAAGTTTATTTGTATATCATATTTATTGAGACATTGGATATGGACGCCACGTGAATTCACGAATTCACGAATGTATGAATCAAGAACTTAAATATACCTATTTTTTTTTCTTTACATTAATTACATTTTAGCCTGTTTTGTTTTAATGACAAATAAACAAAAGCATGTCCTATCAGAAATCAAACATTTATTTTAAATGAAAATAAAGAAAAAGATGCAAATTATGATAAAGATGACAAAAACAACGGGAACAGTATGTAACATAAAATAGAGAGGAACCAACTGTTACCACCTTGGAACGGTCAGCCGGAAAAACAGGACAAGCTTGGGTCGATATCATTTTTTTCAGTACATTATATCAAAGACCTATAATAACAAAGATTGGCAAGTAATCAAAATCAAGCGGCAGATTGTCCAGACCTTGCAAAGTCACGTTTGCAAATTTTTGCTATTCTATTTGAGATATTTGAAAATAATTCATATCTTGCAATAGAACAATACATTACCATAAGTAATAAGTAAAGAAATTAAATGTTATATGTAAAATACAGAAGCCACTGCATGAAGAAAAATATGTTGATTTTGTTGTTTTTCTGCTATACTGGTTGAATTTAAATCAAAAGTTTATCGAATTTTCAAAGTTAATTAAACTGAAAATATTTTCTTGCACTAGAAAAATGTTACTTTTATAAGAGAGTAATTTGTTCTCTGTGATTTGTCCATATATTTTAGATAGTTTGCAAATTCAATGTCCTGCCGCGTGACAAATTGATAATTTCCTCTGTCTGTTACGGGAGTTTCCTATCTTTGTTTAGTAGGTCTTTGATGATTTTAAATGGTGTATACAGTATCGCTGTGATATGTCATTGTATTATAATTTTATTTTTTAGCTTCATTTGTTAACATGAGACATCTATGCCTGTTCATAATTCCTCAGCAAAATATATCATAAAGATATTCAATTTCTGATATTTATCAAGTGGTGCCTAAGGTTTTATGAATCGCAAAGTTGACAAACGTAGAACTGTAAAACTCTTAGTAGAATTATGCTATGAATTACGGTGGCACGGAGGTGACATGTAATACACATTACAAGTCGCGAGAATTATTTCTTATCTCAAGGAAACGACTTATTATCTCAATGGAACGACATATTATCTCAATGGAACGGTTAAAAAAATAAAGGAAACAAAATTGATAAGTCGAGGGAACGAGTTATCTACGCGGGAGGACGACTTATTTTCTCGAGAGAAAATCATAAATCGAGGGATCTCGGGATTATTATCTCAAGGGAACGACGTACTTACCCGAGATAACGACTTATTAAATGTAGGGAAGAAGTTATAATCTGGAGGGGATGAGTAAGTCAACCAACTAAATATTGCGATGCATTAATATAAAGGATGGCAACGAACATCAAGATATTCGAATATTCGGATTGCATTGCACACGAATATTCGAATATTCGGATCAACATAAGATTATTAAATTTAAGGTGTCCTAGTACTGTACATGCATTCGAATCTAGGGCAAATACCTCCTAGGATGATAATATCCCTATCATCTAAGTGAGGGCACTTTTACATAAGACGTCTGGAACTATGCTGACAATTTCCTTCATAACGACCTTGTCTATATTGGATTCGTTGTGATAGTGACTGTGCACCAGTGCAATTTGTATCACTTTTTCGATTAAGTTTAAAATATATCGAAATAATTCTTATAATCGTATTAATAAGTAAGTTATTGAATTTTTCCGAATACGTTTCGAACACCCCAATGGAGACAAACTTACAAATGTCCCTTGACCTGTATATGTATTCACACTTAGTACTTTCACACCCAGCGACTTTCAGATATAGATTCCATATATAGTGGTTAAAGTGTAGTATGATATAGAAAAGAACATATGAAAAATTAAATAAAATAAGACGCATATGTGTCGTATAATGGCCGTATTCAAGACAAGTAGCCTTCATCCAGTTTACACTTTATTTAGCATGACAGGCCATGGCCCACTCAGACTGAGCGCTGCCATGTAACGTGCTTAGCCCATGGTCGGGTCTCGAGGCTCTAACAAGATCTCTCTAGGTATCCCACAAGATCTCTCTCTAGGTATTCCACATGATCTCTCTCTAGACCCTTGATCGGTCAGCTTATATATTGGTTGGTTACCATCGAGCCAGACAGTAACCATATGTATTGAATAATAACAAATATTTGTATAAACGACAGTCACAACTGAGACAGACGTTGCATAACTAATGCAACGGTCCTGTTATAATCACTTATGGTATATAAGTTAGGTTAGTAACAATGAAAATGTAACAATAGCGTCTAGCTAGAGTCCAATAACATTACATATGATTAAAATCATTTCTTTAAAGGTTTTTACCGAATATTCTATCCATAAATACTATTCGTATTTTCGAAATAGAGGCGAATATTCGATTATTGGTTGCCATCTTATTGTCTTTGAATACATTGCTGATATCCTTTTCTATTTTTATTAATGAGTTTCAGATACTTATTGATGTGTTTTATATTTTTACAGAAATATTTGAGAGCGATGACTTATTCAGGACAAGTTTTTATTTCTATGGGGTAAGACTGGACTTGCTTTTCTTGAAAATTATGAGAGTGAAAATATAAAGCAGATGAGGACAATAGCAAAATACATGGATCTCAAGACTTTGTTGTCTGACAGTTTAGGGGAGGATGCTGACTTTTTTACAAACGTCATAGTTCACTCGTTACATATACGTGTATGAGAGAGACATTAATTCTTCATCTCTTGTGAAAAACATGTGTAACAATAAACAATGACTTCAGTGTTAGTTGTTAGGGTCCTAGTGCACGGACCCACTCTACAGACTTTTGAATGCTTATATTTACATGTCTTTCTTAACTTGAATTTCTTGTCTCAATTTTTATCTTATTTCATCCTTTATAAAGTGATATTCTACGGAACCTTTTTATCTTATTTTTTTAGCATTTATCTATTTTAGAGTAGGCAACTTGAAAAATCATTCATTTATAACAGAACAATACCAAAAATACAGAAAGGAATTATTAAGAAGGATATCAAACTGCAAGATAGTGATTGCAGGGAAGTAAACAACTGGTAAAAATTAAAAAGTTCAGGTAGATTATTTCCCCTAGTTGAAGTTATTTAATGGTTTATTGATTTCTTAATTTGAACTAAATGCATTTGGATTAAAGGGTATGATGATCAAAATGATATGATCAGTATTAATGCTCACATTGTTTCAAAATTTTTCAATTGATGCAAATTGATTATGATTAGGAGTTAGTAAAATATATGCATATATGCCCACACAGGATTGCTGGCTTTCGCAAGATGCAAAGTCAAACAGGAGCCCAGTTCTGGAATGATAATCAGTAAATAAAATTCTTACATTTTACTGATGATATGCCTGTGGTTAAAAGTTTTAGTTAGTATGCATTAGAAACCCTGGATGATCATTAAAAGGTGGTTTCATTGTGCACTATTTTTAAAGTGTTTTAATATGTACGATATCAACCAGGTATCATTTCAGAGTCCCTGTGTTATGTGGTCTTACTGTCATCAATTTATACACTGTTACCAATACATATACAGCCATATGCAACAGTTTCCCTGAATCAAGATTTGATACCCATATCTCCTGTCTATTATTCCCTAACATTTCTCTTTTTGTTTATTAATTTTATGATTTGTATAAGGCTACTGTATATTTTAAATGCCTCTTTTATACTAGAAATAGCAATTCAGACTGTTGCTAAAAAAAAAACAATGCATACCTATTAAACAATTAAAGTAAATATATATATATATATATATATATATATATATATATATCACCTTAGACGTTTCCTGGTTATTAGAAATATTTTCTTCTTTAAATTACATTAAGCTGAACCATTTAATTTATCGTAAGTATTCCAAACAGTTCTAGTTCTGATAAAATGGAATATTTAAATAATGAAAAAAAAAGCAACAACAAACAATCAAACTATAAACAACAACAAAATAAAAACACAAACATAAAATAATGTATCAGTATATAAAGATGATCATCTTTTAACAAATATTCCGGTTATGTGTGCAAGTCTATAACATTGTAAAATTGTAAAGAATGTGTTCCATTGTTTTATACAGTGGAGTAAAACAGAGTAAATCTCACATACAAAAATTAAATTAAAAATTAAAAGAAAGGGCCACATTTTTTAGAGAATGAAAGTAAATCTCAAACAAAAAATAAATAAAATAAAACAGGAAAAAGAGAATTAAATAATGATAATAAAAGCTCATCTTCAACATCGAAAAGAACCAATAACACTATAAAACGAGTTTCCTTAATGTTATGTAGAGGAATAAGCAGTTTGAATCTCATATACAAGAAAGTAAATTAAAAATGAAAAAAAAAATCATATTGATAAAAGTTTATCTTTAACAGCAAAACGATTTAATAACATAGCTAGATATATATGATTCTATTTTAAACCCTACTTAATTATATGTAAGTGGATCACCAACTACTTTATATACGGTTTTCTTTATACATATATCATACTGTTCATATGTAAGTTCTATGCTAATAAAAATTAAAGTTAAGTAACTGTGATAAGAGTGTGATAAATGCATGTCCTAGCTGCAATGGTCAAATCATATAAATTCATTATACAATTATCACATGTTAACATTTTTTAACCTTTTTTTTAAAAAAAACCCCCTTTCACTCAAAAAATAAAAAAACAGGGGTAATATATAACATACTGGTAGATACAAAACACACTATTCTGGTTTAAACAAAAAGGGATAGATAACAAAATAGTCTGATGTAAAGAAAGATTTAGAGGGTTATCACTCAGTTTATTGTTGTTGTTATTTTGCTCTCAGTGGCCTTGGTTGCAACAACAGCTGGAGCTGATAATGAGGTATGTGTCATTCTTGTTGTTGACGCTTTGTGTTATCTTGATATGGCCAGGTATCATTTGCTGTTCGTTGCAGCTTGCATTGTTTTTTGAATATGATGAATTTTACACATTAGAATTAAAGTTCACATCAACAGCATCAACATCATCCTCTGCTTGATTAGCGTTTTAACACGGCGATGCAATTGAAAAATTAATTTTAATACATAGAGGATCTAACATGAGTTGTTGCCGTTGTTTACTGAAAATTACTTCTGTTTTATTTTTGTATTTGTAAATTCATGATTTTTAAAAAATATTTTCTGAACTTGACTACTGCTAAAGTTTAATAGGTCTCGTTGGAGATCGGTCATTGATAATTATCATCTTATTAAATGCAACCATCTTAATTTGAATTGCTTTCTGAAAACTTGATATGCTAAAGTGCGCGCGCGTGTGTGTGTGTGTGTTCTTTTTTTCCTTGAAGGCCATTATAACATCATCCGGAAATAAATAGATGATAAATCGTGTCTTTTAAAAGTCTATTAGTAGTGTGATTGC
>CM037786.1:13194936-13244936 GCA_021229015.1 Solen grandis | reverse complement strand
TGTCTCTTTGTTTTCTGTCCTTAAACATATCAACAATAAGTTCATAGTCATCTTCTGTTAACACGTAACCTTTTTTGGACGAACTATAATACAGCCAAGTATACCGAGATTCATAAATTTGTTGGCTGAAACGACGACTGTCTGTTTTTGTTTCTTTTGATGTTGAACTTTCAATTTTAATTGGAGAGTCAGTAACTGATGTAGTTTTAGTTTTGCATGACGACTGTTCCTGTTCAGAAAATGAGGTAGCGCCACTAACTGTACCACTAGTACATGTTTGTTTTGGTTCATCGACGTCGGACGACGTATATGGCCCACTTCCGGTTTCACTTAGGAGTTTATTTTCATCTGCAATTTTGTCTTCATCTTTCTTACCTAGCTCACTTTCGGAGCTTGCAGAATTCGCCAACTTAAAAAATGTATCTATTCGTTTTGTGTCTTTAGAATCAGATAGTTTTATTTTTTTATTGTAATTTTTCCAGTTGTGGGACATGATGACATTAAACACCGGCGGAAATAAACACTTGTCTGGTTTCCGCTATCGTATATACACAGTTCCTAATGCCGGGTCACAATTGGTACCCATTATCGCAAAACAGCGAGCGTCGAATGCTAGGACGCAGTGAATGTCTATTTTTAGTAACACTGTCAGACAATAACTCTGTATCGTGTGTACATAGTTTATAAACAAAAACTCATTAAAAAAGCGCTGATTTAAGTTGAAATAAATTTTTAAAAGTAGAAATTAAGCATTTAATTACTTTTTGATAAAAAATTAATACTTTACAAGGGGAAAAGTGGTTTTCAATGGGGAATTTTTATCCAGGGGAAGACGCCGACTATCGGCGTCAGTTTGTTAAGAAAAAAAACCCTGTTATTGTATAAACAATATATTTTCACACAAGTGTTAAGTTGTGATATACATATTATTGGTACACACTATAAATAATCATTTTACCGAAAGGTCCAAACCAATTACTTTATAAAATCAAATTAGTGAACTGGTCATTTACCGAAACGTCTGTAAATCTACCAAACAACTACTTCGGGATACCTTTGTATATGCTTTATTTAACCAGAATTCCTTGAAGTGTGTTTACGAAAAGTAGTGTTTACCCACGTAATGTGACCTACACTTTATCAAGTTTATTTGTTTGGAACCAAAGACTTCACCAACATAAATAATCAACTATCAACTGGCTGCCTGAACAAGTTGCTTTAATAAATTTTATTGTTCAGAAAGGCATAATATGTTCAAATATGTTTGAATTAAGACAAAATTAAACTACAATAGCATTTTAAGGTTATTTTAATTACTCACCTCTGTATTTATGAGGCGCTCCCAAAAGTGAAACTAGAAGTTCAATCTCAATCTGTATACTTCTCTACAAAGAATATATTTCTGAAATATTTTAAAATAATTCCTTTACAATTGAAGAATCAGTATTAACAATTTTAACAATTAGTCAATAATTTATGACATGACATCATCTTTTAACATTGTCTAATCTTATGTCGAGACTTGTATCAAACTTTGAATCAAAGTTTACCGGAAGTTTTCGTCAGTGTTTGTGTCACATTTTACTTACACGGTCGTGAAAAACATTACCCTTAACTATTGATTATCCTTATTATTATTACATGTATTACATCCAATAATATCACTTGATTATTTTTTCAACGCAATTAACTTTCTTTTTCGATTTAACATTAATGAAAAAAAACAACCGATGCGCTAATTAGATCTAACATATTCTAGAATTTGCTTCTCATTTATAAAGTGCGTGGTCATTTTTCAGAAGAATGACTAAGGAAAACCTATTTCGTTTTGATCTTCGACGGGATTCGTTAGGATTGTAACAGGTAACTCAATTTTATTAATTTGTATGTTTATTGCTGCAGTAAAAATTGTTTAAAATTTCGAAATATATCGAATAAAGCATGTTTTTATTATTATTAATGAGGGCATTTTTGTTATAATAATAATAATAATAATAATAATATCAGCATCATCATCATTTGATCACTGATCATTTTGCCGTGGTTATTTTTTTTTTTTTTTTTTTTTTTTTATTGTATATTTTTTATTTTGATATTACCATTATTATTTCACTCTGATTGAAAGCTTTGAGTGCATTATTAAGCGTCACCAAAATCTTTAAGTTTCGGTTTTAACCACTTTGTTGATTATCAACTATGCATGTGAGACCGATCGAGGGAGTCTTAATTGTTGATAAATTATACAGAGAGACATTCTGTTAAATTGGTTCTAATGGAGTAAGTTCGGTTGTTACAAAATGCTGCAGAATAAAGGAAGATGCCATTTGTATATATGCTGTCAATTAATAATAATAATAATTATTATTATTATTATTATTATTATTATTATTATTATTCAAACTAAAATTAGAAACATGTATTTGTTGCCACTGTACGTATATTGAATTCAATGGTCGTGAATAAAATGATTGCGGTGGATATTGAAGATTACATGTATATACCACTCAAAATTTGCTAGGGATCACTTATTGCCAAGAGCTATCACAGATGGTTATTAATTCATACCCCCGCTACATTGCTATGTGCATTTAATGATTAATGAAAAGGTTACCATGTCACATGAAGGTGAAGGTCACAATGCCGTTGAAAAGGGTGATGATACTGTCGTTTTAATGAATATTGACCGGACGCAACGCAACGGAACAGGTGTACAAGTTTCCCCCCAACACACACACCCTGCTCAAAATCTTGCTTTGGGTATAATGTATCTAACATCGCCAAAAGCAAATCTATCAAATGCACAAGTAAATAGGATTTCATAAAGTGATCCTTAGCAAATTTTGAGCAAAGGTACCCGGGACGTTGCTGCTCATGGAAAAAAATCAATGACCTTATATAAGGTCATTGATTTTTTTTAATGGGCATTAACGTACCGGGTACCTTTGTTTTTGAGATGACACATAGTTATTTAAGGTGCGTAATCTATTACAGCAGTAAAGTTTTCCAGATATGTATATGATTGTTTTCTAAGTCTGTATATATGATACAATGTTTATACCTATACGAAAAAAACAACAAAAAACATGTTCCCTAAACTAAGATTATCTTTACATAAACTTCAAGCTAAAAAAAAAAGAAAAAAAAAAAGAAAAAAAAAAGAAGAAGATTTGCTCTTGTAGATTAAATGATATTCACTTAAGATATATACATGTATTAACTAGACCAAGCATGTTTATATGAATAAAAATGGTAAGACAGTTTTGATAAGATATAGTGTATTTTTGGCATAACAACATTTCATAAAATAATATGTAACGCCTAATATTATTATCAATGTAAAATATAATGTCAGAACGTGCCATTTACAGAAATTTTCGGCTGAGCATATAAAATATACATGGCAAATACTAATATACTATCTATTTACACTGTATTTCACTAACATGTATTGTTCGTAATTTTGGAGAAAACTTAAATATTTTAAATGTAATTAATAACCAAGAATGGTCAGTTAAACGTATAATGATTAAAGTTAAAGAAACACTTAAAGAGAAGATTCGGAGAAATGGTTTGAAACCCTACTTAATAAAGACAAACTCCAAACTTACAGACAATCCAAAACAGATCTATTGTATTTTACCATTACCTACAGATCACCGTAGTATTCTTTTTAAATCTCGATCGTGTAGTTTTTCACTTCGAATAGAAACTGGCCATTATGCTAAACCAAAAGTACCTCTAGAAAACAGGTAATGTAAATTCTGTAACAAATCCTCTGTTGAAGATGAAACTCATTTCATTTTAAATTGTGATTTATATTCAGACATAAGAGAAAACATTTTTGATAAAGCAAATGATATTAATCCAAATTTTAAAGCATTATGTGATGAACAGAAACGTATTTTAATTATGTAAACAAAAGGTATGCAATTCTCTCTCGACACCTCGATCGCAACAATGTTTAACCCTTTCCCTCATAGAGGATACCATGAAAAGACCTATGCGAACAGCATAAAACCAGATCAGCCTGCGAGTAACTCGCAGGCTGATCAGGTTTTATGCTGTTCGCTGCTCCTCAGTGGTCTGGTAATGAGGATTTTACAATTAAATTTGGTAAGGTTTGAGTTTGGCTTTCTGCAGACCAGGCTTTATGTGGTACCTATTGAGTGCGTCAAAATGAGTCTATATGAGGGAAAGGGTTAAGAAGCGCCAAGTTTTTACTTAAGTTTTGAATCGATCATTATGTCAACATATTATTTTGAATTATGGTTTCAAATCCATTTTCTTATATCTTAGTTCCACATTTGAAGTAGTTTATCTTCACAAATACAACGTGCTCCGTTTTATTCATTTTAGCATATTGCAATTATTTTAATATAATTCTTTGTTGAAATGTAATGTGTATATATTTTGAATTTTATGTCTTAGTGTTTTATAAGCCGCAAGCGGCTGGGTGTCATTGTGATTTTTTTCATAGATTGTTTTTTTTTTTTTTTTGTACATATTGACAAACGACACCATAAAGAACTACATTGTATTTATCTGTCTGTCGGTCTGTCTGCATACTGTAATACGCTAACAATACTCTTCTATATTTAAATGATTTTCTTCACGTAGCCTATTAAAAACAATAACACTATTCAATAGGATGGCAGCTAGCTATTGTGCTTAAATCCAAATATTTTTAAAGTGTAAGCAGTGTGTTATGTAATACGAATATATCTTACATTACTTTGGAAATTGCTCTGTATAAATTCGACGGGGTTATACATTAAAATGATTTTAAAAAAGAACACACACACACACGAAAAAAAGTTTGATTTAAACAATGCTAGTATACATAACAAAATGCATTGCTTGGATAGCATACTTGATTATACCTAATCTTAGTGACACACATCTATACACAACATGTACACAAATCTGTAATAAAATAAATAAATAAATAAATAAATTAATTAATTAATTAATAAATAAATAAGAAGAATAACGTAAAATGGATTTATTCCCTTGGGAAGGAACACTGAATTCCTCAATTAGTTAAATACCTATTTAAAACAATAACATTATTAACTTTTATGACTAACAAAGAATAATAACAACAAAAACATTTGCTTAATAGCATTTAATTCCTAAAATAACGAATAATTTTCATAAAGGACGCTAGTGAAATCATAGTATTTAAGCTTGTGCCGAACCGGCGTCAGTCGTGACGGGCTTCCACCATTTTCTTTATTCATGAACAATATATACGCCAGAATAATATATTATGATCGTAAAGGTAAGTCTGCGTTTGACATCGCGCTTGCTCACAAGTTTTCGAAACATTTGATATCAAGCTAAACTAACAAACACGTGTTTATGTGTCTTGCACAATATCCCAATGGTAAGACGTACGTTCAGGATACTACTGCAAAACTTTTGTGGTTGTAAGTTCGAATCCTCCCGATCTTTGATTTAAAAAAGATACTGATTTCCTTTTTTATGATTGGTGTCAAACCCCTTTACATAAAATGATAATGGTTGTTTTAAATCAGTTATAGAATTCAGCCCCAATATACCTATTCGACAATTTTGCTTTAACGCAATGCTCAATAGCGCGAAATTCATGTTTTTATTGCTTTCATCATTTCTTTTTAATCTCTGGTTCTTTTTTTTGGTTTGAAAGCGCATGTTTAACTTGCAAATGAGTGATTTATTTCAACCATGACTGATATAAAGAGCAAACGGCCATTGAATTCCAGAGCTAGAATTATATTTATAACACGTCTAAATGGATAATGATCCTGTGTAGATAAATCAGTCTCTAATGTAAGCCTGGGTACTCGCCTCTATATGTAATGCACCTGTCTATGTTTTGTCCCAGATTACTGCACATCTGAACTTAACAATGTTATGCGATATAGCACACAAAACGAAACCCTATTTCCAATGAAACATAAATTTCTTATTTCTTTGGACTTTGCTGTTTGCTGCCTGTGGAAATGGCTCCCTATTAATTCGACGATATTATGCATTAGGATAATAAATAAAACAAAAATCCACACACAGCATGCTAGTATGAAAAACAAAATGTATACTTAATAATATAATATATATCAGAGATGTGAAAAACTAGATTAGCTCCGTGTATATGCTTAAAAATTCTACTCAGAGGTAAAGTTGGATACAATTAAATGTATGTATAGATGTAGTTCCATATAAATATATGTATAGATGTAGAAACTAACGGGAATATTAATTATCAAAATGGTCAAAAAGATATGATATATATAGAAATATAGCAGATGTGCAGCGTGTAAATATATAAACGGTTCAAAGTTGACGTAAACAAAGTCACATGACCCTGAAGTAAATCGTACAAAAGCACAATAAAATAAACCAATATTTTTGTACCCCTTTTAAAACTCCGCAGTCTAATAAGCTTGTTAGAATGAAAGTAAGGTTTTGTTTGCGTGATATATCGCAGAATAATGCACGGTGTTGCGTTCAGATGCTTTGAAATTAATTATCTACGGCCTTAGTGTTTACTTAACTGCGCATCTGTCCTTAGTACCGTGCATTATTAGACCTGCAATATATCACTCAAAACGAAACTCCATTTCCTAAATGACACATGTTTATAAATACATTTGTACAAAAAAATTAAGAAGAAGAAAAACGTAAAAATGATCTGTTGTATATTGATTTGTAGAATGGCGCCATTTGTATAAGTCAGAAATAAAAATGATATCAGCGACAAACATGTAAATAATGATGCAATTTATATACTTGAATAACAAACGCGGAACGCTGCGATAAATCCATAAAATTAAGTATATAAACGATAATATATTTACAGTTTGTCACGTACGCTATACATCATATAATCAACTCCCGTTTGATTTACAGTACACGTGATGGTTCAGCATCAGTATTATTGGGTACATTTTATAAGGTTTCATGCAAAACATGACGTAATCACCCACCGCCGAAACAAGCTCCCCCCATTTAGTCATAAGATCACGTAGGCAGCATCAAGACCTCACAGATTATTTTTTGCCACATATTTTTCAAATTTTGAACGAAATGAAAGCATTCCATTGGACGATTAAGTCTTGACTTGACTGTCGCTGTCAGGTGGAGGAAGACCCCGAATGCTCGGGGGCATCTGGGTAGAACCACCGACCTTCCAGCAAGCCAGCTGGAAGGCTTCCTCACATGAAAATCTGAATGACCCTGTCGGGATTCGAACCCACGCGATGAGCGGCTGAGTGAGTGTTAAAGTCAGCGTCTTTACCCCCTCGGCCACGGAGGCCCCGGATTAAGTCAGACAAACTGTAAAAGTTTATTATGAAATATATTGATCATGCACAAAATGACCCATGATGAAACAGAAGTCAACAACAACAACAACATACATAATATATCAATGGCGGTACAATGAATTAAAATATTACATTCTGTTGAATATTTATAAATAATATATATTCAATTCTATAAGAAAAATGTGGTATGGGTATACATCATTCGAGGAGATAACTAAGTTGTATATCTAATTAATATGAAAAGAAGAGAACAGGACAAAATGTCTGTTTAATTTTGCAGTTTGTCCTACTTGATCGTCCAATAAAATGCTTGTGTTTCGTTCAAAATTCGAAAAATATATTGCGTAAAATGGACCGTGATATATTGATACTGGGGAAATATGGTGCCTACGTTACCAAAGACCAATATTCGCGGAGCTTGTCGCGGCGGCGAATTCTTACGTCATGTTTTGTTAGCTGCAAATATTTAAATGTTCCTAGTTATAGTTAGTGTTTATTAAGAGAGAATTTAACAGTTAAGAAGCCAGACTACGCTCGTTCTGGCTTCTTAACTGTTAAATTCTCTCTTAATAAACACTGACTAACTTAGAGTTTGCCCCGCCCTATTACTGCGTCACACTGCTATATTAGGAGATGGCGCCAAAAATGTTGCGTCAGCGTGTTGTTTAAGTATTCACACACGTGCACGTGCTTTCCAAATATGGATATAACACACAGATTTCGCGCGTTTTTCACCGTCGGCTCATTTCTTTTTTCAGATCTCAATCAAGAAGCACGGAAATTTAATTTCAGTGATGAATTTTTTCTAATCGTTTTATTTGTTTATTTTATTTTTACTAGTTAAGACATCAGTACACAGCAACTGATTGACGTTTAGGAAAGAACGAAATATATAGATAATAATCGTTTAGAAAACCCGATGTCAGCGGAATATATCAAAGCTAGGAATACCCTGGAAATTCCAAATCAAACTAGTTAATACATGATCTGTGAGTTGTTCATGAACGTTATATCAATTTCCATGTTTGTATTTAAAAAAGTCTGGTATAGTTCCCTTGCTTGGCGCTCAGCATAATAAGGGTAGTTCCAGGACTGATTGGCCCGGTGTCAGGATATTGTGACTTGGTTTGGTATCATGCCACATGTCTACGGCGTGTTATTATGCAGTGTGACAAGCACTGTGATATGTCTCAAGTATAGGCATAGTCTCTAAACGACTTAAATATTGTCGGTGGGACGTTAAACATAATAAACAAACAATTAAACTATGCTTGTATTTTAATATTTATTTCAGCATCTTATTTTTTCCTTAGGAGTCCGTTTGGATTGAGCTGGTAATCATAACTTTGCGAAAATATTTCCGAAGCTTCTCATTCTTTGTGTACATAAGCAACTTTACTAAATGTTTACAAATGAGTGTGAATGTCTCGTGTGTAGGGATCGGTGTAGTAAACACTGCCATATATGACTATCACGTGCAGAGGACGGAGCATAATTTGAAATAATGACATGCGCAGTTCGGCTTAAACTCTTAACAGTTAAATCTGCGATAAATTCCATAATATTTAAAGTATAAACGATAACTAATACTCACTACATGCGCATCATAAATCACATATTATCATTATTGATATATTTGTGAACGTGATTTGTGCGCGTGAACAAGTACATGTGTATCTAAACAACGCTGTTTGTGAACGCCTGAGCTAATTACTTAAGACAGCAGTTATGCATTGAAAATTGTAAACTACGCTGGAAATCCCAAGTTATGAATGGGTCATACAGTGAACTCTGATTGGCTTCGCTTAAGGTTTTGATCATGCGCACTAGAGAGGACATTTCAGATACGTAGTAATTCTCTGAAAACTTGAGGGCTTGGGAAAGGTACTTATTTATTTGATTATTCTATCATTTCCCACTGCAATATTGGTAATGGTAAGTATTGTGTATTATTTATGTAGTTGTGCAGTTTTACTTTTTAATGATATATTGAAGCAATCAAAAATGTGAAATTTGCCTTTTTCAGTTTTGCAATAGATTTTTTTTTTATCTTAATTTAAACTTCTCAGATCATAAATTATAAACATAATATCAATGAAATTAGAATTGTTTCAAATTTCAAATACGAAATATAATTGGGAAAAATGCACCAGGAAAATTGTATCAAAAATTAAAATACACGTAATAAGTAAATAGAATATGAACTGAAATAAATCAAAATTAAAAACAGCCTTTTAAATGAAAAGATATCAGCTAAGTAAATTTTTGCTCGTTTTGCTATTTATATTTCTATATGTTTTAAAATAAATCAATCAATCAATCAATCAATCAATCAAATGAATAAGATAATTACATGAAATGCAAACATTTGTTTAAAAGAAAAAAATATATACGTATTTTTACGTATTTATAATTATATAACAAATTCAGAAAGTCAAAATATTTTTCTCTATCAAGTTGCACAAAGTATTCATTGCATAGGAATTCTATAAACGAAAATTCAGTAAATTAAGTCTTTAAAAAGAGAACTTACGTGCTTTGTAACACAAAGAACTTACCTAACATATTAACACAATACTTCTATCTATATTATGCATGTCTGTATTAGAAATAACACACACGCACTATGCTTAAGTCTAAATAAAGTGCATATTCTGTTCAGAATCTACATAGCAATATTTGTTCTTCTCTAATGCTCAAATATTAACATTGAAACGGAAAGGAAAACATGTTTTGAAATTCCGTGATTATTGGGTTTTCCCGCCGACACTTCAAGTTTTCTTATCCAAATAAGTAAACGGGAAATCATATCTCTTAACCCTTTCCCTCATAGAGGATACCATGAAAAGACCTGTGCGAACAGCATAAAAGCAGATCAGCCTGCGAGTAACTCGCAGGCTGATCAGGTTTTATGCTGTTCGCTGCTACTCAGTGGTCTGTAAATGAGGACTTTATAATTAAATTTGGTAAGGTTTAACTGTGGTTTTCTGCAGATCAGGCTTTATGTGGTACGTGAGTGCGTCAAAATGAGTCTATATGAGGGAAAGGGTTAAAGATAAATAATGATACTTTACCAATTGAATGTCGCTGAACATGAGGCAAAAAGAATATTTGAATTAAATGTCAATATCGAAAATTTTAATAACCGACGAATTACACGAGCATATTAAGCATACATGATGGATACCAGAATGGTATGTGGAGGTATTTTTATATGCTCTGGTTTAAACAAACATTTACTCCCGATAATTTATTCCCTGGCATACGAAATAACAGGAAATAATGTATATGATATTTACCTTATTATTGTACATATTAATATTTCATTTATTAAATTTGCGTTTTAGCAAAAGCGTTACGGAAGTAGTTCTTGAAATTGTTTAAGTATGTAACTATTTTTAACATTCTCACCATATATCATACTCTTCTATATTTTAATTATTCTCTCAAGTGTTTAAATGTTGAACTTCACGTATAGCTATTAAAACAATAACATTGTTGTATATGAGGATGCTTAAGTACTGTACAAATAAAGTATAAATGTCTGTATTACGTGCTAAAATATATAGTCATATTTATATAAACGTTTCTTAGATATGTTCATGAACTCGATCCCTAACAAATAAACTAGCATCATTATCATCATCATCATCATCAACAACATCAACAACAAAATCATTGTTTCATATACCAATTTATATTCATGAAGTCATAAATTTGTTCATTAATATCTACGAGGTAAAGGGGTAAATATAGTTTAAATTCCTGGATTCCTAAATATTGCTCTGTATTTTTTCGACGGAGTTGTGTATTAGAGTAATAAATAATAATAAGAATATGGTAAAAAAAAAAAAAAGTAATGATAGTTAACAAAACAAAAAAATCTCATAAATTATGAAATAAAGTACATGTATTTTTGAACTACAAAACAAAACATAATGCATTATAGTATACTTGTACATTCTAAAATAGGCAATAGGATAACAAAACATAAATTAATCAATAAATCAATCAGTCTATCAATTATTTTCAGAAAAACGAAACTAACGACTTAATGGCACATGTTTATACGTCTGTACTAAAATAATTATAAAGAAAGTAAAATGGAAACACGGTAATAAAAGAAGGTGAACAAGATTACGGTGTTGCATATTGATTAGTGGAATTGTGATGCTGAGCGCCAGACAGGGAGATACCAGTACCATTTTAAACGACTTCTGTAGCGACATACATGTAGATCATTATACAATTTATATACACGAGTAACAAATATATATTGTATAAGTATTTTGCATTCAGGGGGATAACTACATGCATGACTGGCTGTTTAAGTTGTATACCTTTGATATTTAACGTGAAAATTACGCTGGAAATCCCAAGGTATCGACTGAACTCTAACTAGCCTCGTCCAAGGCCTTGCTCATGCGCACTAGAAAGGACATTTCAGTTACATAGTTTGTTCCATCACAACGAACTCTCTGAAAACTTGCGTGCTTGGAAAAATATTTATTTGATTTTTTTTTCATCATTTCCCAAGCAATTTCTGTAAGTATTGTGTATTATTTATAAAGGTGAAATTTTTAAAAATATTTAAAATGATCATGAATTATAAACATAATATCAATACTAATAACAGAAATGTTTCAATTTTCAAGTAAGAAAAATAATTTAGTTGGGAAAAATGCAACACGAAAATATAATCTAAAAATTAGTTAAAATATTTGTAATAAGTAAATTAAGTATTAAGTAAAATAAATTGAAATTAATGAAATAGTCGTCCGAATAGAAATATATCATTATAATAAATATTTTCTTATTTTGCTATATATAAATATTATGTATATATCCTGATTTTTAATGTATTAATCAATCAATAAAATTGACTTATAAATATATTAATATAAATGTATTACTTATAATCAAAATATGAAAATTATGCAAATTATTTTTCTCTATCAAATTGCGAAACGAAAGAAAAATGTTCTTAATTAATTGAATACATTAATTCTTTAAAAATAACTCTTGCAGTTCTTTGATACAATGAGTTTTCTTTTGTAATCAGCCCAAATCTTAAATTTCGTTTCGTAAGATTCAGATTACAGAGGTTAGGGGAAAAAGTTAAATACATGTTGTATTTAAAATTGTTTTAATTAGTATTTCGTTTCGTTAAGATTCTGTAGCACAAGTTGAACAAATATTGTGTGTGTATATTTTGGACATTTCTTATGTGTACAAATTTTCTTCATGTTCTTTGTCATTTGTACATGTATGCTTCTTTATTCTACTTCTAAATTCTATTGTTTTTGTATAATATTTTTTTTCTTCTCTTGTTCATTGTTGTGTTTTTTGTACTCGTGTACGATAAGGCGGAAAATAAAAATATATCTGTGTAAAACAAACCTTTCTTGATTAGGGGCAAAACATTTCTTTCTTAATCATATGTATCTTGGTTATCGATGCGATACTGTGCTTCAGTCTAAATAAAGTGCATATTCTGTTCTGTATTTTATTTAGCAATCTTTATCCTTCTCTAATGCTACAAGATCAACGTTTTTTAATAATGCTTTAATATCAAGAAACGGAGAGGAAAAATTTTTTTCACGGAATTTCCGTTATAGTATTGGGTTTACCCACCGACTTATATTCGGGAAAGTTTATTTCGGATATATGAATTATGACGCATTTCCCAATTTAATGTTGCTGAAGATGAGAAAGAATCATATTTCAATACAATGTTAATTTAAAATTTTGAATTATCAACGAATTAAGCCTTATCAGTATGTATGCATGATGAATATTAATATGTATGTGTAGGTGTTTAAATTTGCACATTATTTTATTTCCTGAAACATCAAATTATAAAATAAACTGGATACTTTGTATACTATTTCTTCATATATTTTTACAATTGCTTTTTTAGCATAAGCGTCATGAAAGTTGTTTTTGAAAGTAATTGTTTAAGTGTATAATTATTTTCGAAAACTTCCGCATTAATTATTAATGTTTTGACAAGCGATCGATCGTCAATGCACCTAAATGCAAGAGCAAATCAAAGGCCTGAGAGTTCTTAATTTGCATTAAGCATAACCTGAAACAATAAAGGAGAAAGTCACGTGGCTTGAAATCTGGAAATGTTTTATTTATTTTCCACATCAAATGGATCTTGTAGCTTTTAATCATTTTACTGCGAGGGCCGAACTCTCGTTTTTCATTGAAATAACTGTATTTTTAACTAAAGACAGAAGTATGTGAATTGCTGCACTTCATCTACAGAGCGCCACTGGCTTACGTCACACATTTCCTTCATAGTATTTTCATTGATATTTTCACTCGTTTAAATTATACATCCTTGCAGAGTTATGGTTCGTTATGTGCTTCTGTAATGAAATGATAAAATAATTCAAAGAAGATTGTAGTGCATTTTCTTCATGTAAGATATATAAATAATGTCACTCGTCTGAACTAGAGCTCGTCATGCAAGCATAATTATGTATCTGTTGTATAACGATGGTACGAGCAGACAGGTGCACGCATTGCTTGCTCGCTAGGGGAATGAATTTGGATATCCGGCATTTAGATTCCCACGATCGGTCATAATATGTTGCAATGCAACATAAAAAAGAACAAACCCTGTTTCAGTATTGAGCTACGTTAAGTGGCATTAAGGAATCATTCTATTAATAAAGTGTACGGTAATTAGTCTTCATAAAAAGATTAAAGTTCATATATTTTTAAACTTATTTTTCTTAAAAAAAAATAAAATAGCTAAAGATACACTATTGATATTGACACTTACATTCTACTTTTGCTGCTGATGATGAAAATGAAGCTGATACGCACAAAAATAAACTGTTTCTTGAAGAGAAAGAGAGAGACCAGAATATCAGCCGATACTGAGCGAAAAAAATCTCAATCCCCCCCCCCCCCCCAAAAAAAAGTAAAATAAACTGAATAAATTAAGGAAAAAGTCAACAGACCATAACAGTTGAAAATCCATGTGTATATTTAAAACCAATTTACAGTATCCGTTGAAAATCCATATATTAAGTATCACACGGAATTCCCAAGAAAACTTCCACACTCGAAGGGACATAATTTGTCTGTCTCTTTACCCAGATTATTTGATAGAGTTGTCTCTCTTACACACTAGAAGGAAGAAGGAAACAAAATATATTTAAACTGACCTACTTTGGATTTTCCATTTTTTCTGTATAAAGAGCCATAAACAGTGTCGCTAAATAACTTTACCACGTTGCGAAAAGACGTCTTTTTGAAACTTCATGTACATAATTCTGAGTAGCTTATAAAGCTCATTTTCTTACATATATTTATATGTAACAGATCGTACCTAATTTTTTATTTTTTTTTATCATTGTATTATATAATTTTCGAAATTTAAAAAAGAGTTTCTGGTATAATATTGGCATATTACTGGGAAAAAAATGAAAATGAGCGACTTGGTGAAAACCAACTTTGAAATGATTCCATGGCTGGATGCAAATAAAACTATTTTGAGATATTTACCACATTATTACCGAAGGTGAGTTGCAAACCTAACTATCTATACGTACATTAATTAATAGTATATGTTCATACTCACTGTGCATGTCATTAGGAATTACTTTCATTATCACTAAGAAACTTAATTATAGTGCCCAAGCCTCTTTCTCCCTTATTGTTTTCAGTTACCTGTTTGATCATTTAGTCAGAATTTATGGGAAATGTGCCAAAAAGATGATGTTCTACCTACACGGCTCAATAAATATTTATTGTGATAGGGTTCATATTTTTCGAAAATTATTTTGTTCGAGTATTTTAAACATGTAAAAGCCCTCTTTTATTTCTTAATATTAGTTATCATTGAGACATAAAATCGTATCCTTTTCTTTTCAAAGTGTTTATACTTCACACTGGTGTTCAGCATATATACAGCGTAGTTCTAAAAATGTTTGGTCAGGTCTCAAGATGTGGTATCATACGGCGTCTACAGTGTGGCAACACTATGCCTGTTTTAAGAAGGGGTAGTCTCCAAATTACTGCAATATTGTACAAACAAAATATAGTAATGTTTAAGATAATTAATGCAATGATGATAATTGTATCTGAAAGTTCAAATATGCACTTTCAGTTCATTCACTGTTGGTCCATGTTATCTAGAAGTCCATGCTTTTTGTAAAAACATGCGTGCATTTCATTGGAGGGGGGCGGGGCCGGGGCGCAATATGGGAATTAATCACCCCCACCCCTTTTACTTACATTGCATGAAGACAGGGTGGGATGCTGGGATATTAATCACAATCATAATTAGTAATAGTTTTAATTACTGAAATATGCCGTAAGTTCGTTTCGCAGATACCAAACAGTTATGTTTACAGTTTCTGGACAATGCTTTACTCACGTGTATACACATCGATCTGTTCTTATTTTTGGGTCACCTGCTGTAAGCAGAGGTGACACATAGGCATCACTTTACCTGCGTCTATCTGTTTGTCTGTCAGTTACAATTTTTCAGTCACGTCAGCAGGTGACATGTGTTCCAAAAAACACCCTGGTTATTGTTGTTTTCTATTATATTATTTTGTTATTTTTATTATTCATACCATTCTTTACTTCTGAGTTTAAATTATATACTTTATTATATATACATGTAACATTACATATGGAAAATGGAATAGTTTTAGTAGCAATTGTTTGCTCGAGTGATTGATATATGTAAACATACTTTTCTATGATTAAAATTGTTACTTTTCTATGGAAGTTATTATTTACTTACTTTAAAATGTTTACAGTGCTAAAAGAAGAAAAATAAAATAAAATGCCCAATAGTTTGATTAGTTCGATATTCAAAGCTTTTCCGTTTTGGCTTTAATTGTAATCAATTTCTAGATTCTCACACTTGTTTCATTGTCGCCCAGTTAACACATCGATTTTCCTGGAGGTCTCTTCTAAGTAATCTATGATAGTGTTCTATGATCTTTTGATTTACTACAATGTACTGAAATTACCTTTAAGGATGTAACAACTGCACATCGTTATTATATCTCACTTCAAATCAGATGAATAATTTATATGCAAGATCAAATAAATGTATATATACATACACGTCTGAATGAGCATGCACGTTTTATCGCATTACAAAGGTTTGTCCGATTATTTGAACCGTGCTTTGCTTGATCAATGCCGGTCCTGTGATCATGGGGTGTTTTCCGTTTCATACACCCCTGTACATGTCATATCCTCAGAAATGTCCAACCTTTTTTTTTTTTTTTTTTTTTGTTCACAGAAATTAGAAACATGATACATATTTTTTCCATTATGTGATAAAGTTAAATAATGCTGAGGTTTAAGAGTTAATATTAAGAATGTAAAATTTTCCATGCTGGTGAGTGTTCAAATAAAATTGTATACATACAGATTTGTAGTTTATCTTTTTATGATTTTAAAGAATGCTCAATGACTGCAGAATATTTGAAGCGTTTAGATATGGGTTCATACACATCCTCTGAATACCACACTCGAGCTTCGCTACAAACTCAACACTACAAACAGTGTGATTTTAAAGTGACTATATAATAGAAATATATGCAATAAATAAAGTAGCTTTACTTTATATTTAAATACATGAACGCGTAACAATTTGAAGAGAATTCAAATATTTGAGTTTTTGTAGATTTGGCGTTCCATGAATCCGGGTTTCTCTATATACAATGTATATTATTATGAGACCCTGGTTTCAGTTCCGGACTCTATTTCTGTATATTTATACATTTTCTGTATTTATTCTTGTGATAAGTGTATATATTAACTATACTAGCAGATCATAAAATACGGGGGGGGGGGGGGGGGGGGGGGGGAGAGAGAGAGAATATTATGTGATAGTATCGCTGGAGCGATAACTGTCATCGCTGGTTTTCAGCTTACACTGTAAACGAATGACGCAGGTACACACAAATCTATTTTTAGTTCAAATGGACTTCCCAACGGAAAATTGTGTGTAAAGCAGTTCACACAAAATGGGATTAATATTTCGTTATTTCTTTGTAGTAATGTAGAACAAAAACGTAAGTTCCTAGTATTTTTCTCCAATTAAAACACATGGATCTCAGTCGAATTTATTTAACGCTGGATAATATCATAATGAAGCGAGACAATATGACTTGCATCGCAGTTTGGAATTTCCAATGAAAAGTACAGAACTAATTCGGTGATCGTGTCATACATGGTCATAGGAAAATTGAATAATAATAAAAAAGAATGTGCAAGATCGACTTGGTATCTTTTTGGTTTGCATTAAAATGTATACGTTAAATATTTCTGCCTTGGCGATATTCAGATTTTTTTTATGTACAGTTTGTATATATAAATAAATATAAATATATTGAATTATGGTTAAAATTCAATCAGTCCAACGTTTAAAGTTTAATGTTTATCAGTGTTCTTAATGCTTGTCTTTTTTTTTTTTTTAATTTAGGTACACTTGCTTTATTTTACTCACGGTGGCCGGAGGACATGACTATTTTATTCTTCTCTTTGAAAAAAAAAATGTAATACAGAAAAACCTAGATCTAGACCTGTTTAAATATATTAATTTAAGAGTGGGGATTTAATACTAATTAATTTATTAATAGTTATTATTTGAATATTAACAGTATACATATGGCCTACTTGAATAGGACCAATGTACATATTTTAGGCGCCCACATTTACGGAAATTATGCAGCTCTCGCGCACCTAGTAATGCGCAACCAAACGTGCACTTGAGGAAGTACGTGGGCTTGATATTACCAAATTGCCTACGCCATTGATATCCTTACAAGTCTCCAATATAAAACATTTCATAACATTTAAAGAACAATCTAAATACACGAATAACTAAGGTATTTAGAATACGTTTTTTTTTATGTTTTTATATGATTAATATCAATACAAAGGCGATTTCTTTTCCTATGTGAATCAAGGCGGACTTTTTTGTTTGCTTTTAACATAGATCTATTGTTAAACATATTTACACCACATTCTTAAATGAAAGAAGATTATACTGTTATCACACTCAAAATAATGTTTCTGTATATAAATCAGTCATATGATTAGATAAACTAGGTATGTTTTATTTTCATACTTTCATTATAGTAATTCCGAAAAATAAAACAGACATACTGTGTAATAATCAATTTATATAATGTGATGTAAACATTATTTTTGTTTACAAGTATTGGACTATTTATTACAGGTGCTTCCTATTATTAAGTATAAGTAAAGTAATAACGGATGTCCCGCTTTTGGAGTGGATAACTTGAAAATTTTCTACTTGCCAGATAATAACTGAATATGTGACAATTTTTCAGAAAAGTTTCAACATAGCTAAGTGGATAAGTGGCTGGCAGAAATACGCCACCATACTTTTGTATAAATCGTGCGGGTCCGGTTTCCGCTCCCATCATAGGAGCATGGCGTCAGGAACTGTCAATCTTAATCCCATATACGTTCTCTTTACTTATACAATTATGTTTTACATGTTCAGTCTCACGAAAGTAGCAACTCCGCGGGGTAATGTTGAAGTAGCGATATACAACATAATAAATATATAATCTATATCTATATATGTATAGATCTAGGTATACCGATTCAAGATTAGAATCAGAGCAGTCTGTGTCATTTTATCGTATTGAATATGCAGCAACATAATATTCACATTTTGTTATAATAATAATATTTAAGTTAAGCCCCCCCCCTCCCTCCTACCTAAAAAAAAAAAAAAAAAAAAGAGGGGACATGTGGTGAAAAAAAAAAAGCCACACAATATCTTAACACAATGTAACTATGTCACTTATGTATATTCTGATGAAAATCGGTCCTGCAAGGCCAGACTATATGGTTCTAGTGCTAGTGTCCAGTATAAAAGCAAAGTCAAAACAGATTGTCGGCAAAAACAAATTATGCTCATCACGTAAACTATGCTTAAGAAAATATTTGTGATTTGGACTAGATCCAAAAGTATAAGAAATTATAGAAAGAAAGAACAGAAATTAAATACATAAATTAAATACAATGGTGGTATGACTTGTATATTTTTTTTCAGAAAATTATATTTATTAGTATTTAATATCAAATAACTGGAGTAACAGGTAATTTTCGAACTTAATTGTTATATTGCTATATATTACGACGATAAAGAATAGTTTCAGAACAGGTAAGCTCTGGTCGAGGATAACTCCACTTAGTGTGGTATCATGCCATTTGTCTACATCTTTGTAACTTCTTGACATTACAAACCGATACTTTTTTATGACTAAAGGCCATTTACTCAAGGTCACAAACAATGCAAATACCTTTTCTTGAGACATATAATCATGTACTGCGAGCATTTCAAAACAATAACAATAAAATTCTATTTGTTGGTCATTCATGCAATAGCTTGAATATTTAGTTAATGACATCCTTGCTCCAGTAACGGAATGGTAATCAAATATTTGCACCTCTTTGTGTTGACCAACCATTCAGTTTTTTCGTTTATCACGTAAAGAACGATAAACTGTATTGAATGTTGCTCATGACTTAAAAGAATCTAGTACCTTAATACTTGAATTCCAAAGTATAAATTTCTGTTGTAAGAAATATTCAGGCACAATTAAGACTGTAAAGGTATAATTTATAACCTTAATAACTGATACATTTTGTTAAATAAAATATTTGGATTTATTGTTATTTTCATTTGAGAAATTCGTTCCCAAGAATTTAAATACTACTCAGCACTAGCACAGGTCATGCTTATGACCATGTGATCGTATATCATGACGTTGTATCAAGGCTTAGGTAGTTTTCTGTAGAAAAGTATCCATGTTTAAACTGGATACCGCACACATTTTAGTGGGTGGAGAAAACCCATGCATTATCCAGATAACGCACATAATGGCGGACCATGCAGGAATCCAGATAACCTAGATAGATTTCCTTTATTTATTAATAGACATGTTAGAATAATAAAATATTGGCTGAATACCTTAGATAGTAATAATATAATAATTCATAAAATGTATAATTCTTTATTAAATGACTGTAATAGAGGCAAGAGGAATTGGGCCTTTTAGGTTAAAGATTTATTGGACAAAAATGGTTTCTCTCATGTTTGGCTTAATCCAAATAGTATCGATCGTAAATCATTTCATTTATTATTTAAAGAAAGATTGATTGACCAATTTAAACAGGCTTGGTTTACAACTATATTTAATGGCGAATCCTTTCGCCCATATAAATCTATTAAAACATGTTTTGATTATGAATTTTATTTGGATAAGTTACCAAGAATTTATCGAATATTTCTTTCAAAGTTAAGACTTTCGTCACATAATTTACAAGCTGAAGCTGGTAGGTACGGTGCAAATAGAGTTGAATATTGCCAAAGGTATTGTAATATTTGTAGAAATGGAGATATTGAAGACGAATTTCATTTTGTATGTGTTTGTAATGCTTATAATGATTTACGTAAGTTATATTTGAAAAGACAATACTATGTTAAACCTAGTGTGTATAAATTTCTTAATATTATGAAATCTAAGAATAAAACAATTTTGCTAAATTTAGGTAAATTTATTAAACATGCTTTTACTTTACGTAATACCATTTTATCTGTTTATGAAACATAGATTGTGTATTTTTGTTCTGCACATCTCTCTCTCTCTTTGTATTTTATTTACACAGTAGCATTATGTAAGCCGTTCGTTCATACCGAATACTTGAATTGATTAAAAAGATCTTATTTACGATACTATAATTTTTTCTGTAATTATTTTGTTCTGTGATAGCTATGTGGACTGCATTGTGCTTTGTATAGCATTTTGTTCATCCTCACATTATTTTTGTATTAAGTAATCTACATACAAATGTATATTTATTTAGAACTTGAATATTTTTTGCTTAGTTGTTTGATACATGTACTCTCTCTCTCTCTCTCTCTCTCTCTCTCTCTTCTCTCTCTTTATAGTTGCCATCGTAGACCATGGCATGTGACTTTTGTTGTTTTGTTATTAAAATCATTGGATCATGTAACAAAAAAACATGTATATGTTTACGTTACTAAATAAAATATTTGAATCTTGAATCTTGATAACCGCAGAGTAATGGCGGACACTTGTTTTATCAAATATCTACCAGAGATGTGAATACCTAGCTCATTACATATTTTCTATATTTAACCATAAAATATTAAAATGAAGTAGACATAAGCAGTGTGACCATATTATGCGGTATGTTACGTCATTTTAAACGGTCACAAGCAGAAAACTTTGCCTCGACTCGGAGAAAAAAATGCTCATTTTTTTCACCCTTTTTAATAGGATATAGCGCATTCAAAGCACAAAATTGTGCCTTGCTCATAGGCCCATATGCCCTAATGATTCCTTTATTTGAGGTAAAGGATTTCCAAACATTCGGGAAACCCTTCAAAGCACACCACTTATAGTGTTCTCCAAATATTAGAAACTGACCGGTTTGGTTTCAGTGAATTAAGACCTTAAGAAAAGAAAAGATCTGTCGTTCAGATCCAAGGTCAAACGCGAAACTATTTCAGTACATCCTTCTCAACTCAAATTTGCGCAGCTGCACAGAAGGCATCGAAATGAGAGGGTTTGTTTGGAAAGAGTTATTTGATTGGTAAAAAGAATTTTTCTTTTCACTGATTGGCCATTTTTACGGGGTTTCTCTTTGATACGTACGATGCTCTATAATTGGGATCATCTGCGTAAAAAAAGTCACGAGACCTTAATACCGCCTCCTTCCTATAGTTGGCCATGTTACAAGACATATATTGCACTGGCTTCACTCGTGATCTTGATTAACCCGTCCACATACATTCGTGCGCCTGCGCGCACTCATGTATAGTGTGAAGGTTAATCAAGCTCAACTCGTGAAAGCCATGCAATATATGTAAATTAAGACCATAGGTGCTTGGATAAAGAACAATACTGGAGAGTGTTTATGACCTTGACATCTTGAATAAAAAGTCATGATATACGATCACCCGGTCATAAGTATGACCTGTGCCATTGCGGAGTAATTTTGCAGAAGACGACCTTGGTTAAAGTAATATATATATATCAACTTATTACTTCATGCAGTGATTTCCTAACGGGAAAGGAGGTATAAAGTTCATCTGGGACAGATATAGTTAATTTCCCTGTTTGTGGGTTTCAATAAGAATATTTGTAATATGTCTAAAGAATTGTGTCGTTTATGTTGTTTTTTCCTGTTTTACTATCAGTCAATATAACAATAGAACAATATGGGGTGTGTGCCAATCTATGAATAGAGACTGTAACGTCACGAAATAGCACTGGTCATTCAGACCGGTGTTAACACATTGGGGATGTGTGCAAAAACAACAACAACAAAAACAACACGTCACAATGTTTAATCACTGTGTGGTTACGGCATACCCCGATGAAGACCAAACTATATGGTTCTAGTGACAGTGTCTAGTATATAATCAAAGTAAAGTCAAAAATTTCATCTTCATTGGAAAACTGACCAACGAGATATCCATCTAGATTTTTTTCTTTTCTGAAGTCGATTTATACACATGTCGCGTATTCATACTATGCTTATGGTTAGGTGACCTATAGGCCCATGGGTCCGGGTGTATAACGTTATGTGTATAACATATTTATTGATTTTTTTTTATGTTTTTACACATGTCACTTGAATAGACAATCTGTACTTACGTTCTTACTCACTTATCATCACTTACTTAACTTTACTTACTGTCTATCATACATGTCTACTTATACAATCTACGGTAGTTACGAAGTGGGATTTTTTTCATCTTGACCCTACCATCAGATAAATCTCTATCCCAGCTCCCTGTAATGGTTCCTCTATGTCTTAGACCACTTAATCTCTACCAGGATAACCAAGGTGCCCTAATGAAACATTAGGAAACCTTGGTTATCTCCGTGAAATGCCATGATGTCCGAAATGTAGCGGAACCATTACAGGGACTTTACCTTAAGTCATTTGTGCTCGTGGAAAGCCAGCTTCTCTGTTATGCCTCAGGTTTTCATTTGCGTTTAAGCTTTTTGCTATGACTTCACAACATTATGAAACTAGATACACATGTACATCATAATATGATCTATTAAATATTTATGCAAATGTATGGCTGTGACCATTATTTCACGGTTGGATGAGCATGGTATGATTGATTTTTCTGCCTCAGGTCTACCTTTGCGTTCAAGGTGGTTTTTTTATCTCTATGAAGATGACTTCACATCTTTATGAAATTAGATACACGTGTACATATGTACATAATTATATGATCTATTAAATATTTATGCAAATTTATGGAGGTGATCAATATTTCATGGTTGGATGAACAATGAAAATAAGTTGTTCTGTCTCAAATTTACCCGCATTATAATCTTTTAAAAATACAAGCAAATATTTTGTTCTGACCATATCCTGCCGGGGCATTAGTGTCTCAAACACATTTTCTTGTTTCTGATTAATATCCCAGTGTACATAAACCGTCGTTGACCGAGTGGTATTCTGTTCAATCTGCAATACACTAATTTAATATAAAAAAAAAGTATCAATAGTAGTTGGCGCTCAGCAATTTTCATTACTTGTCAGCCGGTGTCAGGATAAAGTAACTGGTCGTTATATATCATTCGTGATACTGCATGGTAGACGATATTTCTAATTTCGATGGGACATAAACCCCATCAAACAAACAGACAAATTTTATACTTGTCTTTTACACACATCTGAACCTATTTATAGCTTTACAATGTTGTCTGAAACATAAAATTAACAGGAGCCTTGGTGAATTTGAGAAATATTTTGTCACTGATAAAATATATATTTTTTAAATATTTCTTAATTTTTCTAAACTTCATTTGAAATCGACATTTAAAAAGAAATTAGCTACCAATGTTTGTGTTAATTAAACTCCAGGAATCTAAAAAACTTTGGAAAAATGTCGAATATTTTATTTTGTGTTTCTCAAACTATTTTAGATTACTGTAAGATCATTAATTTTCGATGACATTAGGTTTTGTGGTTTTCTATATTAAAGTCGATTTCGTTGATGCATGAATTCATCCTCTAGATAAACGTTAGATTAATTAAATATACCAGCAAACGCTTAGACAATGTTTTATGTCCTTTTTTTATTTTATCACTAAAGAAAATAAGAGTCAATAGGAGGTGTCAATCTGTGAAACAAACTAATGTCATGAAATGTCAAAGTTTTATGCATGAGGCGTTTATAAAACCCTCTAGTATATATGTCAGCCTTGAGACTCAGAGTGTATCTTAAATAGTGTCTAAACGGTATATATGTCGTTGGATAGCCAGTGTATATTTACCATTAGCTCACTTTGTACTTGGAAAAACAGTTTCGACCAATATTCATAAGTTAATGCACGTGTAAATCAGTAAAAGCGCGCGTATGATGTAGATACTCAGTAAAGTTGAAAGTATATATAAAAACATTATTCTACGGCAATCCTCATAAGATAGCGTGCATAATTGGTTCAAATTCATACATGAGTTATAGTTCTGATACAGGAAAATAGTAATTTGGGAAGTTATTGGGTGAATTGATGATGCGGTACACCGTGTACTGAGATCAGTCGGTTGTATCATATTGTAGTGGACCCTGTAAACAGTTGTCACATATCTCAATAATCCCGGTCAGCCTGTGCCTTGACATTTTAGAAGTCACTTCCTTATCCCCGGCTTCAAGCTCTTGTCTATCCTTATCCTCATTAGTAAATTACTTGTGTCTGAGATTAAATTTCTTTTTTTTTTCAGCAACGACGCCGAAATAATGGAAAAATTAAAGAAGTTTATTATAGCCATTATCAGCATTATGGGAACCTTTGCAAATCCCAACATGGATGCTGACACTGGTAATATCTCTTTTTGATATCTTTATTATGTCAACCAAAGGTACTTTTATTGAGAAATGATTTATATTATAAATATATTATTATACTTTTATGAGTCATGTGAATTTCATATACGCCAATATTTCGACTTGTTCTTATCCATTTTCGATGCTTCCTGTTCAATATGACCTCGTAAGGGTTCGAATCAGCAACCTCGAATCCATAGTTATAGTAAACCAACACTTTCTGTGAAATGCATATATATTTTTCAGATATCAGCTTATTTACTTAACAAGAAATATCTTTAAAAAAGATACTCGGCCGTGGTAACCAGCTTGATGATTAGTGTCTGAATGGTTTAACATGTAATAGATTTTGCTGCTGGTTTAATAGTTGTGTAATTCCTGTGCCAGTGCAGATCTTTGAAATACCACGGATCCAAATAATTTATACAATCTTGGTAGACACTTACAGCCTTAAAACATCTGCGCATTAGACTTCGTTTCGCGGGCTACAAAACGAAACCGGATGTTACGTTTTTGTTGAATATAGGATCAATCGATTCCGAAGTCTATGTGTTTCCTTTTTTTAGCGTTCTACTCTTTCAGTTTACCTTAAAACGATGCAGTGTCTTACTATTCGGGACAAATCGTTCGCGGGGGAAGAAAACTTCAACTTTAAAAAAACAAAACAAAAAAAAAACAAAAAAAAAATAGGGATCTAAAAAACTCGTTTCCGCAACTTCTTTTTTTTTTTTTTTTTTTTTTTTTTGGACTAATTTTACAATGACCAATGGGGATTTAGCAAAGTATTATAATAACCAATGAAAAGCCTAATTTTATTCCGCTTCTTAACTGTGTGTTTCACAGGAAGTCAGGGTGAAAATAAATGGCCTAACGGCCGAAAGAAATATACAAATAAATGATAACTACTGTATTAACTCTGAATGTATGTAAAATATACAGAGAATAAATAAACAGAGAGGCAAAGATAACGGAGATTAGCAACCTGTTATCAGCTAAACTTATCAGTGCATGTTAATTTTCCACTCGGCAGGAAATAAAACTTTGAAATTTGTTGATTCATATACATATTAATTGAAAATAAAGTTTCATTTCAGAATTTCAAATTTACTTATTATCTCATTTAAGCAATTGAAGAAATTTTCTTTTTACACTGACTTATGTGTAAATTTGCGTCTCTCTACAGAAAATGCAACTGGGGGCATTGTGACACAAGATATCACAAACAATGAGTCGGAAGATGAAGATACAGACTCGTCAGACAAAGAGGAAGAAGACGTACAAGGAGCTAAGTTGGACGTGGACACATCACACCATGCACCCCCACTTGTGAGTCCTCCTGTTGTTCGATCACAATTGCCAACACAATACAGAACAAAACGTGGTCTCCCATGTCCTCCGAGACTGACAGGAGAATCAGAAGAAACGATGGCTGCCAGAAATGAAATGAATACATCATACTATGGGTCGCCCAATCTATGCACAAATCTGCCTGATGGTGAACTTTCAACCGACGCAAGAGACTTAGATGCACCTGCTTATTGCTCTCAACCAGTACCGGTAGAATCGGATCATCGGTTTGATAAAATAGTATATCCGAAAAGTGTACGTAGAGATTTTGAGGAAGAGTATCATGAACTCAAAAGGGACACAGACATAGAAAGGAAACAAAACATGAAGAGGGGGAAAGTATTAAAATTTCTAGATTACAATGCTTTGAAATCCAAACCCGAAGAAGTGATGCTCTTTGACGCAGCTGTCGTGTATGATAAAGAAGATTTTGCCGAAGTAGAATATTTCATGGATGAATTAAAAGACATAAGCCAGAGAGAAATGGGAGAGGAACTGAGAATTGAACTGTACGACAGTGACGTATTTGAACAATCAAAGGTACTTGTTGTCGAAGATGTTTTTAAGAAATGTAGTGTTGTTTTGGTTTACCTTACTCCAAACAGCGTATCCGAAGAGTTCAGACTATTTATTGAGGAAATGGTGGGGCTGTCGCGGCTTGCTCTGAACAACCCCGATCTAAGAGCAAACCAAGCTTACAACAACCGTAAGTGGATTTTGAAACCAGTTCATACCCAGGCGCCAGATAAACGGACATACAAAACACCGATGGGTCTTTTGACTTTGATAGGAATAGAATGGTACGACAAATGGTCTCCTCACACCCGAAATCAGATTAAAGAGATACTGAAGAATGCGATTCACGAAAGGAAACGCAATGAGGAACGCCAAAACATTGAAATAAATTTCTCGAAAGTTCACAGATTACCGTGGGTATCACGCCCTCTTCCGCCACCCAGCAAGACAAATCGATCAAGAATGATGTCATCGCCAGAGATTTTACATTCATCTATTGGTGTTTCATCAGCATCTATTCCAGCCTTTGAATACGAACCACGTGAGCCCCCGAGGAGGGAGAGTTTTCTCCATCCACCAGTACCAGTGCAGGTACATCCACAGAGAGAGACAGAATCTACTGTAGCTAGAGATAACGCTAGAGATAACTTATCTTATCATCAACAAGCAACACATGTTCCACTGCAACCGCAAATTAAAGAAAATCCTATAGAAACAAACGAACAAAAAACCAGAACCAATCGTCGGTATCACAGCGAGCCTGTTTTTCAGACGGCAAGGATTCAAAATAATCCTCGAGGTGTTCCGATACTTAATACCCAGAACTTGAGTAATCTTCAACTTAACCCAACACATACTTGGCATAATGGTGATTACCCTTTAAATCAATCATCAGAATTCCAAGTTCCTTCTCCAACGTATATGGCATCTCCATTTGCACCAGGGCTCCAAGTACCAGAACCAGTTAATGTCAGGCTTCAGGCTCAAGATCGGACGTTTCAAAGGAACTCTCATATTTCTGCAGATAATCCTGCATCTATCGGCGACTTGATGAGGGACAGAAGAAATGACGCTCCTCCGTCTACTGACCTTTCAGTTGTGTCTCGAGTCACAGGAAAACTGATTGTAAATTCGAATCTTTCTACAGGCGACGTCGAAATTGACACACATCCCAGCACTTATGAAGATAACGAACACAAGCATTTCAGAAGAGACGAATTTCAGCGTACGAGAGATACAGAAAGACGAGACGAAGGCAAAGACGTGGTAAATAGCATTTAATTTCGATATTTCAATTTTTTTCAATACATTTTTTCAGATTACCTTACTTAATCAAATTTTATTTCGAATATATTTTTTCATCAGTGTATATGTTAAGATTTGATTTTTAAGCTAGTAATTGCACATTTTAATGATGTTATTTATATATGTATACGTTTTCCATAGTAAGCTACCGGTAGCTCTTATAAGATTGTTTATTTATTCGTTTTAAGGTCGTTCTTCGAGCTACAGTGAATCCAGTGCAGACAGCGAGTCTGATGATGAACTTAACATTGGGCCATTGCTTGACCGGAAGTCAAAGAAAACTAAAAGCAAAACCGTCAATATTGTCAGATGCGGAAATGTTCAAATCGGGAAAGGAAATCATATCAGCCAGAGAAGGAAAGATAGAAAATTAGCATCGAAGAAATTGGAAGGGCAGCAAAATTGTTCATCCGGCTCAAAAGACATAGATGAAAGCCTTTTAGCATCGGATATCAAAAGGTATCCGTTACCATATTCTTCTTATTTGTTTGGAAAGTGACTGGTAATTTTGGGCAATATCAGCCTGTTGAATCCAGAGTTAATAGGATTTCTTTATTAAACTTATTGAAATCAAGAAAAATGAAGTTGAGAAAAAAATGAATGCATGTTTCAGTATTTTCTTATCCTATTCACTGCTGCTTTTATGACAATTCGAGCGGTAATGATACTCTTTTGTACATCTTTCGGATGTTTTATTTATCCCTTTCCCTCATAGAGGACACCATGAAAAGACCTATGCGAACAGCATAAAACCAGATCAGCCTACGAGTAACTCGCAGGCTGATCAGGTTTTATGCTGTTTGCTGCTCCTCAGTGGTCTGGAAATGAGTATTTTATAATTAAATTTGGTAAGGTTTAACTGTGGTTTTCTGCAGATCAGGCTTTATGTGATACCTTTTGTGTGCGTCAAAATGAGTCTATATGAGGGAAAGGGTTATATACCAATTAATGATATTTTCTATATACCGGTAATCTCAAATCTATGTATTCAAAATATGATAACATGTATCTAATCTACACTATCGCATTTTTTTCCAGACCCGAATCAAAGTATGCAAGCAGTGGTGCAACCTCATCCGATAATACAGACAGATTGACAATAAGAGGTGAAACCATGAGCAATCCAAATGAATCTTTGTTTGAAGAAAGATCGTCAAATATTCCTTTGACTGAAAACATGTCATTCGGATTAGAGCCTAAAATTCGAGCAGATAAAAGTGTCATTTATCAAAACGATCTTTCTAAACATTCAGAAACAAGCCAACAAGAGCGCGTATTTCAAATGCCAAAGCCCGAGAGATTACCTCCTAAGTATCAATTAAATATCAGAGTTAGCGAACATGAGGAGGATAACGTTGTTAACTTCGAAAACAATTTGGATGATGAAGATGATGAGGATGACACTTCGTTAACGGAAGATATTTCGGACGACGAGTTGTTTGGAGGAGGGGAATCGGACAGTGTATCGTCGAATGCTGAGTCAACTACTGGTGCAAGTGATAGTCTTAGTTTGTTGAACAGGACCGACAGGAATCCGTTCACTCATAATTCCAAGGAATTCTTACAGCCATGGCAACGGTTTCTAAAGGCTGTCAACTCAGTTTCATTTGGGAATGTAGATGAAGTTGATTAATTCAACGTTTATACTACGCTTTATGTTACTATATAATAGACTAATAATAGACCACGTGGTATATGACGTCATTTAAGTTATCCCAGTAGCACATTTTGCATCATTCAGAGAAGATGGCTGTAATAATTTTATTGAATAAACAGACAGGACATCTGACAAAAGAATCACTAGGACCTACCGTGTAGAGCACAATTTTTCGAAGCAGTGTGTTGCTTATGTACGCTACCATGTGCTATGGTCACACTAAAAGCTCAGCGTTTGGAATTGTACTTGGAATAGTTGAATAAACATAACGTTTAATTAAACTTAGATAATCGGTATAATTACGAAACGTATAAAGTATAATCACATTTAATGAACCTCTATACATATATAGGATAAAACGAAATATGAAATAAATGCACCCTTATAGATAATTTTAGTAAACCAGATTTATGATTAGCAAGTGGATTTGCGTGGATCGGCATATGTATATTCGAGTATATATGGCTAAACTGTATATACATACTGCTTATCACTGGAAAACTAAAGAATGTCCGTGCATGAACGATCGATGTCCCACTAACAGACATTGCAGCATCAATTATAATCTGCAATAATTCAACTGGGATCTAGTTCAAATTCTTAGTAAATTATTTGTACTGAAATTAAATAAATCGCGACTGTTAGAATCAATAAAATTATGAAATTTACATTATTTATGATTTTCTAGGTTCTTATTACAAACTGCAGGATCTTTGACTGTAACTCAAGAGTGGCACTTTTTTCCAAAGCGACTTTTTACGCCAGTGTACACATCGAGGGGTGAGAGTGAAACTAGGCTAAGTGGCTATATTTATATAAGCACTTAGCCTAGTTTCGCTCTCACCCCTCGACATACCATAGTCACCACAGTAGTTCAGTCACACGTGGTGACGTCCAGCTAATTACAAGAGGAGGAAGATCCCGAATGCTCAGCATTACCGACACATGTAAATATCCTAGTGACCAGACCAGGACTAGAACTTGAACATAGCGGAGAGGGGCGAAATGATAGTAAGTCAACGATTGTACACTCATCCTGATATCAAAGCGGACAATGCGCCGAAGGACTGTCGGCAGGCTTTACATGCAAAATTACTAGCTATACATGTACTTCTAATTCCAGCGTTTAAGCAGGTTTGATCTCGAAAGAGGCAAAGGTAATGTAACGGAATATTACACGTTTCCTGCAACTCTGTTAGTAAGTCAGTTGAATTCGCTCTTTGTTTCATGATAAACCCGCAGGTAGGTCTTAGTGCGAGCACTTTAATTTGTAATACCTACGTACCTACTAAACTGATGTTGATGTAAACAATCGCATTGATACGTTACTGGGCGCGGAGGGATACAAAACGGTTAAAATAGCTGTGGTTAGGGGCTACTGGGGCTACCGCCAGTCTAAGAATGATACTTCCTTGTCAGATATTTTCGGTGTCACCAGTGTTGATTTATTGAAGAAATAAACGTGGCAAAGAAAGGCGATTCAAAAAGTTTTATTTTATTGTTTTATATTGTTAAACGTTTATCTGAAAGTATTGAGCGTGTACCCGTAAGGATGGTTTGTTCAATTCCCGGTCGCGACATGCCAAAGCCGTTGAATATGATAAAAGTAGACATCCTTTGTGTTTTGATACTCCGTACACGCGGGAAGGGCCAGAGGTGGTTGGCCCAGAGTCACTATCCGTTTTATGTCGACAAAAGTTCCAAAAATAGTGTTAAGACCGTTGGAGGGACGTTGGCCCAATCAAATTTGTCTTAAATACACTAATTATAACCTACATAATTGTCAACGATGCCTTTACTTGCGTTAAACAGGAATAAGGTCGTGATTACTTAATTTGTTACCAAAAAAATCATACCTTAACCTTCTTACAATGCTGGATAATTAGATAGCGCCAATATACTAAGAAATGCAATTCTTTCGTTGGAGTACATGCTCTTATTCTAATATGTTGCAATATATGAGGCTATTTGTAGACATTTCTGAATGTACACTTATTTGCATTAATATTCAGTAATCAATCAAGATAAACCTATACCACTGGAAACAAATGGTACCTACTCAAAGGTTCTCGGATCAGACGAAGGAGGGTATACTAAGGTATGGCACACAGTACTGGTTCTATTAATGATTAACCTATTAAAATAAACATGTTCCCATGTCATTACGTTCTATTCAATTCAAATTTATCATCCAAAGAAAAGTGTTATATTGACTAAGATTTTGTCCATAACTGCATTATATATAATTTTCGGCAGGGGATCGGGCGTCCTTTTCTTTTGTCAGGACCGTAACTTTGTCCTGCATTGAGGTACAAAATATTTTGGCACAAAAATTATTGCCCTGCATGATGAGACATCCGGATTCATACCCAAAAGGTCAAGGTCACAAAGGTTGGGGTCAAAATGGATATTTAAACCTTCACGTAACTGTTGACTGTTAATAAATAGCTTCTCCATGTGGTAGTCGTAGTATTTTTGGGGAACTTCACATTTTTCGTTAGACATTTTGCAATTATAAATTCTATACTTAGAAATGATTATAAGTAATTTTAATAGTGAGACCCTTACTACTTATTTGTATGTGAATCCCAGCTTCATGCATTGTGATACAATAAAGGATGTTGGTCATTTGATGTATCTATATCATTATGTTTAAGGAGAAAAATAGTATTGTGCTGTTACTGTAGTTAGCCACGCATTTGAAGATAATGTTCCGGTTTTTGCTCTTTCAAAAAGTTTTACTTGATTTCCTACAATTCTTTGGGTAATATTCACGTATATTCTTACGTATAGTTATGTTACTGGTTGACATATATGCACCGGAGCAAGGCAAAGTAATTTGAGCAAATGACAAATAAGTTGGCTTCTTTAAAGAAAAAAGGTCAGCCACTGTGATATTACTGCATGGGGTTTACAGGGTGCAGAATTATGCATTTTTTTTTTGTTTCATGGGTTTTGTGTTTGTTAAAACCAGGATGGGAATCGAAGTGGACAAATTGAACAGTAGCAAATTTGGTAATTTAGCAAATTCTCCTGAACAATTAATTGATACAAATTTAAAAGAAATAGTATGGTAAGAAATGCATTGTTTAAGTTAACTCTTAAATCAAATGAAGATTGTTTTGTTGGACTTCATATTTGATTGATGGTTCAATATCATATTCTATAAATACAAGGTACATGCGCAAACATATATTAGTGCCAAAACGATTGCATTAGTCTTATGCTCTCCAATGATATCATAATTTCGTGCATCCAGCATCAGCTTCCGAAATCAATATTTGGTTGTTTTCTTTGTATTTCTCGACTTATATTCTGTGAATATTTTTGCGTGTTAACCTTTTTCTAGTTGTGTTTTCTTTCTTTCTTTTTGTTTGTTGTTGTGTTTCTTTTTCTTTTGTTTAGAATATCTTAACCCTGCACAGTATTAAAATGTTTACCTGGTCTATAGATTTTCTTCAAAATGTCATATTATTAGCATCTGTATATAGATATGAATGTATAATTATATAGCTTAACTATACCGGAATTTATTTACATAGAATACCGCATAGATTAAGTACACATTATATTGAGACGTTTATTTTTGATAAACAAGTTGCATGTTAATCTACATATTTTTCTTTGTTATATTTTAATCATTTATTTATAAATTATTTACTGTCAGCGATGTTTACGGCAGCCAATCTGAATACAGTTAAAATTATTATGGATTTATCATTTTCTAATTCAAGGTTTTTATTTTGCCTATACTTTACCTACATGTGTGTATACACTTAAATACTGTTCTAATGTATTTTATAGCAATTCTGCTCGCACATGCTAATAATTCAATTTTATATAAAAAGGACACTATTTTTTTGTTGTGTCGCCTGCATAGCATGGCAGACACATAGGGATCACTTTGTCCGTCGTCGTCGGCGGCGTCGTCGTCGTCGTCGGCGTCGTCGGCGTCACACTTTCTTGTCCGGAGCATAACTCGAAAAGTATTTGAGGTATCACCTTGAAACTTAAAACATGGATAGATCACATTGAGGTGGAGTGCAGTGCACAAGAATGATAACTCTGACTTTCGTATTTTCTGAGTTATTACCCTTTGTTGATTCTGAGATTTTATTTTTGTCCGGACCATAACTCAAAAAGTATTTGAGGTATCACCTTGAAACTTAAAACATGGATAGATCACATTGAGGTGGAGTGCAGTGCACATAAATGATAACTCTCACTTTCTTTTCTCCTGAGTTATTGTCCTTTGTTGATTCTCAGTCTTTATTTTTGTCAGGAGCATAACATAAAAAGTATTTGAGATATTGCTTTGAAACTTCATAGATGGAAAGATCTCATGGATTTGTAGTGCAGTGCATAAGAATGATAACTCTGTTTTATTTTCTATGAGTTATTTCCCTTTGTTGATTTTCAGACTTAATTTTTGTCTGGGGCATAACTCGAAACGTATTTGAGGTGTTGACTTGAAACTTCATAGATCTCAATGGTCTGAGTGCAGTGCACATGAATGATAACTCTGTTTCTCTTTTTCCTTGAGTTATTGCCCTTTGTTGATACTCAGACTTCATTTTTGTCTGGAGCATAACACGAAAAGTATTTGAGGTATTACTTTGAAACCTCACAGGTGGAAAGATCTCATGGAGTGCATTGTGCAAGAATGATAACTGTTGTATTTTTTGGAGTAATTTCCTTTGTTTATTTTTTTGGATTTAATTCTTGTGTGGTGCATAACTTGTAAGTGTTGCCTTAAACATTTTAGTAGATAGATCTCATTGGTCTGAGTGCAGTACACAAGAATGATAACTCAATAATGATAATGATGACTACAAACTTGCAACATATATATAATTAACGTCATAAGTGCTTAATGACGTCATAATTTTTCTTACAGTTAATGTTTTGAATTCATAGTCATTCTGACACTCCTCTGATGAAGACTGTATAGTCGAAAGTGCTCGGGAAAATTATTACATATTGCACTGTTTGAATATTTTATTCCCCCCCCCCCCAAAAAAAAAATATATATATATATATGTGTGTGTGTGTGTGTTATTTTGTACCTCACAAAATAGATTATGCTTTATCAATAATTTGTCAAAAGATCGATTTTCTAGTCAATTCTTTCATCAAACATGCTTAAATGCAGGCGACACAAGTGTTCCGAGGAACACCCACATCTAGTTTTTATTCTCTTTCCATCCCCACCCCCCTTTTTCATAAAGAAATCTGAGTTATGCTCTGAAACAGAATAAACTGTGCCACTAAATGTTCCCTGTACAAACATTATTTAAGCAGCTTCTACCACTGCCATTCGATGTTGACGAATGAAATCACAGTACCAATGTCATGTTTACTTGCAGTGAAATTGCATTCTTTTTCATTCGGTTCTTCTCCTGGGTGATAAATAATATCGAACAGAAATCTTGATCTTTTGACCATTCGGAAATTTAGAAACAAGAGATTTGTGTTCAATTATCAACAGTTGTCATTAATACGGATTTAGTAGTTTACTGGGAGAATTACACCCATGGACTAAAATATTCTAGCAACGGCCTCTCGCTTTAATTGTTACGTCTTTTTTTGTCCTTACGCAAAAAGCAGAATCACCCTTTGAAAGTCAAAAGTAACTGAACAAGTAAGATGCAAAATACATGTATTACAAAAATATACTGATATAACAATTCAAAAACATAATAAAATACATATGAATAAAAAAAGTAGCTTATTTGGCACACATTTTCCCCGTGCAGTACTAGTACAACCCTTAATACGCGCTAAGAAATATGCGCCAATGGCGGAGGGCTATACGCTTTTTGCAATACAATTCACACTCCCCACGATTCTTTGGTCCACCACTTGAAACCATTTACACTTAGTTATGTTAAATTAACTTTTTAAAGAATTCACCACCAATCCTCATCACTCTCAGAACTTGAATCAGAATAGTCATCGTTTCTTGAAGCTCTTTGCAAATCTCTCAACAGCTGCGGTTCATTGCTCACCAGTCTCTCCAGAGGCGTTTGCATAAATGTCAAGTACTTCTCTGAGATGTTTTTAAACAGATTCAATTCACTTTGGAAAAAATGTGGCAGTTTCTTTTTCTTCACGAAGTACAGCAAACGTTTCAGTATGGACTGAACGCAAACTTCTCTAGTAAGCCTTTGCCATCTTGGAGAATGGTCTATTTCAAAGTCTATGTCATGCATCAGAACATTCTTCAGCTGGTACACTGAGATGGCCTGGAGGCGCCAGTCTTGTTTACAAAGTGTGTTGATCACTTTAAGAGCTTCGAACCTTAGACCATGGTCCGTGGATGAGATCTTTCCGAGGATCCGTTCCTCTTGGAGCAAGAAACATGCCCTGAACAAAGTATCGGAAGTCGGATCCAGATCTGGAAGATTTGGCTTGATGACGTATACAGGGTCTTCTGGGGACAGGTATATTGCTGGTATCAAAGGAATTCTAAGTTGTTTCGTGAACACGAGTTCCAGCGTATCGTTCATGTAATCAAAGTTAACACTGGGGACTAGAGTATAATCACCAACTCTTGCTAATTTGACACCTTCCTGGAAAACTTCAACAAGAGCTTTGTTTAGACGAGAAGACGACAAATGTGCTTCATCATCTGCTCTTAATGGGGCGTATAAATCAATCCGAGACCGTGGTTGCTTCTTTGGGAGGTCTATCTCTATATAGCCAATGTCTCGAACCGTGTATTTCCACTTGATGTACCGCAGAGATTTAATTGGTACAATTATCAACGGTTGAGGTTTGACTTCCTGGCTCCAAGCCGGTGTTCCTTCCACTACTAATGGTGTCAAAATTTCTATACGATTTGGGTTTCTTCTGTAACATGTAGCCATTCTTTTATCTTTCATCAGAGTCTTGGCTAATTCTACCATTCTTTCTTTTGTAAGGTTTTCAACAGTGTCTATGATGACGTGTTTTTCTTTTTTCTCTTTGATAGTTTTCAGTCTATTTTTATTTTTTAGATTCATTCTGCTACTTTGCTTATCTAATTTCGGTGGCACTGGAGTATCGCGTTTTTCATTCGCTTGAATTGCATTTAGTTTCTTCTTGAATATAAGTTCCTCTTCCAAATCTTTCTTTTCATTCTCTGACAACCGTTCAAGTACCATATTTATCTGACCGGAAACTTTTGTACTGTGAAGGGTTTTAGTTTTTTCGCGATAAATGTTCGGTAAGTAAGAATGTGTCAACCTGGTACCCTTTTCTGTGAAATCTACACGCGTGAACGTTTTTGAACTCGATTTCGTTCCGAAACCTTGAAGAATGTCAGGAAATCCTTTGGAAATGAGATCCCGTGTTCTCAATCGACGTCTGTAGCTTGACGGTAGCATCTTTAAGTAACTCCTTGTTCCTGAAATACAAGAATAGAAAAAAAGATCAACAGATTTACTCAAATATGGCGATATTCAAAGGCGATATTTAAAAAAAAAAATAAATTGCTTTCCATGAGACTAAATACATGTATACAAATATATTATTATTAATTATATATTTCTTTTGTATTCTCCGTTCGGTCACATGTAATGATTTTGTTCTTAAATGGTGATACATTGTGAGATTAGCTTCATGTTACCGACGCGCACCTTAACCCATATAAAACTGTTGAATCAGTTCTTCTCCTTGATATGTATTACCGGTTCTTATTCATAAGGATTATGTAAGCCTTAAGATCTCAAACATCCAAGCACACGTACATTCCATGTTTAAAACCCAACATTTCATTTTTTTTTTCACCATTTCACTAGATCTTAGTTTAAATGTCTTTATATTACGTCAGCTGGGTAAGACTTTTTTCACAACTTAAAATAAACCCCCTCGGCGGTTCCTGGGTTGTACCAGTACTTTTCGCCTGGGAAGCTCATGAAAAATCCTTGCCCCCAACGGAGTTCGAAACCACAATCTTCGAATCTGTAACAGCCATGTTGCCACTGGACGACAGAAACCTTAATAATTCTTTGACAAAACATCTCATGTGTAATATATAGTTTAGGTTAATTTCGTTCTTACAATTTATGCTAATATCTCTGTACAATTCTTGAGTTAGACCAGTACATGAGCCTGGAAAGAACCTGCGCTCAGCGGATTTCGAACCCATAACCTTTGGGTCTTCAGTTATAACTACGACGATCTCGACTTATACAATAAAAGTGTTTCTGTATAAGAAAGAATGAAAGAAAGAAAGAAAGAAGGGGGTTGTTAAAGCTCACTGTGAACAGTCTATCTTAATTTGAATCATATATTATTATGAATGCTTTTACCGCTATCTTGAGAAGTGTTCGGTAAAAACTAGCCTTGAAAACGCGCAATACATACTGAAGTCTTTGTGGCGATTTTGAGGATTTGAAATTCGATAGAGATGTCACTTTTCACAAGATCTTACAACTCTCAATTCAATACATTTTATTTAATGTTTGAGAAGCTTTTCTGAACTTCAAATGTGTCGCTTTCAAAAGTCAAAGTAATTTACCCACAAATTTGGTAACACTTAAAAGAACGTATTTTAACTCGGGGGTTAACCAGTACAGTGCAGTCCATGTGATTTTCTTGAATAACATATTTTAGACAATTGAAGCAAATGAGTGTGTATGTATTACTGTAGAATATTATTTTTCGGAGACTCATTTTCGTTGAATGTGGATGTTTATACACGATATTTATCCACGAAAACTGTTTTTTCTAGACTACTTTTTTCTGACACTGTTTCACGAATAATGTATCCACGAAATTGATTTGATCACAGACTCACGAATTAATGTCAAACAAGTTCAAAATATTTAGGGTATTGAACAGTAATATTGATTTTATCAAGGTACTACACGATAATTTAAGTTGATTTATTAATCGTCATATGAAACGCATGTATTTTCGTTAACAATTTGAAAAATATATTATATAAACTATTGATATGAATGTATGGTGTACGTGACAAACTTAAAATATGTGACCATTAACATTTTATTTTTTATGACTTTTTCGCTGCGCTCCGCTTCGCGTCGCTTGCGATATATTTCATACTATTTCAAATATAAACGATAACAAATATGTTAATCAAAGTTGTTGTGGGGCAGTGTATGTCATATTCATATATCAATTAGATAAGTTTTGAAGCCTAGGTTATGATACCGCACTGCATGAGTTTATAATTTGGTGTTTATACTGTAAGCCCTGACATAGGGCTTACGTTTCATCTGATCAATATGTTTGATAACAGAAGGAGTATAGAAGGAGTATTGAAAGTCACAAATGTGTTTCTTAGAAGGATTGGCCCCACTCTACTAAAACATAGACGATGATGATGGTGACTAGGATTGTGAAAATTACTCAGATGCAAGAGTTTTCGTTAAATATCAGTTGTGTGTATACAATAAAATGGGGAAAAAATCGTACAAAACCAATTGTGTGTGAACAATAAAATGAAAAGAAAAGTAATTTCTACTTCTGTTACAGTTTGCAACTGTTTGTTGAGTTTTATCAACTCTATTTCAGTCACTTATACATGTATACTATAATTGTCTCCTGTATAGTCTATAGACAGATTTAATTTTGCCAAACTGCAGTTTGACCGGTCCCGGTGGCCGTGTGGTTAGAGCGTCCGACCTGGAATTGCGAGGTCGTGGGTTCGACTCACGGCCGTAACATACAAAAGTCGTTTAAATGGTACGCGTATGTCTCTCTTGTGTTTGGCACTCGGCATATAAGGGTAGTTCCAGGACTGGTTGGCACGGAGTCAGGATAATGTCTACAGCGTGACACTGCAGCGTGGCAGCACTACACCAGTAGTAGTACCCATGTAGACATAGTCATTATAGGACTGAAATACTGTCGGTGGGGCGTTAAATCCAATATACAAACTGCAGCATCACGCCGTATATACCACGCCCAGTTACACCAGCTTCACTCCTGCTACTACCCAAGAAGCAAGCACGGAATAATCGGAACCATTTTATGATCTTTGTATTTTACGACCGGGGATCGAACCCGCGACTTCACGGTCTGGAGATTGGATTTGTTGAATTAGGTCTGTGACAGTCAGTGCAATTTGGTTGAATGTAACCTATACGTTTATCGGAGTTTATTACTAATGCCGCTGTTATTGCTCGTCTTGACTAAATATCCGAGATATGTAGGGTTAAGCAACTGCTATCACATGACTGATAAGAAACAATGGATTTTCACAAGCTTTCGATAATTTGTCATAAATTTCTGGTCGCCCGTCTACACTTTGGGCAAATAATTTCCGTGTGGTCGCCAGACAGACTGAAATGTTGATTCGCTCAGGCTCACTTTTGAACCGTTGAATCAGAGTCACAAACATGAAGTTTTCCCAAAGCAACACTACGGATCAATATGAAAATGTAAAAACATATAAATGCTCCCACCACTCATTACGTCAAAATAAAAAAGTGGATTTTATTGATGTACGTATATACATTGTACTCGTCTCTAATGGTAACCATAACAAGAACTAGGACAATTCTCCTATACATGCCAATTTCAGTGTTTGACATTATTATTAGGGAAATAAATTTAAAATTACTTTATTGTTCAGTTGATGATACTTGACACTCCGTTGATGATATTTGAAATAAACAAATAAATAAATAAATAAATAAATAAATAAATAAATAAATAAATTTGTGGTTGTTGACTTACAACACTAATTATGTACGGTGCCCAGATTCATAATATTATTCTGCCTGAAAATGAAATTAAATCGTTCTATACAGGAAAGTGCTCTTAATCAATATTGGTATATCTAGAATTAATATCTCATTTACAGTTTGGTTTATAACTTAATATTAAAAAAATAAAAAAAATAAAAAAAATAAGTCGTATACGTCTAGTATGCAACTAGAACATTGTTAAAGCTTGTATTGTGGAATACAATATTTTGAATTTTGAGTCTAAAAATATTCCAATCTTATTTTAATGATTTTTGCAAGGAAAAAGTGTTCCGGAAAACACGATATTAAACTCTGATTATCTTGATTAATTCGTTTACCACAGAATATTAAAATACTGAAAGCCCGATCAGATTAAAATCACCCTTAGTCTAAACAAGCATAACTGTATCAATTCGAAGGTAATGATAAGAAACAGTATAAAATCTTATCATTACGAGTTTCTCGCTGATCAGGTACCATACGGAACAGGTAGGTCGTTTTCCCGTGACACTTTAAATTTGGTTTATAAATTTTATTCAAGAATCTGTGAGTTCGCAAATGAAGAAGAAAAAGAACAAAGAAGAAGAAGAAGAAAATGATAATGTTGCTACTGATGATGATGATGACATTGATAATGGGTCGTCTTCTATAAGCTTCGCTTCACTTTTAAGTTTTAGCAGTAATACAGTCCTAGATATTTATGGATGGGAATGGAAAAAAAATAGTAAACTCACCTCTAAGTAGCACATATATTCATCCATACATTTCAATTGTTATATAAATAATGAAACCCGCTCATGATGACGACGAATTTTCCGCCGGTCCATTTCCGACGACCACAATACACAACCTACGATTATCTGGACGATACAGAAAATATCAATATTTATTGTAAGAAGAAGTGTTAGCCACTACAAAGCCGCTAGGATAAGATATGATCTGCTTCACTATATCAACAAATCGGCACCATTCAATAAATGCAGTCCACGAGGTGTTCATTGTTTTAAGACGGTAGCGTATATAAATTGTAACAATGTTCTGAAGTTAAAGCGCCCCATTGCTGTAGAAGCTCTTATTTTAAATCCTCGTTTATATACCTCAAACAAAAAATGTTAATGTCCAGTTTTGAAAGATTGTGTGTATTTTTAAGCTATATTAAGATATATACACGTGTATTTATTCATGAGTCGAGTATTTAAAAGAATAAATTGCTGGTGTCCGTTAAAATTATAGCAGCGTAAAATAATTACGTAATTAACAGAGTGTAAGTTTGAAAATAGGTTTAAATAATTATATATCCATTGTATGTGCGTTTCCATTAACGAAAATGTGTTCAAAGAAAGTTAGTGTGGGCACATACTATAATTACTTAACACTAACAATTTGGTTTTTGTCCTGTCGGAATTTTGATCGGATATTGATAATTTTATCAAACATTGGGGTATATACATGTAGTTCTAACTGAAGAAAGGTAACAATACGTTGCTGTACGGTACGCGGTTGTATTTATTTACAAATCTTTGAGGTGGTCCCCTTTTCATGCACTCGGGATTTTTTGAGTATTAAGATTCTTACATTCCTAAGTACAGCACGTTATACACATTAGCCTTATGTGTTTCTTTCTTTCTTTCTTTCTTTCTTTCTTTCTTTCTTTCTTTCTTTCTTTCTTTCTTTCTTTTGTTATTCAGAGTACACGTGACTTTCTTTAACTACAGTGTAAGTCTGGTCCAGACTAAATTATGGAAATATATTCATTTCTTTAAACCAGTTTCTTTGTATTCAAATTGATCTCTAAACAAGTTATCATGATTAACATCAATCTGCCGAGACGGTTCCTGGGTGGGCCTAGTACATGAAGCCTGCGATGGTGATCTAGCCTTTGTCAAAATTCGAACTACAACAACAACAACAACAGCAACAGCAACAACAACAACAACAAACTGGTGCGCTGTCAAGATACACTTGATTTTTCTGAACAAAATGAAGAATATTAGCGCGTTTCATCTATGTATTTATGCCCGTGATCTATCCTCGAATGTACATGTCAAGCTATATTCCCCACGTCTTAAATGATGATCATTTCTGGATTCTTTCCAGGTTGTGGTGTAGTACTGAGAGTTTCCGCTTCGGATACTAGTGGTCGTGGTACAATGCCACCTTTTCATTTAGCAATGTTAAGAGTTTGGCCTAATTAAACTTGCTCGATGGCATCGTTATTGGTTCAGTGGTAGCATTGATGACCGTGGATCCGAAGGTTGTGGGTTCAAACCGTGTGAGGGCGAACCTTTCCACGTGCAAAGTACTGATCAAACTCCAGAACCGTCGGGATGGATTAGCAATTAAAATTGTCACCCCAAAATACTTTGAATCGACCTGAAATAAATATGTTCAGCCTTCTAATTCATAAAGTATTCTTTGACGCATTTGCAACTAGAGAAGACCCTGATCAGATAGCTCCTTCCAGGGGTTTTCTGATTATTGTCACATCTGTTCAGTACAGTATTCTAAACAGTCGGCATGGTAAAGAAAATATATTGTTTCATATATTATTTTAAGTTCAGTAAATTAATATTCATTAAGTTATGCTGATGAAATAAAGTCTGGTCGCAATCTGTCAAACTCTATTTACATAAATCAAACTCAACTAGAAACTCGTCGGTCTATTTCCCTCTCTCTCTTTCCTTTACTTTTTGATTGTTTGAACGAAGAAATAGGATGTTTGTTTGCCTGTTTGATTGTTGGGTTTAATTAACGTCCGACTGACAGTTCAGTATTTCAGTCATTTGAAGACTATGTCTACTTGAGACAGACTATAGTTCTCTATGCCACACTGCAGTATCACACTGTAGACATGTGGCATGATACCACACTCAGTCACATTATCCTGACACCGGACCAACCTGTACTGGAACTACCTTTATATGTTGAGTGACAAGCAAGGGAGCTATACCGGTGCACCCTTCTTTTATATGACTTCAAACGGTACGTCGCAGCCGTGGATTTAATTCACGACCTCCTGATCACATGGCGGACGTTCTAGCTACTCGGAACGAGGAATAAAAAGAAAAAAAAAGATAAAAAATCATCATCATTAACAAACAATAAAAAGGAATGAATACATACATAAATTTAGTAGTGCGTTGTGCTCAGATGTACTTGAATATAATATGCATTCCACCGAGGAGGTCACCTCAATTTGAAGATCCATAATTCTCTGTCAACTTCTTTGAAACTGAAGATTGTGGGTTCGGATCCCAGAGGAGTAATTTTTCTTTCTGACCATTACTTCTATATAATTCGGATGACATTTAGATAGAAAAAGTGTGAATTTTTTTTTTTAATTTTTATAGCTATTTGAATATTTTAGGATCATGTGCCAAGGTAAATTGAGGTTTGAATTCAAGTACTTGCTTCATTTTAGAGCGATATATTTGATAATTAATATAAGGGGGGGGGGGGGGGGGGGAGGTAACTTGCTTTTAGTCTTGTTCTGTATAAAATATAGATTTTCAACCAAGTTTTATACATATTTAACCCGTTCATGATTAAATGGATATATTATATATTTTTGTACCTTTAGTCTTCTTTGTTTTCCAGGGCCAGGCTACAGGTCTATCCGGCTCGTAATCCAATTTGACCTTATATTCATACACGGTAGATGTTAAAAAGGATTACGATCCGAATGCCTGAGTGCCAAGTTGGACATGATGGTTCAAAATGAAAAAAAAAAAATAAAGAAAGAAAGAAAGAAAAATAATAAAGGTACAACTAGTAAATGTCATTAAAAATTTACTAATGCTGTTCTTTTCATGAGAGTAAATATTACGGTAGTGTTTAAATTATGACACCGTTGACAATTTTCGACTGAAATGTCAAAAATGGCAGAGCAACGGAAGAAACAGAAAAAAGGGTAAAATCCTCAACAAAATTAAGCTAGTATCGAATTAAAAGTTGAAAATTAAATTTTATGATTTTCAAGGTGATAAGTCAAAGAAGAGTGGTTTGTACTTTTTCGTACAAGTCGTTGATAAAGTAGATAAACAAATCATTATTGACAATTTGGGTGCGTCATTTAATGATTTATGTTATTAGATTCATTGTGGTGATGTATGCCAAGTTTATCTGCTTTTAACCTAAGCTGGATTCTCATCAATCAAGATTCTTTCTTAGGTATTTTTAGTAGTTGACAGACATTCTGATCACAGTGGCTCGACGTCCAGTTTTGGTGTTATTTTCTAATCTTCGGTGCCTACTCAACAGGTGCATATCAACAGTATATTGTTGCATACTTCTGAAATCTTGCATCTTTGAGATGTTGTGTTGTCAGGGGAGCAGTCATGTAAAGCAAATTATATTCTTTTGTCTTATGCAGTTTGATAGAAATAAGGCAAAGAGCATGCGATTTGTCCAGTCAATGCGAAAGTCCGTTGGTCAGTCGGACATGTCCGGTATATTTCCATTTTGTTATTGTCGGACACCATTCTTTTTTTGCATCTTAAGTAATTTTGTATAATTGCTAAATGAGTCATTTTCCTTGGCAATGTAGTAAGCTGTGTTAAATAATTTTTTGTACATAACACTATTTTTCTCATCAAGTTTCTTTAAACTTTTGGCAAATTCAGTTTGCTCCGGTTGTAATTGTGCCTTATGTTTTCCAAAGCATGTTTGGTGTTTTACGCTGTCAGTGTGATATTTTAATGTTTCTTGTCTAAAGTTTTCTTTAATTCCTAAAACAAGTGTGGATTTAGGGTCAGACATGTTTGGAAATTGTCTACAAACGGAACAAAATAGAATGCCGTCTTCAATTTTCGCCCACGGAAACTTGCTAAACCATTCGTCTTGGGCTGTTCTTGTTTGCATTGACTTGTCATATTGTTTTTGTGTTGACTTTCTCTTTTCAATCTTCTCCTTCTCTTCAGCTGCCTCATGTTCATTCTCTCGCCTTTCTCAATCTCCACCCTGAAAAAAATTTATGTCTGACATTTTCAACCTGCGCAACCAACAGACACCTTTTGACGGGTTTACTACTTATTTTTGGCTAGCGGACACTATAAAATATCAATTTTTTCTGGCACGCAGTCTATAGTTAGCAACACGCACCTTGCAAAGTAGGTTATATACCGGCGCAAGACATTTTCGGGTTCTCCGTTTATTAAGTAAATTAAATCATAAAAGTTGTTTCCCTACTTTAATGACAACATAAATGATTATTCAGATGTCTGTTTTTAATAAAGAATCAATTTATATATGTCAGAAGATACATATGAATCTCATTTCCTGTAACACCGCCTGAATATCGGTCTTGGGATATACCGGTAATTAGATACGGTTAGATGCCGACATTCTGCCAGGAGTTATCAATATAATAATTTGTTTCTTTAAAAATGAAACGCATTGAAGGAACATAATGTCGACTTCTCTGTTGCATTCATGAAAAATGATGATAATATGATTAAATAGTGATGTGTATTTTTCCATAAAAATCTACTCGTCCTGCAGGACGACCGGATTGCAAAATCATCGTCCTGTCTTATTTTTACTCGTAATTACGAGCGGACGAGTGGAATTTTTGCCCCCTGCAATAAAGAGACTGAAATCAAGATATCAAAAAGTTCTTACTAAATACTGTCTAAAACATTGCAACAGGTAAAAATATGTCACAACAAGTAAAAAGTGCTGCGACAGGTAAACATATGTTGTGACAGGTAAAAATTTTGTGTTTACCTGTTGCAATGTCCTGTGAAGAAGGAAAAGTTTTCACATAGTCTGTTTGTCTTAAGGGTGGTCTGACAAGGGATAATAAATCATAATTACCTTGCCCAGTTCCAACTATGTAATTCACGGTACGAGGGGGGGGGAGGTTGTGGGTTGTGGCGTATCACCCCTGAAAATTATGTGGGGGGAACATGACTGATTTAATGTCAAAATACTAGATTACTGGATTTTAAACATTATAGCCAAATCCCAGGGGGGAGGAGCAGACCCCAGTATCCCCCACTGGATCTGCCTCTGCAAAGACACAATAATTTAAATCAGGCCTTTGTTTTTGCTGTGCCCTTGCACTTAAATTTTTTTACTGTAGTGTCAGTGACCAAAGGGGCAAAGCCTGAAACGATAAACTGCACATGTCATGACGTTGAGTCATTACCTAAGGATTATTTGATTTGTATGAAACTTACTCTTTTCATTTGTTTAAAAGTGCATTACTTTTGCCCTGTTAAAACTTTATGTGATAGACGGTAACAACATAGTCCATAAGCATATATAAGTATAAGAATTTGTTTATCAATATACTTAATTATAATTTGTCCTGATATTTTGTGACCTTGCATCCATGCTTTCTAAAGTTGACATGGTGAAAAGTTGGTGTGCTGACAAGACAAAAAAGATCATATTTGAAATTACACTACTACTTTTTGGCATATGAGGAGGCATTGATAGTGTAAGGTAATTAATTATTGTTTGTTTGAACTTTTGTTTTTATTTATGTCATACTGGTAGTCTTTTCTGATAGTATATAACCCTTCAACAATCAATATGAATATGTATGAATTAAGTCTTAAGCAAACTGTTTGAAACAATTTAATTGATGTAATAATCCTGTAATGTAAATGAGCAGGGAACCGCCAGATGTAAAGGCCCTGCCTGATACCCAGCTCTACATCAATGTCAAAGCAACCCAGTGGCCCATTGTGTATGGTCCGGAGTATAATATTGGCTTCCTTGGTCTTGAAAAACTGCATCCATTTGATGCAGGGAAATGGGGACGTGTGTACGGTTTTCTGAAAGGTAAGACATTTTGTTTATTTTGATCAGATACTGCAATGCAATTTTATTTAATTTGTTGCTGTTCCTCTGCTTCACAAAGTTAAGTGGGGCTTCATAACAATCCTCATAGAAACTTTTGACTATGTGTTAACTAATACTTTTACAGTCTGGAACTGTAATATACTTACACATTGTTGTGGTATCACCTTTGGAAGTGAAATAATAAAATTAACACTGTTACAGGGTTTTCCTTAAGAATCAGAGTAGAAGGCTAACTTTAAATTGTAGGAGAAAGGGGGGTCTAGGACTATTACGTTTGTGAGGCGGTCATATCTACTGCCAGCTGCTTCTTAAGGAAGACCTAAGTTAACTATTTTGTGTATGACATAAGCATAAGCTTTACAATGTCTCCTTATATTTCCATTTCCTCTTCTAATTCCTTCTGCCTGTCATCACTATTCCTACCCTGTTAGGTTTATTTACTTGGAAAATTAACAAACAAGTTTCAGAAAGCAGTCAAGATACACCAAGTCATAAAATCTGGTACTGGTAATGTATAGCACCCTAGCTTGGCACTCAGCATATAAGGGCAGTTCCAGGACTGGTTGGTCCGGTGTCAGGATAATGTGACTTTGAGGAGTTGTCTGATCAGGGTCTCCTCTTTTTGTTCATACAGTTCTGTAGCTCAGATTCTGTTATGTCAGCATTGCAAAGAAAAATCCCTAGTTTCATTTACCGGTACCATTTATTTTTAGTATGATTATCTTAAGTCTTATATGTATCATGCAGAGGCTGGCCTTATTCGGGACGACACAACAGTCAGACCAGTGGAGGCCACTGAGAGTGATCTACTCATTGTACATACAAAGAGATACATTAACAGTTTGAAGGTAAGTGTGTTCATATACCAAAAATTGCAACGTTAAGCATCCAGATATCAGGGTTTGGATTTGTGTTTGTTTATTGGCAAACTGCCATTCAGATTTTCAGATTACATTGCAAATATAATGCATTTTTAGCTCGACTAATCAAAGAATATGAGAGCTATTGTAATCGCCCTTGTGTCGGCATTGGTGTTGCAGCTTTTGGTTAAAGTTTTGCATGCAAGTTACCAGCACCTAATATCTCAATAACCATTTATGGTATTGACTTGAAAGTTTAAAAACATGTTCAGGGGCATCAGGCAAGCAAGGTAGATAACTCTTGACTGAATTAAATTTAAATTATTGCCCCTTTTTTAACTGAAATTTTGATAAGTTTTGCATGCTATAGAAAATTTGGTAAAAGTTTTGCATGCAAGCTACTATCCAGCTTGTATCTCATTAACCATTCATGGTATTTACTTGAAAGTTTATGAATATGTTAAGAGGCATCAGACAACCAAGATAGATAACCCTAGATGGAATATATTATAAATTATGGCCCTTTTTTAACTTAGAAATTTTGGTTAAAGTTTTGCATGCAAGATACTTTTATGCTTATGTCTCAGTATCCAGGCATGGGGTTGATTTAAAACATCTTTATTATGTTTAGGGGTATCATACTTTCAAGGTAGATAACTCTTGATATAATATATTACAAATTTTGGCCCCTTTTTAACTTAGAAATTTTGGTTTATGTTTTACATGCGAAGTACTATCTAGCTTATATCTCAGAAATTGTTTATGGTATTGACTAGAAAGTTTAGGAGTGTATTCAGGGGCATCACAAACCCAAGGAGGATAACTTTTGGACTGAATTTTATACAAATTATGGCTCTTTTCTAGCTTGGATACTTGGTTAAAGTTTTGCTTGCACAGTGATATTATGCTTATGTCTCAGTAACTAGGCATGGGATTGATTTTAGACAGCATAAAAATATTAAGGGGTATCAGGCTATCAAGGTATATCATTTTGGACTATTTTTATGTACGGGGTATGTGAAGGGCAAGAATTGAAATAGATTTCATTTGATTTACTAACAAGCATTTTGAATAGTCGAGCATGCTGTCCTCTGACAGCTCTTGTTTTTTCTGTCTTATTTTACATGGAAGGTTCCTTTATTTACTAAAATTTTAATTTTTTTTTTTTAAAAGACATTTTTTTTAGCTGTTCTTGTCATTGACAAAAGTATTAAAAGAATGCTACTGAAAAAGAAAACAAATTTGTTAAAAATTGTAGATATGTAGGACATAATACATGTACATTTAAATAATCCATTTAATAGATTAGTTTATTTCTGAAACAGTTCTATTTTGTTTTTGAAATAGAATATTATAATAAATACATTTTTTTTCATGAATAATGTGTCATGTGTGTGAAAGGATTCATCTTTTTCTCCTTTATTTTAGCTTGCTTTAAGTTTTTGCCTCACCTTTGTGTTCATGATGAAAATTCCATCAAGTTATAGATTGGAATTAACAGTTAATAGCTATTATCATTTATCTATTTATTTAGTTATAGAAGGAAATTTTTCATTATATATATATCATGGTTTTTTTATTCAAAAG
>CM037786.1:13144836-13194836 GCA_021229015.1 Solen grandis | reverse complement strand
CATCAATGTGCTGCTCAGCGCTACATGCTATTTTTGGTACTAGTTGTCGCTCCTCTGCGCCTCATGTCAAAACCACCTTAACTGGTACATAAAAAAAGGCCAGTATGTCAAAGGAAGGCGTACATCTCTCTTTCTCTCCCTCTCTCTCTTAACCCTTTCTCTCATATAGACTCATTTTGACCCTTTCCCTCATATAGACTCATTTAACCCTTTCCCCTCATATTGACTCATTTTGACGCACTCAATAGGTACCACATAAAGCTGATCTGCAGAAAACCAGTTAAACCTTACCAAATTTAATTATAAAATCCTCATTTCCAGACCACTGAGGAGCAGTGAACAGCATAAAACCTGACCAGCCTGCGAGTTACTCACAGGCTGATCTGGTTTTATGCTGTTCGCATAGGCCTTTTCATGGTGTCCTCTATGAGGGAAAGGGTTAACGTTTCTTTGATCTCTGATGAAATCATCAAGAATGATTTGAGACATACATAAATTAATTGATATTCTGTATGTGGCTGGCTTATTGATAATAACATTTTTTTATTCATTAACTTAAGCATTTTCTCGCGATCTCTCTCTCCTAAGAAAAAGTTAAAACTAATGTAAAATATCCTGTGGTGAAATGTCTGAAAATCTCTCTCTCTGTCTCTAAGATACAAAGCCTCTACTGTTCAAAACAGTGAAATTATCAGGAAGGAGCTTGAACCCAACCCTATGTTATAAAATGATCGGAGCGTCATTTGTGATGGGTTTTACACAAGAAATGACGTCATAAATAACGCCATGCACGCGTCATAATCCTGCCAATTTTGACATCTTTTGTGAATAACACATCCAATTTCTGGCCTTTAAAGCATTAAATAAAAAGAAAAATTGCTTGTTTTGGTGAAAGGTCAATGTATAATTTCATTTGTGGACATAAAAAGATGCATTTTCACTTGTGGCTTAGCAATTCATGAAAATATCCCTTTTTCTGTTCACTCAGTGAAATTATTAATCTTACACCAAAACAAACAATTATCCTCTATTTCATATGGTTCGAATGAACAACTTAAGAATTTTAAGCTAGATTTATGAATTTTTACCCAAAGTGTATATTTTTGTTGCAAACTATACGTCATTTGACAGTAACCATAGTAACAAACATTGATGCACCCATCTTAATTATTACTTAAGCCAGCTTATAGAAACATAGTTATATGTTGTGATAATTGAAACCATATGATTATTTTATATTGTAGAAATTAATACAGCAGTTATAGAAATACTGTGATATATACTGCCCATCTTAAACTTTTACTTAGCGGATATGGGCACCACCATAAAATTTTATACGTTGATATATTTGTTATTTTTGACTATGTGATTTATTTATTGGAAATCTAATAGGATTTCATGTTTTTCCTTAATTTAAACTACTTTCCAATTAGGAAATACATAGTTTGATAGGGCATGAGAAATCTTTGTCATTTTCAGAACAGTTCATTCTTCAAACAAAGCCATTTCTCCAGGTTTTCCAAATACAATGTACATATATTTTTTATATATATCATATACTTTATTTTGTCTAATTTTAATATAGAGGATTATTTACATGTGCTTTCAATTTGTAGTTTGTGTATAATTCTTCTTTCAAAAGCAAATCATGTGCTTATGTAGTATACACCTTGTAATTGAATTGAAATTTGGCTTGTTTGCCAGTGTGATGGTTATATAAAATAGAGTAGTTTTACTGAAAAACAGGACGGTAAACCTTTCAAATATTGTTATATGGTGTTTATGATATGTCAAGGAAAATTATTATATTACCCTTTAATACTGGCTTTACCAAATAACATTTTTTACGTTTTTTTAAAGTTTGCAGCTGTTGTTGAAAATGAAAAAAAATTGAAGTCTGCAAAATGAAAACATTTCAGTTTCATTGGCAAAAAATCATGAATGAAAGATAACAATGTCTATCTAATGTTTCTTTATTTATTCTTCACATGGACCAATTGATGTCTTCATTTTTATTTTCTGAGTAAATTTTGAAAAATAATGGCATTTTTATGACGTAGGTATCGGAACAATTTGCTGGATTTTTTAGGAATTTTGAAAAAAAAAATCATTAAAAATTTAACTGACAGTAATAGTCTATAAAACTTTACATTTAAGTCTTTTAATATATGTAGTTCATATTTAGCGCAAGTTTTTTTCTAATCTCAAACCTTGCCATTAGGCTTCTAAAACCATAGTAATAGTCACCTTGAATGTCCGTCGTGCATCAGCAATTTCAACAATCTTCTCTTCAGAAACTACAAGATTTTCATCAAATTTTACCAAAATGATACTTATGATAGCCCAATGCAAATTCCTATTTTTTTAATTCCATGAAAAACTCTGGTTGCCATGGCAACAAGAAGGGATAATCTTTAAAATGCTTTTTCTCAGAAATATATAGACCTACAGATTTGATGTAAGGTACATAGTATCAGCTCATGGTGCCTCAACAACAATGCAAAATTTGTGCCCCTTGGGGTCACAACAGGCCACGCCCAAGACCACACCAAGATTTTTGTATAGAGCTATGTAGGGAATTCTTGAAAAATCTTCTCTTCCGAAACCACTGCATGGATTTTCACCAAATTTCACTCAAATGAAATTTATGTTAGCCTGACGCTAATTCCTGATTTTTATTGAATTTTGTGAAAAACTTTGTTTGCCATGGCAACCAGAAGGCATAACTTCAAAATGAATTTATTCAGAAGTATACAGACCTACAGATTTGATATTTGGAACATAGCATCAGCTCATGGTGCCTCAACACTGTCAACAAAAATGTGCACCAGGGTTTACATGAGGCCAATCTCGGGACCACGCTTAGATTTTGTATGGAACTATATAAGGAAAATGAAAAATCTTTACTTCTGAAACCATTTGTGGATCATGAAGAACTTTGGTTGTCATTGCAACCAGTAGGCATAACTTTAAAATGTCTTTTCTCAGAAACATACCGACCTACAGCTTTGATTGGTATATAGTATCTTTTCATGGTTCCAGTCTTTCTACAACAAACCAAATTCTGGTGAGCGATTTAGTGCCATCTTCGGCCTCTTGTTAAAGTCAAGTAACTTAATTGTTCTCATGATTTTCAATGTATGAGAAAATAATCTTATATCCCTATCTAAGTGAAGTGGGGGCTATATTGAAATCACATGTGTTGTCCTATACTGTAATATAGAGTCCCTTTTGCACAGAAGTTTGTGACATCAGTAAAATTTGAAAAACAACGCCCCCTCTCCAACCTTACCATAAAAAAGGAGAAAAAGAAACTCATGGTGGAGGTCATCATCTGCAAGACATGCTTTAAACATCCTGAGGGGAATTTGAACCTTTGTTTGTTTCATCTAGTCCCATTAACCCTTTCCCCCATAGAGGACACCATGAAAAGACCTATGCGAACAGCATAAAACCAGATCAGCCTGCGAAAAATGTTACTGGTATAGCTCCCTTGCTTGGCACTCACAGAATATAAAGGTAATTCAAAGACTGGTTGGCCCAGTGTCAGATAGTGTTACTGGGTGTGGTATCATGCCACATGTCTACGACGTGATACTGCAGTGTGACAACACTATATCTGTCTCAAGTAGACATTTAAGTCTCCAAATACTGTAATACTGTTGGTGGGATGTTGATCTGCAGAAAACCACAGTTAAACCTTACCAAATTTAATTATAAAGTCCTCATTTCCAGACCACTGAGGAGCAGCGAACAGCATAAAACCTGATCAGCCTGCGAGTTACTCTATGAGGGAAAGGGTTAACTCACATACCAAACATTAGATCAATATCTACAAGTGTTTAGAAAACTGCTCTTTTAAGGATAGTTAAGTCCAAGGCCAGTTATTTTGTAAATAATCAGTGGACCGGAACAAAACTGGAAATTAATCTGTAACTCATGGTGGTAGACTCACATACCAAATATCAGATCAATATCTGCAAGCATTTAGAAAAAAAGTCCGGAAAACGTGTGTGACTGACAGACGACTGATGGACGATGCAAACCTATTGTCCCCTTCAGCGATGCCGGTAGGGGACTAACAAGTGATAGATACATAAAAGCATTATATCAAGTGTGAATGAGAGTTACATCCCCATTGGGTTAGTAAGAATAACTGTAAGCTTCATGGGGACATTGTAATCATGAGTGTTGCATGATTTGATTATTGTATAATTCTTCTGACTCCACCCACTTTGATCAGTCCAAATTTTGAGCTTACTTCAATGCCCCATAATGTTTGTTTGTTTGTTTGTTGGCTTTAACATCCCACCAACAGTATTTCAGTATTTGGAGACTTAAATGTCTACTTGAGACAGATATAGTGTTATCACACTGCAGTATCACGTCGTAGACATGTGGCATGATACCACACCCAGTAACACTATCTGACACTGGGCCAACCAGTCTTTGAATTACCTTTATATTCTGTGAGTGCCAAGCAAGGGAGCTATACCAGTAACATTTTTTATGACTTTGGTATCTTGTGGCTGGGGATTGAACCCACTACCTTCTGCTCCTGAAGCGGATGCTCTAACCACTTGGCTACTGGGGATGATTATGCCACATAATAGACTGCAGCTGTGTCCTTATTTTTACATTTTATTTTCATAAGTTGTTATAGCAAAACACTTTAGATGATGTTGACTTTTTACTTTCACATGCATCGATGAAGAGTTAGAACGTTGGGATGAGAGCTCAAACTTACAGGAATGGCATAGCATGTTGGTATGTCCTCATGTCTGTTTCAGATTACCTGTAGAAGCATTTCATTTAGTCAGAAATGGACCCAAATTCTATATTGATAGGTCAGTTCTCAATCAAATTTACAAAATGTATACATACATCAAGTTCTCTGTGATTTGAAAAATGTTTTAGAAAGATTTATCCAGTAGTTTTGCATCCAAGCCTTCTGGACATAGCAAATCTTTAGCCTTGTCAAACACCCCTTAAAAGAAGGTTGATTTCACATTTAACTGCCTCTGTAAACATTACCAATAAGAAATTTCTTTGATTTCATTGAAAATCAAGAAGGACAGAATTAGTATAGTTGGAGAATTTCTCATTAAAATCTAAAACTCATATCAATAGTTCTTATCTCAGATCAAAGGATTGGTACAAAACCTTTGTATCTGGTTCCTTGATGTTTTGTTTCCTTATATAGTTTTGCATAAAGCACTTAAAATGTGTTTCATCTAATGTATAATTAGTCTTGTGAATACCACCAAACATAAGTAATTAAAATGTTGTCATGAAATGAACCTGTAGGCCATGACTTGCAGTCATTATAAAAGCTAATCAACCTTTGAATGACCTGTGTGATACCTGTGGAGAAATTAATACTGTGCATGTCTAGACTAAGAAGTCTAATCTTTAGACTTGCCTGGGGTTCTTACAGGCTGCAGTAATGACATAAGTTGATTAACCCTTTCCCTCATATAGACTCATTTTGACACACTCAATAGGTATCACATAAAGCCTGATCTGCAGACAGCCAAACTAAAACCTTACCAAATTTAATTGTAAAATCCTCATTTCCAGACCACTGAGGAGCAGCGAACAGCATAAAACCTGATCAGCCTGCGAGTTACTCGCAGGCTGATCTGGTTTTATGCTGTTCGCATAGGTCTTTTCATGGTATCCTCCATGAGGGAAAGGGTTAATTCAATTGTTTGCAATGATTGGACGGAAGGAGATATGTCTTAATATGAGAACAAATTTCTTGTTTGCAATGGTGATGGAGGTCACTTTTTTGTCCAAGATGTAGGTGGAAACTGCAGTCCACTAACACTTTGTCATATACACTTGGCCAACCTTGGATTGAGTGAGTCTCTTTGATCAAACATTAGCCATTAACCACACTGATCAGATCATCTCTGAATCAAGACAAAAGATGCTGTGATAGTCTGGGGTCAAAAAATCAAAAAGGTGAAAATTTTGTTGTGTCCATCATGCATGTATGGAATTTGAAATAACTCAGCATGAATGTTCTTCTAGAGAAGACAGTGTGTTGTGCAAAAACCCAGGTCTGTAGCTCAAAGTTCAAGGTCACAATCACAGGTTAAAGGTTGATATGTAGCACTTTTTCTTTGCCCATGCTTTTAATGTTGTTTTACATTAATGATTTTGAAATTACCTGTCAGATATGTGGCACATGCAAGTTCCATGTCTGTAGCCTCAAAAAGTCATGGCTACAATAAGTCAAAAAGATAATATGGTCCTGTCATACACATGACCCAGGTTTTTAGTCCCCTACCAGTGTTTAAACTGGAGGGGACTATAGGTTTGCCTTCGTCTGTCTGTCTGTCCATCTGGATGTCCGGATATCTGGATCATGAGATAACTTGAAAACCATCTAAGATAATATTATGAAACTTGGTATATGAATAGATGGCAGTATGGAGATTCTTCACGCCACTTTGTTTTTTTTCTCGGACCAAAATTCTGTTTACTATGGTAATGGAAATATATTGCACCTCCCTGGTAGGGGACTCATGTTTTGCGTGCATCACCAGTTACTTGTAATGTTGGTGATTTCCCTTGGGGGCATTTGTCATGATGACTGTGATAGGTATTGCTTAGAGTTAGTCATGTCAAGGTCACTGTCAAGGTCATTGTTACTATAGAGATATTCTGCTCTTGTCTAAACAATTTGGTTTTTAGAAATTCCACCCACCTCTCAAAGTCTCCTAAGGATTGTTTAATCAGAAAAAAAAATCAAACTAACTCATGAAATATTATAAAAAAAAACACACTGTAATGTCAATGAACAGAAGTGATTTTTCTTCTTTATGGAGAAAAAGAAATTTGCTGGAAGCTGATTTTGCTCGACCAATCCTAGATAAAAGCAATAAAGAAATGAATGTTCTCTGAAACACTCCTTATTGTCCTCCAAATCCCTTATATGGAAGTGCTATAGCTGTGTTTCATTGTGAAGTTTTTATAGGAAAGATTTAACTTTGATATAAGACAGGATATTTTTTTATACCATAAGACAGTTGTAACCTTTAATTGCTCTGGTAAATATGTTCTACAAATCTTTGACTAAGAGAGGAGTAATATTATCACTGTCTGTCTATTTAAGGATACCTGTATAGAGCTGTAGTACATTCACCTGTCCAAGACTAAAGTGCAGGTCACTTGTACCGTATCATGTTACTTCTAAACCAGTACTTCCACCTCTGCTTCAGAAAAATTAGTTGAAAGGCTGTGTGGGGTTCCTTTGTTATGTTAATTATTCCTGGCTTGGACGGTTGTGGGTTTGAACCTCTGTTTGGAGATGGTTCTTTCATGACCATCCTAACCATAACCCTCCAGTCTCAGCCAGGAAACTTTCACAAGATACCTCATATATAATAGTCTAGATGTGTCTAACAGAGCAAACCCATAGCACAGCCTTGTCTGTTTTCCCATACAATATTGTAGTATATGTTTTAAAGAAGAGTTCAGAAATTAATATTCATCAAAAGTCATGAATTTGTACATGAAGGTAAGGGGGGGACTCTGCATTGAAGTTAAAAAAGTAATTTTCATACCCCTAACCCCGTCTTACAAAGTGAAGTGGGGGCCTATGCATTGTTCCCTCCTGTCGCATCCAACACCTCATTTTATTTTCTTTCTTTTATTGAAATATTGGCTGATGAAAATTCCTCCCCACATGCTACAAAAAATGGTATTGAAGTAACATAACCTTGTTTTCTCTCACAAGTAGTTTGTTGGATATTCTAAGAAAGGCATAAAAAGGTAGAGGAATAATCTCACAACTTTCAGACTCTGTGATATCCTTAGCTGAAAATAAGCTCTTGATGATTAACAGTCTCATTTTTCACTGAGTTGTTTTCCCATGATGCATGTGACATATTTGTTTACATTATTCTGGACAAGTTTTTCTCATTCACATCTCAGACATTCGTATACCCTTTGGATTAAGGCGTGCAGATTTAAAACCCTGTGAGTTTCTGATGACGTGCTTGTAAGAGACCTAGCTTCTGTAATATGCAGATCAATATTTCTCAGAATTGCATTTAGACATTTTTCCAAGTAAATGTTTTCCAGTGTATTGACTTTGCTTTTCTAGGTATATGAGTTGACACCCTTATCAGGTGGGTGTGTACGTCAGCTGCATCCTTATTTTAAACTGTAAAATCTCCTATTTCTTTATTTTGGATCAACTTTTGCTGAGGTTGTGGAAAGTATTAAAAGGAAAGTACCTTTGAGAACTTGTGAATATTTTAATGTGAAATATCTTATGATGTAGATTACAAAAAAAAAAAAAAAAAAAAAAAAATGTGGTGGGGGCCTTTGTGTTGTTATAATTACCTGTTTTAAACCATTAGATTTATACCAGCTTGAATAAAATTGTAGGTTTGAGGTGTGTTGCATAATTTGAAGGTTCTAAAATGTTTTGAATCTTTATACTATGCAGTAACATGAAAGCAAATTTGAAACATTATGAATATTTTGTCGACACATCACACCTCAGCAAAAGGACCTGATAGTGTATAAAACATGTGTGGATGAAGATAGGCATTATTTAGGCCTAAGAAATTCAAAATCAGTTGTGTCACAGTCCAGAAATACAAATCACGACAACTAGACTTAAGGACAATGCATACACTGATTTTTTTTTTTTATTCCCCTAAAAGTTTGAGGGAATATGAAGGTATTGTCGTGTCTGTCTGTCTTTTTATCTGTCTGTCCATCCAAAATTCCTGTCTGGTTTTGGAATAAAAAGCTCAAACTTGGAATAAGTTTTGTGGGGGCAGTAAATGACTTCATTTGTGACTGTGTTATGTCTTTTAATATAATTTTATGTATGCTAAATAAAATTGACAGCATGATACATGCGTATATGACTAATTCAAGTAATTCCAAGTTTTTACATTTTATATGTTTAACAAAAGTGGGTTTAGGAATCACAGTCATCACATCCTGTCATCACATCCTGTCATGTCACATCCTGTCATCACATCCTGTTATCACATCCTGTCATCACATCCTGTCATGTCACATCCTGTCATCACGTCCTGTCATCACATCCTGTCATGTCACATCCTGTCATCACGTCCTGTCATCACATCCTGTCATGTCACATCCTGTCATCACATCCTGTCATCACATCCTGTCATCACATCCTGTCATGTCACATCCTGTCATCACATCCTGTCATCACGTCCTGTCATCACATCCTGTCATGTCACATCCTGTCATCACATCCTGTCATCACATCCTGTCATGTCACATCCTGTCATCACATCCTGTTATCACATCCTGTCATGTCACATCCTGTCATCACATCCTGTCATCACATCCTGTCATCACATCCTGTCATGTCACATCCTGTCATCACATCCTGTCATGTCACATCCTGTCATCACATCCTGTCATGTCACATCCTGTCATCACGTCCTGTCATCACATCCTGTCATGTCACATCCTGTCATCACATCCTGTCATCACATCCTGTCATGTCACATCCTGTCATCACATCCTGTTATCACATCCTGTCATCACATCCTGTCATGTCACATCCTGTCATCACGTCCTGTCATCACATCCTGTCATGTCACATCCTGTCATCACATCCTGTCATCACATCCTGTCATGTCACATCCTGTCATCACATCCTGTCATGTCACATCCTGTCATCACATCCTGTCATCACATCCTGTCATCACATCCTGTCATCACATCCTGTCATCACATCCTGTCATCACATCCTGTCATCACATCCTGTCATGTCACATCCTGTCATCACATCCTGTCATCACGTCCTGTCATCACATCCTGTCATGTCACATCCTGTCATCACATCCTGTCATCACATCCTGTCATGTCACATCCTGTCATCACATCCTGTCATGTCACATCCTGTCATCACATCCTTTCATCACATCCTGTCATCACATCCTGTCATCACATCCTGTCATCACATCCTGTCATGTCACATCCTGTCATCACATCCTGTCATGTCACATCCTGTCATCACGTCCTGTCATCACATCCTGTCATGTCACATCCTGTCATCACATCCTGTCATCACATCCTGTCATGTCACATCCTGTCATCACATCCTGTTATCACATCCTGTCATCACATCCTGTCATGTCACATCCTGTCATCACGTCCTGTCATCACATCCTGTCATGTCACATCCTGTCATCACATCCTGTCATCACATCCTGTCATGTCACATCCTGTCATCACATCCTGTCATGTCACATCCTGTCATCACATCCTTTCATCACATCCTGTCATGTCACATCCTGTCATCACATCCTGTCATCACATCCTGTCATGTCACATCCTGTCATCACATCCTGTTATCACATCCTGTCATCACATCCTGTCATGTCACATCCTGTCATCACGTCCTGTCATCACATCCTGTCATGTCACATCCTGTCATCACATCCTGTCATCACATCCTGTCATCACATCCTGTCATCACATCCTGTCATGTCACATCCTGTCATCACATCCTTTCATCACATCCTGTCATGTCAGGCCACATTACGTCGCGTCATATTCTCACATTACTTGTGGATAAGGTGGGTGCAGGGGGTATTAATCACCTATTGTGATAGTTAGATATCTGTTGATATTAATAAGTAGCAGATGGGAGAGGAAGGTAGTTTTCTAAATGAAAAAAAATATTTTCAGCACAACATTGAATCATTGAATGTGTTAATGAATTCTGTGATATTCTGATGTTTTTTTGTTTTTTTTGTATTGATCATGTTAATTAGTCATCTGTTATCTTGTATGGTGTATGTAGCAATTCTTAGAAGTGGGTTGGAGGTAATATTTGAGTTGTATTGAATTGTGTTCTGTGAACTATGACAGTAACTAAGAAATGGCATCAAGTATATTTAATGAAAGCTTGTGTTATTACATTCTTGTCTTGAAAATATAAGACCCTCTTGTTTTATTGCAAATTTACAATGCAAATTCCAGTATAAAGCAGTTTAATTCATGGAACATGTAATGGATCTGCCTTGGTCTGGTGGCAAGTATGACTGTCTCAGATTAAAAAGTGCATCTGTTACAGGGAATATTGAACTCGTATCGAGACATGGGATTTTCAGCTTGTCTTTTTAGCTCACCTGAGCTTTGCTCAGGGTGAGCTTTTGTGATCACTTGATTGTCCGTCGTTTGTCGTGTGTCAACAATTTCAACAATCTTCTCCTCTGAAACTACCCGATGGATTTTCATAAAATTTTGCCAAAATGATACTTATGATAGCCTAATGCAAATTCCTATTTTATTTTTTTTTCAATTCCATGAAAAATTCCATGGAAACCTTAAAAATGCCTTTTCTCAGAAATATATAGACCTACAGATTTGATATTTGGTACATAGCATCAGCTCATGTTGCCTCAACATCAGTGCAAATTTTGTGCCCCTCGGGTCACAATGGGCCACGCCCAAGCACCACACCCAGATTTTTATATAGAACTATATACATGTATATAGGAATTCTTGAAAAATCTTCTCTTCCGAAACTACTCCATGGATTTTCACCAAATTTCACTAAAATGATACTTATGTAAGCCTGAAGAATATGAGAGCTATTGTAGTCACCCTGGCGTCGGCGTCAGCTTTTGGTTAAAGTTTTGCGTGCAAGTTACTATCAACCTTATATCTCAATAACCGTTTATGGTATTGACTTGAAAGTTTATAAATATGTTCAGGGGCATCAGACAACCAAGGTAGATAACTCTTGCCTGAATTTAATATGAATTATGGCCCCTTTTTAACTTAGAAATTTTGGTTAAAGTTTTGCATGCAATAGAAAATTTGGTTAAAGTTTTGCGTGCAAGCTACAATTTAGTTTGTATTTCAATAACCTTCATGGTATTGACTTGAAAGTTTATGAATATGTTTAGGGGCATCAGACAACCAAAGTAGCTAACTCTTGATGGAATATATTACAAATTATGGCCCCTTTTTAACTTAGAAATTTTGGTTAAAGTTTTGCATGCAAGATACTCTCATGCTTATATCTCAGTATCCAGGCATGGGATTGATTTTAAACATCTTTCATAAGTTTAGGGGTATCATACTTTCATGGTAGTTAACTCTTGATGGAATAGGTTACAAATTATTGCCCCTTTTTAACTTAGAAATTTTGGTTAAAGTTTTGCATGCCAGGTACTTTCATGCTAATATCTCAGTATCCAGGCATTGGATTGATTTGAAACATCTTTAATATGTTTAGGAGTATCTTACTTTCATGGTAGATAACTCTTGATAGAATATGTTTCAAATTATGGCCCCTTTTTAACTTAGAAATTTTGGTTAAAGTTTTGCATGCAAGTTACTTTCATGCTAATATCTCAGTATCCAGGCATGGATTGATTTGAAACATCTTTAATATGTTTAGGGGTATCATACTATAAAGGAAGATAACACTTGATGGAATATATTAAAAATTTTGACCCCCTTTTAACTTAGAATTTTGGTTAAATTTTTGCATTCAAGCAACTATCCAGCTTATATCTCAGAAATTGTTTGTGGAATTGACTAGAAAGTTAAGGAGTGTCTTCAGGGGCATCAGAAAACTAAGGAGAACAAGAAATGTTTGTGAAACATATATGCCCCCCTCATATGCCATAATATGTATATAGCTATATTACATGCAAGGAGTTTGCCTTCATAATGTTGGCTTGTCACAAAAAATTCTCAAACTTCAAAAATTTGAGTGAAAATATAATGTGCTAAAATGTGGAACTAAACATTTACTGACATTGTGAACTTGACCTTTGGATGTTGACACCCAAATCAATAGAGGTCATCTACTCATTATAAGGAACAACCACATATAGTCTGAAATAGGACAATATTTGGACAAGGCCAAGTCATCAAACATATATACAAATGCAACCTTGTGACCTTGACCTTTGAGGTATTGACACCAAAATTGATAGGGGTCATCTACTAATCATAAGCAACAACCACATGAAGTTTGAGACATAAAGGTCAAATAGAACTTCAAGTTATCACTCCGACAAGGTCTGGTATTATACATACACAACATGTGACCTTGACCTTTGAGGTAATGACACCAAAATCGATAAGGGTCATCTAATAATCGTGAGCAACAACCACAAGAAGTTTGAAACTTAAAGGTCAAATAGAACTTAAGTTATCACTTGGACAAGGTCTGGTATTATACATACACAACATGTGACCTTGACCTTTGAGGTAATGACACCAAAATCAATAGGGGTCATCTACTAATCATGAGCAACAACCACATGAAGTTTGAGACTTAAAGGTCAAATAGAACTTAAGTTATCACTCGGACAAGGTCTGGTCTACCGACAGACCAAATGACCGACCTACGGACCGACCGACCGACATGAGCAAAGCAATATACCCCCTCTTCTTCGAAGGGGGGCATAATAACTTTTGGACTGAATTTTATACAAATTACGACCCTTTTCTAACTTGGATTCTTGGTTAAAGTTTTGCATGCACAGTGTTATTGTGCTTATGTCTCAGTAACTAGGCATGGGATTGATTTTAGACATCATAAAAATATTAATGGGTATCAGACTATCAAGGTATATAATTTTTGACTATTATTATGTACAGGGTATGTGAAGGACAAGAATTTTAAATAGATTTCATTTGATTTACCAACAAGCATTTTGAATAGTCGAGCGTGCTGTCCTCTGACAGCTCTTGGTATTGAATTTCATGAAGAACTTTGGTTGCCATGTCAACCAGAAGACATAACTTGTGTTGTTGTGCGTAAACAGTTTCAACAATCTTCTCCTCTAAAACTACCAAATGGATTTTCATCAAATTTTACCAAAATGATACTTATGATAGCCTAATGCAAATTCCTAATTTTTTTTCAATTCCATGAAAAACTGGTTGCCATGGCAACCAGAAGATAAAATCTTAAAAATGCCTTTTCCTCAGAAATATATAGACCTACAGATTTGATATTTGGTACATAGCATCAGCTCATGTTGCCTCAACATCAGTTCAAAATTTGTGCCCCTGGGGTCACAATGGGCCACGCCCATGCACCACACCCATATTTTTATATAGAACTATATATAGGAATTCTTGAAAAATCTTCTCTTCTGAAACTACTCCATGGATTTTCACCAAATTTCACTAAAATGATACTTATGTAAGCCTGAGGCTAATTCCTAATTTTTATTGAATTTCATGAAGAACTTTGGTTGCCATGGCAACCAGAAAGCTTAACTTTAAAATGCATTTTCTCAGAAACCTACAGACCTACAGATTTGATATTTGGTACAGTACATCAGCTTCTGGTGCCTCAACACTATCAACAAATATGTGCATCAGGGTTTACATGAGGACACTCCTGGGACCACACCCAGATTTTGTATGGAACTATATAAGGAAAACAAAATAATCTTAACTTCTGAGACCATTGGTTGGATCATGAAGAACTTTTGTTGCCATGGCAACCAGAATGCATAATTATAAAATGCCTTCTCTTAGAAACATACAGACCTACAGCTTTTATATTTGGTATATACAGTGCAACCTGTTCATAATGACATCCTGTATTATCTGACACTTTTTGTTCAATTTCAAAGGTATGTTCTATAATGACGTGCCTTATCCGACATCCTGTCTTATCTGACATTGTCAGTTGGTCCCAGTGGGTGTCGGATAAGACAGGTTTTACTGTAGTATCCTCTCATGGTTCCAGCCTTTCTACAACATACTAAATTCAGGTGAGCAATTTAGGGCCATTTTGGTCCTCTTGTCTTCTTTTTTCCTTCTTCTTTTTTCTTCCAAGGAAAGAAAAAGAAAGTCAGTGTATTGGTTTACCCATGGGGTTAACTCTGGCTAACATAGACCATATCTTAACAAATCTTAGTTGTTTTGTAAATGGCATAGTATTGCAGCTAAGTTGATTAACTATTTAGACAGGCATTATATCTCAAGATTTATGGCCCTTGAATTGATAGAAAATTACAGAATGTGAGCTCTTTAACTTTGGTATAATGTTAAAACTTGGTCTTAATATTTATTTGTATCATATCTGGCAAGTTTGATAACTAGTCAGAAACTCCTTTTACTCAAAAATCATAACCCTTGAACTGACAAAAAATAATAGAATTAACTGCTCTTCAACTTTGATAAATGTAAACCAATTATCACTCTATTTTATATCAATGCTAATCGGCAAAATCATTCCAGAGTTATACCCCTTTAAATTAACAAGAAGTACAGAATCAACAGTATCCCTATATATTCACAAAAATAGGCCTGTCATTATAAAAAAATGACCAAAATATTAAGGGGTTCACTTGACGAATCATTACCAAACTTGTTCACAGCATCTTGACCAAGTTTCATTCCACAAGCACTTTACAGTTTCAGCCCTTTATTCTTCAGCTGTATATTTACTAGTTTTGCATACAACACGTAACATGAACTTTAACCCTTTCCCTCATATAGACTCATTTTGACGCACTCAGTAGGTACCACATAAAGCCTGATCTACAGAAAGCCATACTCAAACCTTACCAAATTTAATTGTAAAATCCTCATTACCAGACCACTGAGGAGCAGCGAACAGCATAAAACCTGATCAGCCTGTGAGTTACTCGCAGGCTGATCTGGTTTTATGCTGTTCGCATAGGACTTTTCATGGTGTCCTCTATTAGGGAAAGGGTTAAATAGCCTATAGTCTGTGATCCATGCTATCAGACCTCAGTGATATGACCATATTTGAACTGAACTTGTCGTAAGCTCTTGGAAAGAAACGCTAAGCTGGGTTCAAAATATGGCCTTTAATTTGAGTATGATATCTGAGTTTAAGCCTGAGGTCATTCTTAAGAATTTTTGAGAAGTTAGCACTTGGTCTTGATATAAAGAGGTTTGATTAAAGAATAAGGAGAAAAAAGCCCTAAAGATAAGTTTCCTAATACGAAGGTGAGTTTTATGTATAACATTATTATATTTAATTTAAAAAAAAAAAGAGAGGACAGTATACTTTCCCTCCACATGAATATTGATCTAAGACAATGAATGCAATATTTCCCAGGTGAGTGTGTCCAGGGCCATCTTGACTCTCTTGTTTTCTTTTTCCACAGCAACCCTATTTCAAGGATTTCTAGGAAAATTATAAATGAATCATTTTAATAGAGCTCTGAAGCTTGTCAGAAACCATCATGTAATTACTAAAATTTGTAACAATATATAGACAAATACTATTAGCAAATACCATTAGCAGTAGCTTTTTGAGCTCATTCTGGCAGTAAAGACAGTTTCACATTCTATCTGTATTATATATATGGCTAATACTCCTAAGATGAATTTCATTTTCTTAGAAGGATGTCTAGATTAGATGATGGAAAAAAACAGAGAATATATCTATTTTTGAAACAGAGAAAATAGGCTTTCAAAGTGACTTCTTATTTGAACTTAAAAAAAAAAACAACTGTTGGTGCAATATTGCTTTTATTCAAATTGGGGTGGGTGGGGGATATCGGAGTGTGTCAGTCTATTGGCTGTGTCCTGTGTGATATTCTTAGCAGGTTTAAGTAGCTGTCAGCCCCCTCACTGGTGTGGATTCAAGTCCCAGTTAGGTTATTTGGATTATTATGTAAGGAAGCCTTCCAGCTGGATTTTGGAGGATTGGCGTTCTTGTGTGAGCAGGGTCTTCCTTTCTGTAATTAGCTGGATGTCACCATATGACCGAAACACTGTTGTAGCATTAGTAAACTCTAGAACAAAGAGTTCTGTCAATTCTTGTTTTTCATTGGTATGATAATTAACTTTTTTTTCTATTTTCTACACAAGGAAACACGCTCATGTATGATCATAATGTTATAGAAATAAGACAGATACAGTGTTCATCATTGAAAGTGTATAACCATGTTTCAATGATATTGGACATTAATGTATTTTCCATGTATATTACAAGATTCACCTGTAAAGGGATTAAGACAGCAAGAATCCAGGAAAGAGAAATTTATCACACTATTGAGTTTCCCACATTATAGCTTTCGAAGAATGAAGCCTGTGTGAAAAAAAAAGATTTTTTTTTTTATTCAGGCCTGCTAGGAGGCCAATAAATGTGATTTTAACAATAATTTTATTAAGTTCTTAATTGAATTAAATTGTTTGTTTTCAACAAAGAAAGGGTTGTATGTTTACACTTGTTGTAAAAATAAAAAAATATTTTAAATGTAGTTTATTGCTCATATATTCACATAGTTACATGGAATACAAAAAAGGATGAAATCAAATTGTGATTTTCTCCTTTTGGTGACAAAATTGAGAAATTACAGTGAATTTTAAAGTATACTTAATAATTCAAGATTGATAAACAACAGGAAAGTTATGTTAAGGATTGCTACAATATTCCACTGTATTTTACTTTATATAATCAACGTACAGGAATATGTGACTTTGTATGTAAAGTGTCTGACTCTCAAAAAAAGTCTTTATGATGAATTTGTAATATGGTAAATTCAACTGATAATTAGCTCACCAGAGCACAATGTGCTCAAGGTGAGCTATAAGGATCACTCTTCATCCCTCTTGTGTGCCTTGTCAACAATATGCTTGAAGCAACATTTCCTCTAAAAACCCTTGGTAAAATTGATGAAACTTGGCATGAATGACCCTTGTGTGGCCCTCCGCAAAAGTTGCTAAAAAAGCCGAACTCTGGATGGCATGGCAACCAAGAGAATTTTACTTTAAAATCTTAAAAATCTTCTCCTATGAAGCCAATGGTCAGAATTTAATTTCACATAGCACAAATGATCACCTCGTGGCTGTCTACCATAATTGCTAAAATAAAGTGAACCCCTTAAAAATTGTGGCCCATAGGGGGTTGCCTAGTTTCCTTTAATAGCTCTATATAGAAAATTAAAAAAAATCTCCTCCTTTCAAACTATTGATTAAAAATGTATTTGTCTTGGCACAAATAGTTACCTTATGTTTGTCTACCATAATTGCTAAAGTAAAGTTGATCCCTTGAAAAATGAGGCCTCTACTGGGTCTGCTTGTTTCCTTATAAATTCCATGTAGAACTGGTTTCAAAAATCTTCTATGAAATCATGCTTAGTATTGAATTTTTTTTTCATCTATGGCCACCTATTATTTAATTGTAAATGCCGGTGAAATTTTTGAGTGTTTGAGAAAACTATTAGCATATTGACCTTATAATCTAGCCTGTCTATGCACAGGATCAGAATCGTCAGAATTGCTATCAAAAAGATTTTCTATTCTGTGACAGTTGGTTTTCTTTTAAATATGATCTACTTTGAAAGTGCTTACAAATCAGATATATGCATGTATAATTTATTCCCTCATTAATAGATCGACATATTTGGTTCCTTATCTGATCTTTGTTTTACAGTCATAATTGACAGTTTCTTGCCGAAATTTTATAACCCTGTTTATTTTTAAGAAGATTTGCTGATTTCCAGTTGTAAAGAGACACTTGACTAGACATACTTCCAAATGATCAAGATGTGGCATGTAATTTATGATATCTGACAATTCTATCAGTTCTTTTTATAGACAGATGCAATTGTTTTAAAAATAACATGAGAATAAATTAGCATTCATTATTTTCCACTCGATAGAACATTTAATTAGTCATATTCTTGATTTAATCGATTGATATTTGTATTTGATTTTAAAGAAACCTGTGATAATGAAAAAAAAAGATAATTAAACATTAAAATCGCAGGAAATATCAATATTTTCTGTTGGTGGAAATTCTCCCAGCTGAGCATGCACACAAACCAGCAACCCAAAGTAAGATGGTTTCTGTTGCAATTATTTTCAGAACAAACACTACTTTTTTTTGTTTGTATAGATTGTTATGTGTTTAAAGTTTCAAACCAACAACAATGATATTTAGAATTTAGAATTCTGTGCCGATATTGAACTTTTATACAGTTAAAAAAACCAATTGTGTCAGTTTGAGTCTCCATTATGTAATGGGTAATTGAGTCAAAATGTGCTAGCAAGAAGAAACAGGTAAATGCATCAAAATGAGATACTTTGAACTAAGAGGTAAATGCTTCAGACTGTGTTTCTATGAAGTAAAGGGTGAAAAAGACTTCAGTGCAGATGCAAGCATCCATTGATCTGGGAGTTATAGGCTCTTTTGCTCAAAGTCTATAAAAGCTTGCATTTACTGTAAAATTCCCATGATCACTTGATGGACCATGATTACAGTTTGATGATGGAAGGATTGTCTTAAAAGGAATTAAAAGCCAAATCATTGAAGTGATTTTTGGTCAGTACAACAAACACTAAGATCTTAATGCTAAATGCCTTTCATATGTCTATATAGAATTTTATGTTTATCTGAACAGTGTTATAAAAACACATGGCCCATGTTAAATGATCCTTGATTCTCGCACGCACTTTATAATTGAGTCCTATCTTTCACAACATTGTCATCAGGCTGTAAAATCAAGCCACTGAAATCTAATGACTAAAGTGAGTGTTTTTTTCCCCCCACATCTGCTGGAACATTAATTGCCCCAAGTCATGCTAGTGTGACAGTGATATGTCTCTACATCTGCTTGAATAGCACCAAAAAACAAATCTGTTGTCATCGCTTATGGTCTCAATACTATTGTTTTTATTTAATTGGTGAATTTTAATGCCGTCTGAAAACTTAACAAAGCAATTAGAAGATAAAATAAGTGGTAATAATCTACCACTAATTTGTGAATGCCATTTCAAATTGACTCTTTGATAAGAACGTATCCTGGTATCAAAATAAGGATGTATTGGATTCATTTTATTGTGTCATCAGTTTTATTTTGTCATAGGTTTGGATATGAAAAAAGGTGTCAGGTTACATATGTAAATTCAATCAACAAAGAATGTTTACATACAGGTTGCTTTCTAGTATATTTCTCATAAATACTGTGCATGAATAACTTTAATGTTAGTTTTCCTTCTAGAATTTTGTAAGGATCTGACAAAATTGTACAACACACTTTTATCTCTATCTTTCTATTCATACTGCCCAAACTCCCCTTTTCGGGTATTACTGGCAGGTGCGTGTCAGTATAAAGGTAAAAAAATAAAAGCACTGAAAGGAGACTTCACAGTAAAACTGAGAAAGAGTAAAAGTTTGACAGTGTTAACCCTTTCCCTCATAGAGGACACCATGAAAAGACCTATGCGAACAGCATAAAACCAGAACAGCCTGCAAGTAACTCGCAGGCTGATCAGGTTTTATGCTGTTCGCTGCTCCTCAGTGGTCTGGAAATGAGGATTTTATAATTAAATTTGGTAAGGTTTAACTGTGGTTTTCTGCAGATCAGGCTTTATGTGGTACCTATTGAGTGCGTCAAAATGAGTTTATATGAGGGAAAGGGTTAAAATGTTAAGGTGAAAATATTTATAGGTTGAAAGCAGGTAAAAACATCTTTTTGTCGATTCAGGGGTAGTGTGAGATCAGAGAGGGGTCAAGACTACTTTTAAACCCCTCAAGATCTTTTTTAAGATGGTAGTTGCGGGCAGGCTGTTCCAAATTACCACGGTGTATGAAAAAAAAAAGATAATTTAGAATAACAAGTAGTAGGTGTTGATCTGCACAAAAGACCTGGGGTGCATATGACGAGACATCCTCACAGGTCTTTCAAGACATGAAGGCAGAGGAAGAGCAACAAGATTGTAAACAATTTTATAAAACATGATTCGTCTGGCTAGGTCTCGTCTGTCTTGTAATGTCTGCAAGCCAAGCTCCTTAATTATGTACAAACAAGTGACACTGTCATAGTTTGAGTAGTTGTTATATACCCAGCGGAATGCTTTTCTTTGAACTTTTTCTATTTTATCAATATTTGTTTGTGTATGGGGGCTCCAGACTGTTGAGGCATACTCTACATGTGGTCTAACTTATAAGGTCTTGTAGGCAGTTTCTCTGATTTTTTTATTCTTTGTCTGGATATTTCTGCGAAGGAAACCAAGAGTTTTATTAGCAGTAGATGTTATATTATTTATATGTTTATTCCAGGAAAGGTCTTCTGATACAAGTACACCAAGATATTTTGCACTGTCCACAGTTTCTAGGATTTGTCCATGTAATCTGAAATTAAAAGGAATTGTATGTTTCTTTTTAGTATATTTAAAACAACACATTTACTGGGGTTAAACTCAATTTCCCATTACTAACTTATCTAAATCATTTTGAAGAGTAGAACAGTCTGGCTTGTTGTTAATGGCTTGGTATACAGGTATACAGCAGTGTCATCTGCAAACAAACAAACTTGATATGTGACAGTATCTGGAAGGTCATTTATGTATAAAAGAAAGAGAAGCAGGTCAAGCATTGAGAGTGGTACTCCTGAAGTGACAAGGACTCCTGATGAATGTCCACCCTCCAAGACGACTTTCAGTGTTCTGCCTATAAGAAAAGATTTTAACCATAAAATAGTAGTTGTATACACCATGTTCCTGTAATTTGTATAATAATCCTAGGTGGCTAACCTTGTCAAAGCTTAACTGAAATCTAAAAGAACTAGATTTCGTTTGCACGGCAAACGATAGGACTTTCTGCAAACCGTTAAAAACTCAGTCAAACTGAAAATTATTGATACGGAATACGCAGAAAATATTAGGTTTCTAGAGTGTAATCTTTACATTCTTTGAAAGTTTTAGAAGAATTCATCAATTCATAATGTCTGCAGAGCGCTTACAAACTTTTTGATTTGACGTCTATTCTGATGTCATATGAATAAGAATATTATTGCATATGAAAATTCAGCATATATAACATATGCCATATTTTTTTATAATTCTGGACCATTGGGATCACATTGAATTAATTGCACCAGAAATGAAAACTGACGTCAAATCTAGCGTCTTATGATGTCCTATGAATTTGACTTGACTTGATTATTTGAGTTTACTGTTGCTTTGACAGTATTTCAGTCATATAGCGACGTCCAGCTAATTACAGGTGGAGGAAGACCCCTAGTGCACGGAGGCATCCGGGTAGAACCACCGACCTTCCGCAAGCCAGCTGGAAAGCTTCCTCACATGAAAATCCGAATGACCCTACCGGGATTCGAACCCACGCAGTGAGGGGCTGAGTGAGTGTTAAAGTCAGCATCTTTACCCTCTTGGCCACGGAGGCCCCCCCTATAGATCATTGTATTCGAAAATATTTGCCATACAATTTTCATTGTTCTTGGCCATTGCCAATAACATTTTCCGAAAATGTTTAAAATTACCTAAAAGTGAAAGTAGGGTATTTTCCGAAAATGCTTAATTTACGTTGTAGCAATACCACGTGACCTTGACGTCTCTAAAGGTATCAAAACCAAGACAAATCATTCAACTTTTTTATAAAATCTTTTAGACCTTCTGACGTCATATGAATAGAAAGTGGTCTTGGAGACTAATATTCAGTCCAAATATCAGCTTTCTAACTCACTTGGAAGCGATTTTATGCGTATTTGAAATTTGACGTCAATAGTTCGAATCTTGGATTCGCCATAGAACCATTGCCTTTTCAAATCTGGAAAATTGGACACAGAGATACACAACTAGAGCATTACATATACGTTCTGTGAAATTTTGGTGAAAATCGGTCCAGAAATAATGGCTGTAGAACGTGTAAAACCTTTTTGTCCTGACGTCAAATCTGATGATATATGATGCCACATGAATATGAAATATATTGCATTCAAAAGGAAATGATTTGATGTACATGCCATTAAATTTCCATGGTCCTGGGAACTTTACAACATTTTAAAATTAATATTTAGATATCAGAAATTCTTTTTGACCTTATGACGTCATATGACGTTAATTGACGTTAATCTTCACAGAATGGAAAGCACACCTAAAGACTTATAACATGTTCAAATATCAACTTTCTAACTCATCTGGAAGCGATTTTATACGTATTTGAATTTTAACGTCAATGGTTCGAATCTTGGATTCGCGATAAAACCTTTGCCTTTTCGAATTTTGAAAAACGGACACCGGGATGCACAACTAGAGCCTAACATACACATTCTGTGAAATTTTGATGAAGAAATAATGGCTGTAGACTGCGTACAAACATTTCTAGATGACGTCAAGTTTGACGTCAAAACACGTCATAGACAAATGAAAATCATTGAAATGCAAAATATTCTATCTGAAGCATAATTATTATGCTAATGAATTTTCAAGGTGCTTAGATGTTTGCAACATATAAAAGTTAACACGTAGAAATTAGTAATATTTTTCACCTTATGACGTCATATGACGTTCATCTTCACAGAATGTAAAGCAATCTTGGAGGCTTTTATTATTGCAAAATATCAGCTCCTTAACTCATCTGGAAGCGATTTTATACATATTTGAAATTTGAAGACAATGGTTCGAATCTTGGATTTGCCATAAAACCTTTTCCTTTTCGAATTTTGAAAAAACGGACACCGGGATGCACAACTAGACCATAACATACACATTCTGTGATATTTTGATGGAAATCGGTCCAGATATAATGGCTGTAGACCGCGAACAAACTTTTGTAGACAACGTAAAGTGTGACGTCATAGGCATATGAAAATCATTGAAATCAAAATTTCAGCATATGTTGTGTATGCAATTAAATTTTCATGGTCCTGTGACTTTTGCAACATATAGAAATTAAGGCATAGAAAAGAAGAAAAAAAGAATAAGAATAAAAAAACAGTTCAAACCCAATAGGACTTTCTGCCTGTAGGCAGAAAATCCTAATTAAGTCTGTCTTTTGTCCATCAACAAGGTTTTATGGATGGATCTTATAGAGAATTGCTACTTATTAGTTCATATGCCTCCATAATTTTTTTTATGATTGCAAATAAGTATGATTGCTTCAGCTGTTTATGACAAGTCAAATTCATCATATATGAAAGAAAAAAGTTGGGATTCTGTTGGCTTTATCAGCTGTAGTGGACTAAGGCAACACTGTGTATTTTGTCTCTGTTCAAACCATAGGAAATAAGATTTGATCTGGCTCCTGTTCATATCCATATTATGGGTTCTATGATTGTATGATTGGGTTACATTTCTTCATGGAATTTTTCTCTCATTTTTGACAGATTTTAGAAACTCTTTCATTGTCTTTTTTCTGAATGATCTCTGCTACCTCACACTTTGTAGTGCTGTTGTCTCATATTTGATTCAGAAAACTCTGCATAATGCTTACCATTAGCCTCATTACTGTTGGTCGGTCCCCAATGGGCGACTGATTAGAGCATCAGCCTTGGGAGTGTGAGGTTGTGGGTTTGATACCCAATTGTGACATACCATTTGTTAAAATTTGTACTGGTTACTTCCTGCTTGGTGCTCAGCTTATATACAGGGTAGTTCCAGGATTGATTGGCTCAGTGTCAGAATAGTAAGACTGGGTGTGGTATCATGCCACATGCCCAGCAAACCAAGAACCGTTATTTTTGTACTCCCTAACTCAAATCATACTGAATTTGCAGCAAAACTTGATTGAAACTAATTACTGTTGTATTAATAATTTTCGCTTGGTCTAAATTACGTGCAATGCTCTACATAGACCATGTTCTAATCAACTCTTAATATATGGCTCGTTTATCATATGCTACTTTATTGCTGGTTGGCAAGTTCCACTAACCTCCCTAGGTGATGGGCAGATGATTGAATATAAAGGGGCAGGGGCACTGATAAGATGTTAATTGGGACTGTCTCCTTAATTGCTGTGGACAAACTTCTGTAAGTTTGTTTTCCTATTGTTAACTGCAGCGTTTCCGGTGAAAGATCTTAATGTTCTCTGGGACCTTTTAACAGGTAATGTTGTCTTACATGCATAAAGGTCAGTTTCAGAATACTGTGTACAGGTAAAACAGTGTAAACATCACGCAAACCTAAATTTCAGGCACCGGTTAATTATTGGTAAAGCAAACAAACAAAATACTGGTACAGATAATAGTCTCTTAAGGTCTTTGATAGGATTATGATTTGATAATAAATGCCAGTGGTATATAAACTTAAAATCCCTTCACTAAATGTTGCTTTTATTTATTTGAGGTGGCATGAATTATAAAAGAAAGCATGGAAACTGTAATTTATTACCATCAAATGAACATTTTCTGCATAATCCCTGACATTTTCCGAGTATATAGACATTATATTGCGCAGTCTTAAATTCGCTGAAAACCCATTACGCGAAATTGCAAAAAGCAGACCAGCACAAAAGGGTGGTCCTTGATTGTGGCAGCAGTAGGTGTGTCACTGTTGGCACTGATGGTAGCAGTTGTGTGGTCCTTGATGTTGGAAGCAGTAGGTGTGTCACTGTTGGCACTGATGAAAGCAGTTGTATGGTTCTTGATGTTGGAAGCAATAGAAGTGCCACTGTTGGCACTGATGGAAGCAGTTGTGTGGTCCTTGATGTTGGAAGCAATAGGAGTGCCACTGTTGGCACTGATGGTAGCATTTGTGTGGTCCTTGATGTTGGAAGCAATAGGAGTGCTACTGTTGGCACTGATGGTTGCAGTTGTGTGGTCCTTGATGTTGGAAGCAATAGGAGTGCCACTGTTGGCACTGATGGTAGCAGTTGTGTGGTCCTTGATGTTGGAAGCAATAGGAGTGCCACTGTTGGCACTGATGGTAGCATTTGTGTGGTCCTTGATTTTTGAAGCAATAGAAGTGCTACTGTTGGCACTGATGGAAGCATTTGTGTGGTTCTTGATGTTGGAAGCAGTAGGAGTGCCACTGTTGGCACTGATGGAAGCATTTGTGTAGTCCTTGATGTTGGAAGCAATAGAAGTGCCACTGTTGGCACAGATGGTAGCATTTGTGTGGTCCTTGATTTTTGAAGCAATAGAAGTGCTACTGTTGGTGCTGATAGTAGCAGTTGTGTGGTCCTTGATGTTGAAAGCATTAGAAGTGCTACTGTTGGTACTGATAGTAGCATTTGTTTGGTCATTGATTATGTTAGCAAAAGAGTGCCCAGAGAAAACCATGTGTTAGAACGGGTGACCAAATGCTCTTTTATACATATCATTAGACCACCTTTAGAATGACAGTTATTTAAAAAGATAAAGTTACATGACTCTGTCACCCATACTCAGTCTTACCTGGAGCAAATCCCCAAACCTTTTGTACCCTATCATTACAGAGGTCACATACTGTGTAACCAAACTACTACAGACATGTCTGTCCTATGCTTTCTGCCTCTAGTATGATTATAGTCTGTTATATATGTTTTTACATCCCTGTTCTGTTGGCCAAACATTAGGTATGCACAATAAGTCTGGCTTGCGTTCAGTATGCCAAACCTTATGCAGCCGTGTGCTTATAATCAGCTATGAAAATGTATCAGTGTCATACACCACAATGTGCTCTTGTACCTATGTACAGCATCAGGTGCACATAACAGGTATGGTATATGGCCCTGAAACATCTCCATAGCTGACTGTAAGTGACCTGTTGCATACGGTTTGGTATACTGAACCAACGCCTGATTTCATGAAGTGAAAACACAGTGGTGTCATATATCACCATTGAGGGTGAATAACTAAAACCAGAAATATGTATGTTGAGTGTTCAGCTTTACCTTATATACATACTGAGATTATCTACTTCCTGATAGAGACATGAGTCTTGTACATCACTAAGTTAAATCTTATTATTATTATCCAGGGTTTTTTCCTTGTTTATAAAATTGGAGTTGAAGTGATCACTTTATATATACAGTATAACCTTGAAAAACTGAATTCACTAAACAAAATTCCTCAACTTCTCAAACTTTTTAAAACCTTTTCCTTCTTCTTATAACTAAACTTAAAATGTTTTACCTGATTTTTTTTTTATTCCATTTTTTTTTCAGAGAAAAGTCTTGGAATTGTCGTCTTGTTTTATTATTAAGTCATTTTTCATTATATTTTTGTTAACCTAATTATTGCCCTAATTTTCAAATGTACCCAGTCAACATCCAGGGGTGAGACTTTGTGTATTTGTTGTTGTTTATGCTTTAGCAACATGTTGATTAAAAAGGAAGCACATTTCCAGAGAGACATAAAATACTATTTTATGAAGGAATATAAATGAGATATATGTATCAAAGAGATCTCTGGGGGAATTTTGTTATACTGGATTTCATGCTAAAATGATTCATTATTGCAAACAATTCAATATTAATAAACGTCATCTGTTACTTTCATGATATAGCAGTTTCATGATACACACTGGTAATTCAAAATGTCCATCCAAATTTTATTTTCTATAATCATAACTATATTACTCCAAACACCATCAGCACTTTGCAGTTTTCCCTCCATCAAACTGAGGTTACAAAACAAAGCTGTATTAAATGTCTCCCCCAACCCCTCCCCCCTTATCCAAATGCTCAAATGTTTAGATATTCTTGTTCTGACATGTGTGATATCACAATGTCCTGGAGTCACTTGTTTTAGATATTCTTGTTTGTTTATTTCATATGCTGTTAAATGTTTCATTTATGTTGACAATATGGATGATTGGATTATGCAAAGAAAGGTTATCCACTTTAAACTAGAGCTATTACTGAATGTGATTTATACCCTGCATAGAGAAGAAGAGCTATAATTCTTTAAAAATCCATAACATAGTTATCTGCACTTGTCTGTTGACTGGTCTCATATCATTATAAGGAAAATTGAAGGTGCACAAGTTTCAGCAAAGCTGGTGAAAAACTGTAGAAGTGCACACAAATTGTTCCTATGGACAGATTGACAGACATACCTGATTTCATTTTCAGATTTCAGTCTCCCCAACCACCAACACACACTGGGTAATTACAAGACTAATTAAGAATAATGCTTACTTAATTACATGATCTCTGTAACTTAAAAAGAGGCTGAGCAAGGGAGGCAACTGTGGCAAGTGGATCCAGTTTTTGTATAAAAGTTTAATATCTCTCCAGTTATCTTAAGACAGTTGCAGAATTTAGATTTTAAGAGTATAAAGAGTAAAAGATAATCTTTGGTATACAATTCAACTACATATCACTTAAAAAAATCAGTGTTTAGGAATGTATTTGCAGTGAAAGTCAAATTTAAAGTGCTAGCTTATTGACAAACTGAGATTGAGAGGATTCTTGCTAAGAGATTTCCATGTACATTTTTATTAAGTTTCATGATGATGTGAAGTCATCTTCATAGAAAAAAAAAGCTTAAACACAAAAGTAAATCTATGGTTTACAGGGCAAAATTGGTTGTTCTGCCTCAGGTTTATATGGTGGCATATTTCTGCCAGCCACTTATCCACTTAGCTATGTCGAAACTTTTCTGAAAAATTGTCACATATTCAGTTAGTATCTGGCAACTTTCGTGTTATCATCTTAGGTATCATAACAGGACAAAACTGCCTGTGTGTGCCCACTACTGCCAGCTATATATTCACTTAAGATAAGTAGATATCTCGCCTACTTCGTGTTATTCAGTTAAATTATGTGGATAACAAGCATTTTTTTTTCACATAAATATCTGGAAAAAAGCATAATATCCAGTTAACCTAAGTGAATATGTGATTGGCAGTAGTGGGCACTAACAGACAGTTTATTCCCGTTAAGATACCTAAGTGGATAACTTGAAAATTTGCTACTTGCTAGAAACTAACTGAATATGTGACAATTTTTAGAAAAGTTTCGACATATCTAAGTGGATAAGTGGCTGGCAGAAATATGCCACCATATAAACCTGAGGCAGAACAACCAATTTTGCCATGTTCATTCAACCATGAAATATAGGTCACAGCCCAAACATTGATTAAAAATTAACTAGTTTAAATCATGATGCACATGTGTACCAAGTTTCATGATGATGTGATGGATGTCATCTTCAGAGAAAAAAAAGCTTAAATGCTTTTTCAGGCTAAACCTGAGGTGTGCTGGACATACAGATGGACACATGAATGATGGACACACAGACTTAATATCTATATAAATTTGATTACAGCTGGTGACCAACAACAACCAGATTGGAGATTACACCAGCTGTCTGTGATAATTTAACCCTTACCATGCTAAATTTCTTAATTAGACTTGTCCTTTCTTCTTTTTGGGTTGTACCATTAGTTGTTCATGGGGTCTTGCTGAACATTTTTTGACTGAATATTGAACAGTGTAGACTATGATCACACTGCATGGATAGCACCAAGCATATTATCTTATTTTGCAAATTTGGGCATTTAGTGACATAGAGATATAAATGACATGCTTACAGCAAAGATAATTAAGTTTGACATTTTTCATCAAATATTTTATCTCCATGAACTCTGATTTTAATACAATGAATATAACTATGTTGACCTTACAGGTAATCTAATCTAGCATTGTTCACTGATGTTTAAAGTCCCTGCAACAGCTATAACAATAGATAGTGACATCTCAATGTTTAACTGAACATAAAACTTTCATTTTATTCAGGTTTAACGTCTCACAGTATTTCAGTCATTAAGGGACTTTGTCTACAAATATCAGACTGTTGACAATTATTGGACAAACCACACAGTCACACTATCCTGATACAAAATCTGCCAGTCCTTGAACTTCCCAGTTGTGCTGGCAGCCCAAAGCACAAGACAGATATACCAGTACCATTTTAGATAACTTTGATATGTCATGGCTGGTTACAGGGCTACTTGCAGGTCACAGAAAAAAGAGCACATATAAGCAACACAGGAATATGTCTACAAAAATCAACGAAATTTAAGTAAAATTAACCTACAGAAATTTTATTAAGACTAGATCTCCATCAAATTTATAATACAGTATGTTATTAATAGTAGTATCATGTTATTTCATTCTGGTTTATTTTCTTAAAGTATACTTAGAGCAGCTTTGCGCAGCTATTGTTTCACATATTTCTAACATTTTGTAGTATAAAAAGGTTTATGTATCACCCAGTCCTTAATTCACTGATGCCTCGTAATATGAACTTGCAAAGTTTTGAATGGCTGAAAATCATGATAAGACATGATGGCATCCACACTCCCTAAATACAGTGAGACTTACAGAGTACCTTAATCAAATTATTTTGTTCAAATTTTATCAAATGTTGAATTCCCCATACCAGTCCTTCCTCATTACAACTGTGAAATGAAATCAAAATTGTTCACTTCTATAACAAGTAATAAGAGCTGCAGATAAATTAGGTTACAGCTTCCTAGTGTTAGAAACGTACCGCTAGCCCTAAGTAAATTCCCACCAACATCAGATGCCTCACCATCCCTGCTTTCACTGTAAATCAACACACATGGACGATTCCGATTCTGCCGGGTACATTTTCTCTAGTTTACTTTCTATATTTTACTCCAGAATTATGTTACAAGATCCACAAAATATTCACTGTGGTTACTCTGAGGAAGTCTCTATTTCTCGACTTCCATTAATTTTGTCTAGTTGTGCATATTTTTGGCATGTTGTGACTGGCTTGATTTTAAATGAGTAATAATTATTGTCTTTTGAACAATAAATGTATAAGTGTATCAAAGCTCTATCTGATTTTTGTGTTTCTTTTTTCCATTCTTCAACTATGTCAAAATTTTCTCTGATATGGTTACAGGAACTGTGGAATAGCACTGCCTGGAGGTATTCATCATCTTCATTGACAGTTTTTATTATAAATGCTTGAACTATTGGTGCAAGTTTACAATCATTTTGTTGAAACCATATTGTAACCATGTTCAGTTCTATTTCACAAAGTCTGCAAGGAAAACCTGAATTTTGAAGTATGGGAACTTTTTTTGTTAGCTCACCTGCGCACTTGTGCTCGGATGAGCTTTTGTGATCGCGTTTTGTCCGTCTTGCGTCGTCCCTCGTCCGTCAACAATTGCTTGTGAAGAACACTCTAGAGGCCACAGTTTTGGCCCAATCTTCATGAAACTTGGTCAGGATGTTTGTCTACATGATATTTGGATGAGTTCGAAATTGGGTCATGTGGGGTCAAAAACTAGGTCACCAGGTCAAATCTTAGAAAAACCTTGTGAACACTCTAGAGGCCACAGTTTTAGCCCAATCTTCATGAAACTTGGTCAGGATGTTTGTCTACATGATATCTTGGATGGGTTCTGAAATGGGTCATGTGGGGTCAAAGACTAGGTCACCAAGTCAAATCTTAGAAAAACCTTGTGAACACTCTAGAGGCCACAGTTTTGGCCCAATCTTCATGAAACTTGGTCAGAATGTTTGTCTACATGATTTCTCAGATGAGTTTGAAATTTGGTCATGTTGGGTCAAAAACTAGGTCACCAGGTCAAATCTTAGAAAAACCTTGTGAACACTCTAGAGGCCACAGTTTTAGCCCAATCTTTTTAATGAATATTGGATAAGTTCGAGGGTCACATTTTTGGCTCAATCTTCATGAAACTTTGCCAGGATGTTTGTCTTTATGCTATGTCAGATAAGTTTGAAATTAGGTCATGTTGGGTCAAAAACTACGTCACTAAGTCAAATCTTAGAAAATATTAGAAAAAACCCTGTTAACATTCTAGAGGCAACAGTTTTGACCCAGTCTTCATAAAATTTGGTCAGGATGTTCGTCTACATGATATCTTGGATAAGTTTGAAATTGTGTCACTTAGGGCGAAAAACTAGGTCACCAGGTCAAATCATAGGAAAACCTTGAGAACGCTTAGAGACCACAGTTTTAGACTAAATTGGAATTTTTTATCAAATCTCGGATGAATTCAAAACTGGGCAACATAGGGTCAAAAAGTAGGTCACCATGGCAAATTTTAGAAAAATCTTGTGAACACTCTAGAGGCTTATATTTTTGTCCCAGTCTTCATTAAACTTGATATGAATGATGATTGCATGAATTCCCAGCTAAGTGCAAATTCAGGTAGGATCAAAATGTAGGTCACTTAGTCAAATGTTAGAAAAACACTTTAGATGCCAGATTTTTTGTCATTATGCCTAACACAGCCATTTTAATCAGGTGAGTCACACAGGGCCATCTTGGCCCTCTTGTCATTATTTTTTTAAAGACATCCACCATGACTCTTCAAAAAATAGTCTACAGTCTTAAATTATCATCACTTGTGTGTGCATACTGGAGGGTATGGAATAATAGTTCCTGTTGTATGGAGGATAAAAAATAAATACCTGTTTCTTTGCTGTTTTATGTATTAGGTAACGAATGAAGGAAAAATCAGTAACTGAGAAATAGTATTGCATTAAACAGGTAAAACCAAAAGACCATAGTATTAAAACAATGACTAAATCCATTGCAAGATTATTTATTCTGGAGATGAAAAAAAACAACAACTTTTTTTTACATTTTGTTCAGTGTAACACTTATTTTTTCAACACACTGAGTCACTTACTGCATTGCTATTCTATATTATTTGAATTAAAAAAGACAACAACAAAAAAACTTTTTTATTTTATCATTGCATTTATCGCCTGTGATTGGACATATGGCTCAAAAGACATAAAAGCAGAAAATGGAGGAGGGTTGGGGCGATAATGATATGATGGGACCAGTGATGAGTGTAGTATCAGGTAACAGACACGCAACAGCTTTATATTGGGTATCAGTACTGTTATATATAGTTGTGAGCATTCACCTGTAAGGTAGAACGAGTATACGACTATACTTAATATGGGAGCTTGTCTCCTTTACACTGGGGTATGTTGGTAGGATGGGTATCTTCTGACTTCCTCAGAGTAACCACAGTGAATATTTTGTGGATCTTGGAACATAATTCTGGAGTAAAATATAGAAAGTAAACTAGAGAAAATGTACCCGGCAGAATCGGAATCGTCCATGTGTGTTAATTTACAGTGAAAGCAGGGATGATGAGGCATCTGATGTTGGTGGGAATTTACTTAGGGCTAGCGGTACGTTTCTAACACTAGGAAGCTGTAACCTAATTTATCTGCAGATCTTATAACTTGATATAGAAGTGAACAATTTTGATTTCATTTCACAGTTGTAATGAGGAAGGACTGGTATGGGGAATTTAAACATTTGATAAAATTTGAACAAAATAATTTGATTAAGGTACTCTGTAAGTCTCACTGTATTTAGGGAGTGTGGATGCCATCATGTCTTATCATGATTTTCAGCCATTCAAAATTTTGCAAGTTCATATTACAAGCCATCAGTGAATTTAGGACTGGGTGATACATAAACCTTTTTATACTACAAAATGTTAGAAATATGTGAAACAATAGCTGCGCAAAGCTGCTCTAAGTATACTTTAAGAAAATAAACCAGAATGAAATAACATGATACTACTATTAATAACATACCGTATTATAAATTTGATGGAGATCTAGTCTTAATAAAATTTCTGCAGATTAATTTTACTTAAATTTCGTTGATTTTTGTAGACATATTCCTGTGTTGCTTATATGTGCTCTTTTTTCCGTGACCTGCAAGTAGCCCTGTAACCAGCCATGACATATCAAAGTTATCAAAAATGATACTGGTATATCTGTCTTGTGCTTTGGGCTGACAGCACACTTGGGAAGTTCAAGGACTGGTTGTTTTTGTATCAGGATAGTGTGACTGTGTGGTATTGTCCAATAATTGTCAACAATCTGATATTTGTAGACAAAGTCCCTAAATGCCTGAAATACTGTGGGACGTTAAACCTGAATAAAATGAAAGTTTTATGTTCAGTTAAACATTGAGATGTCACTATCTATTGTTATAGCTGTTGCAGGGACTTTAAACATCAGTGAACAATGCTAGATTAGATTACCTGTCAGGTCAACATAGTTACATTCATTGTATTAAAATCAGAGGTCATGGAGATAAAATATTTGATGAAAAATGTCAAACTTAATTATCTTTGCTGTAAGCATGTTGTTTATATCTCTGTGTCACTAAATGCAGTGTGGGCTACATTGCATAAGAGTTGCAGCCTGTCGGTGCAGAGTCATTTTATAAAAAGAAGTTTAATATCATGATACATATACTGTGTAGTAGGATTCTCCAACATCTTCAGTGATTGTTCTAGTTATGTCCATAGCATCTATACTGAATAGCCCAAATTTGCAAAATAAGATAAAATGCTTGATGCTATCCATGCAGTCTGATCATAGTCTGAACTCTTTGATATTCAGTCAAAAAATGTTCAGCAAGGCCCCATGAACAACTAATGGTACAATCCAAAAAGAAGAAAGTACAAGTATAATTAAAAAATTTAGCATGGTAAGGGTTAAATAATCACAGACAGCTGGTGTAGTCTCAAATCTGGTTGTTATTGAAGGTAACCAGCTGTAATCAAATTTATGTACTGTCGACTCTCGTCTTGAAATCGTCGGGACTGTCGAAATTAAGTCGACATATCAGTTTGTCGAGTTATCAGTAGCTGGGATACTTTGGGTATTTTGTTATTTACCTCAACATTCAGCAATAGGGTTGTTCCTTGTTTCTTTTCTTCTCATCGTTGATTTAAAAACAACTGACATTGAACTTAGTATTTATATATTTTCAACTGTTTGTTCCATGTGAGTTGTATTAGTTTTCTGGCAGTAAATACTTCATATTTCATGTCGTTTTTGGGCTTTTAGGCACACTTAATTCAAAGGGGAGTTACTCTGCTTATTAGAGCAACGGAAAATTTTCACTTTGTGAGAATTGCAAATGGTTGCAAACAACTGAGATTGTTGAAGACAGTTCTGTTTTATGTTTTTATTTCAATATGAATATGAAACGAAAAACAAGCAAAACATTACAACATTACATACATAAATTCACAAACAGTTATGAATATAAGCTACATTATAAAACAGGTAATAATAACGACACTCGCTTACGGCATCAGTTTGCGACACCAGTTAATAGAGAGTGACTATCAGCGCGCGGTGTTATTCACACCTCTCGCGGTCACCACAGATAATTTCTCGAGTCGACATAAAGTGTGAAATTAAATAGCAATCTAGAAGTTTGGGACTTAGATTCACTAGTCGACGTAACGAAATGGTGGACATAAACATTTATTTTTATTATAGATAAAGAAGGAACAAATTTGGGACTTTACAAATCTTGTTGAGGTAATGGAAAATCGACTCAACCATAGTCTGGACAACGAGAGTCGACTGTAGATATTAAGTCTGTGTGTCCATCATTCATACGTCCATCCGTATGTCCAGCACACCTCAGGTTTACCTTTGCATTTAAGCTTTTTTATCCATCACATCATCATGAAACTTGGTACACATGTGCATCATGATATAAACTAGTTAATTTTTAAACAACTTTGGGCTGTGACCTATTGAATGAACATGGCAAAATTGGTAGTTCTGCCTCAGGTTTACTTTTGTGTTTAAGCTTTTTTTTTCTATGAAGATGACTTCACATCATCATGAAACTTAATAAAAATGTACATGGAAATCTCTAAGCAAGAATCCTCTCAATCTCAGTATATCAATAAGCTAGCACTTTCATTTTGACTTTCACTGCAAATGTATTCCTAAACACTGATTTTTTTAAGTGATATGCAGTTGAATTGTATACCAAAGATTATTTCTTACTCTTTATACTCTTAAAATCTAAATTCTGCAACCATCTTAAGATAACTGGAGAGATATTAAACTCTCATACAAAAACTGGATCCACTTGCCACAGTTGTCTCCCTTACTCAGTCTCTTCTTAAGTTACAGAGATCATGTAATTAAGTAAGCATTAGTCTTAATTAATCTTATAATTACCCAGTGTGTGTTGGTGGTTAGGGGGACAGAATACTGAAATCAGGTATGTCTGTCAATCTGTCCATAGGTTCAATTTGTGTGCACTTCTTCTACAGTTTTTCACCAGCTTTGCTGAAACTTGTGCACCTTCAATTTTCCTTATAATAATATGAGACCAGCCAACAGACAAGTGCAGATAACTATGTTATGGATTTTTTTAAGAATTATAGCTCTTCTTCTCTATGCAGGGTATAAATCACATTCAGTAATAGCTCTAGTTTAAAGTGGATAACCTTTCTTTGCATAATCCAATCATCCATATTGTCAACATAAATGAAACATTTAACAGCATATGAAATAAACAAACAAGAATATCTAAAACAAGCGACTCCAGGATATTGTGATATCACACATGTCAGAACTTTTTAAGTTTGCAATGTTATTCTTTATTAGGAAAGGGAGCTTTTAAAGCAGCTTCACGGTTCACAGATGGTCATTAACTAATAATTTATTTGTAACTATCTGTGTGTATTACATCTATTAATTCTCATCAACAGACGTATGGTCACCCAATGCAGTTTTCCATGTAAAAGATTGGATGGTTATCTCTATCATAGGCTACAGTGCCACAAATGGTACAAAATTATAAAACTAATACTTAGAATTTCTATTTCTGTGTGCCATCACAACACTGATCACATTTGCTGTTTGCACATGCGCTAACTTCACAGGCAGCAAGCACCTGCTTGTGGGATACCGTATTCAGTATTTAATTAGAATTCCCTGAAGTGCATGATTATATGAAATAAAGTTTTCCTGTTCAATGTAACCTACAATTGCCATGTTAATTTGTCAGGAAGCGAAGACTTTATCATCATTAACAAGAGGGCAAGTAGAAGAAACATTTTTTATTCTTACCAATCAGCTGTGAACAAGCTACTTTAGTATAGAACTGCAAAATAAAAAGATAATTGAATAAAAAGTGATAATTAAGTTCACAAAAATGTGATAGGACATACTAAACAGTAGTTTGTCATCATCACATCTGACATGGTAGCCTAGATGTTACAACAGGAAAAACAATGAAATGAAATTGGATGTTGACAAAAGTAGTAACCAAGCCCAGTCACTAGTTTAAGTCAAAAAACATTTTGTCATTTTTCTTTGGCACGTTTGATTAATCCATCAATCAGTGAGAGCATGTTAAATAAAGCAGGTTTATAGATTATTACAGGGATATATTTTCAGAATTAAATACCAGAAACTTAATCACCAATAGCATGATCGTGGAAATCGTTTTGCCGTGAAAACCACCAATTAGGTTTACATATATATACAATTTTCATGTTATGAAAATAATAAAAATATTTCATAGTCTACTAAGGTGTTTCTGATTAATATTATTGTTCAAACAGTTCAACACAGTGACACATATTTTTACCATAGATTTGCTGTTTCAGATAGCGTCCCATGTCGGTGACAAACGCTATGATATGGAATGTACTCAAGATCTGACACCTGGGTTTATCTGCTAGCATGTGCATATTAAGTAACCTATCAAACACTGATTAGCTATAATCAACATTCTGGTCGGACACATATTGCCCAATCCAATCTCGAAAAGAGGTGTGAAAAACTTGCCTGAGCCATCACTCCAGGTGCTGCTGCAGAATAAACTAGGTTACTGACCGGATACGATTGATGATATGGACGATAATTGGTTCACGAAAACTTATGAAAATTGACTTTGAAATAAAAATTAATAATTGTACATGAATTGCAACCTTGGGACCGGCATTTTACTTCAAAATAGCTAAAAAATTGAAATAGCGAAATTCGGATTCAGCTTTTTCTGTTTAGTTCAAATAAGAAGGGAAGATATCTGGACCAAAAATAAACTTTGAAATGGCAAGGAATTTGGTTTAACGATGTTCAGTTTGGCGAGGTTCTACAGTAATTAGTGGATTTATTTTTATTTCCACTAGCTTAGAAAAATAGGCCAAACCATACAAGATCAGTAATTAAGAAAAATATTTTCTTGATAAAGTTTCAGTTTAATAATTCAGCCTATTGAAGATTGGTAAAAATTATACTTTGAGAGACTTTCACATTCTTCTGCATGTATTCTCTAATTATCAACTCTTACAACTTTCAAATCAGTGATTGCTACCCAGATAAATGTTAAAATCTGAACTCTTGCTGTAATGTTTTTACTGACATTTTTGGGTTTTGTTGGGAATGTTGTTACTTGTATGGATTCCTTCATGAGAAACCTCAGACTCTATCTCTTGGATTGGCAGTAAATCAATGTTGGTTTAGATAAATGTTTCACTCAAGCCTTCGAAAGAAAATATTGTCAAAATTAGTTTCCATAGTCCCTGAAATTTGAATAAAGCTCAATCAATAATGAAAATAATTAGTTTAACAAAAAAAGGCCTTGTTAACAAGGTTTAGATATTGGGAAGTTTAATGATTGACAGCAACTAATACATTACAGGCTTATACATTTTTGACAAAACCTGGCAGGGATTATCCTTGGGTGAGCTTTCACAAAAATTGCTAAAATAAACTTGATCCATGAAGAACTCTGGTTGCCATGGCAACAGAAAGAAAAAAAAATGATAACTTTAAAAATCATCTCCTTCAAAACCACAAGCCAGATTTCAAAATGTTTTAGTACAGATGTTCCTTCGGTAACCCTCTACCAAGATTTCTAAAATTATTCCGATCAGTAAAAAGACATGGCTGCCAGGGGCGGGGCTAATTTGCCTTATTTGTATTTAGTGAAAACTTTAAGTGACATCTCCTTTGAAACTGCTGGACAGAATTTGATTAAACTTGGCAGTGATGATACTTGGGTGTACCTTTACAAAAGTTGCTAAAATAAATTTGATCCATGTAAAATTCTGGTTGCCATGGCAATGAAAAAAATAAATCATCTCCTTTAAAACTACTGGCCAGATTTCAAAATGTTTTAGTTCAGATGTTCCTTGGATAACCCTATATTCAGGTGAGCGATCCAGGACCTCTATGGCCCTCTTGTTTCTGTTTTCTCTTACCTTCTGGACAGTCTCTAATTATTCCTGACTCAGTAGGATGATATCGACCATAACAACCAGTTATGGTTTCAATGAGGCTGATCTGTTACACAACTTGATGATTAATATTTGACAGACAGGGTTGCCACCATCTCTGAAAAGTCAGTTTAAAAAAAAAAAATTTTTCAAGGTCAGCGAATGGAAAAAATGGTCAAATTTTGTCAGAAAAGTCTGTGAAATATAATTTCTAAGCTTGAAAATCTCATACAGATTAAAATGGAATACTTGTAGCAGTCTTCAAGTGATACAAGCTAATATTTTACTTTTTGTTGGCGCAGAATTTCATTTGAGTTAAATGTACATAGACTGAAAACTTGTTTGTATTTAGTTTTTAGTTTGCCACACTAATTTGTTAACTGTTAACTATAAGTTACTATTCATTTAACGACTTTTCACAGACTTTTTTTTTGTAGTGGCAGCCCTGTTAGCATCATAGAAGATGGATGACAAAGTGCCTTTTTTATTTATTTTTTTTATTCATTTGCGTTTAGAGTATCTTTGTAAATAAGAGTATTGATTGAGTTCTAAGGGCTTGTTTTCTAGGAGTTTTATGTTATGTTTTACTTGATGGTAGCCAATGATACTGACAAAAGTCTCTCGTCATTTCTTGGATACATCAGATAGTCTGGAGGGTGTTTTATTAGTCATCAAAGGTAGGTTACTTTTTATTGTGGTATGAGGTGAAAACTGTCTTTTGAAAACTGCCTCCCCCCCCCTTATATTCATACAGAGGAGACACAGGAGGAGACACAGTGTTTTTGGTTTTTGGTTGAGATGTCTGTTGTGTCTATTTTACACTCGCAAATGTTTGAGTGGGTAAACTGGAATCACTGTGTCAGTTTGGCGGTCCATTCATAACTGATTTCGCATCATTTGACATGTTTTTTTGTTGTTTTTTTTACAATTATTTTTCATTGGGAACATCCATTTTAAGCTGTGCCATTTATGAAATAGAGCAGTAATCCAATTTACAAGCATGAAGATTTACTCCTGCAAAAAAAAAAAAAAATATTGCTTCTAATAAGAAACTCACATGTATAAATAATTTACCCACTTTGACTTTGAAAATAAAAATGCAAACATATTAATATCTTAAATTGTCAAATATATTACCTTGTCAAATTTCTACACATAATCAACAGCAGATAGAATGTATATAAGGTTCACTAGTACTGGAGTAAGGTCATGACCTCCATAGGTATGATGAATGAAATTATGAAACAAATCAAAGCACTTAAGGCATTGAGAGACTGCCAGCTGGGTAATCATGAAGCAAAGAGCAAGTTCAGTGACTTTCTAGGTAGTAGAAGCTAATGTAGGAAAATGTGTGGAATTTTCAACACCATATAAGCTTTGTCTCTATAATGAGTTCACCATCCCTGGTGGTTGAGTGGTTAGAGCATCTATCATAGGAGTGGGAGGTTGTGGGTTTGAATCCTGGCTAGGACATATTAAGGTTGTAAAATATGGTACTATTATATCTCCCTTGCTTTGCACTCACCTTATAAGGGTAGTTCCAGGAAAGGTTGGCCAGGTGTCAGGTTTATGTGACTGGGTGTGGTATCATGCCACATGTCTACAATGTGATATTGCAGTGTAGCAGCAATATATCTGTCTCACGTAGACAAATTCTCCAAATTACTGAAATACTGCAGGTGGGATATTAAACACAACAAACAAGCAAACATACTCTCAAGTTCAACCCTTTTAATACTCAGGGTTTACTATTATATCTATTTCATGTAAATCCAGTTGACAATCTCTCATATCCTTGAGTATTTTGATTTCTGTTCTGTCTCTAGGCTGAAATATTACACAGATTCTTCTGGTCAACAGTGTCCTTCATGTCCAGACAATAAAAAAACTGCCTTTGGTTTCATGATTCTTGTCTCCAGAATTCATTAGCAGTGGCTCTGTCTGTGAATTATTAACCTTCAGGCAGAGGCCATGTGTTTTTACGAGGACAGGAATACATGCAGTGTTTGCTGAAGAAAAGTTTTTATTCTTCCATCAAGGATTCCTCTCATGGTCATACAATATATGCTTGTCTTTTGTTAACTTGAATACTGATCTGCAAGTGATCTTTGTGCCTGGATTTAGATCAAAAGAAATGGAGACTTACGTCATTTCAGACATCATAGACTTTATCAGTCTCTTGAATCTATTTTAACCCTTTCCCTCATAGAGGATACCATGAAAAGAACTATGCGAACAGCATAAAACCAGATCAGCCTGCGAGTAACTCGCAGGCTGATCAGGTTTTTATGTTGTTCGCTGCTCCTCAGTGGTCTGGAAATGAGGATTTTGTAATTAAATTTGGTAAGGTTTAACTGTGGTTTTCTGCAGATCAGGCTTTATGTGGTACCTATTGAGTGTGTCAAAATGAGTCTATATGAGGGAAAGGGTTAAAATCTTCTTTCTTATGATTAATGAATTTACAAGAGGTAATTATTGACGCTGCATGAAAACACAGTGTCATTATGGGATAGGTTTATATTTGACCACACTGAGAAGCATAAACAAAAAGAGGAAGCGACCACAATTATTGTTGTAACATAATTTGCCATCTATCGTCATTTAAGAAAATGGTTTAACCCTTTCCCTCATATAGACTCATTTTAACCCTTTCCCTCATATAGACTCATTTTAACCCTTTCCCTCATATAGACTCATTTTGACCCTTTCCCTCATATAGACTCATTTTGACCCTTTCCCTCATATAGACTCATTTTGACCCTTTCTTTCATATAGACTCATTTTGACCCTTTCCTTCATATAGACTCATTTTGACCCTTTCCCTCATATAGACTCATTTTAACCCTTTCCCTCATATAGACTCATTTTAACCCTTTCCCTCATATAGACTCATTTTAACCCTTTCCCTCATATAGACTCATTTTAACCCTTTCCCTCATATAGACTTATTTTAACCCTTTCCCTCATAGAGACTCATTTTAACCCTTTTCCTCATATAGACTCATTTTAACCCTTTTCCCCATATAGACTCATTTTAACCCTTTCCCTCATATAGACTCATTTTAACCCTTTTCCTCATATAGACTCATTTTAACCCTTTCCCTCATATAGACTCATTTTGACCCTTTCCCTCATATAGACTCATTTTAACCCTTTCCCTCATATAGACTCATTTTAACCCTTTCCCTCATATAGACTCATTTTGACCCTTTCCCTCATATAGACTCATTTTGACCCTTTCCCTCATATAGACTCATTTTAACCCTTTCCCTCATATAGACTCATTTTGATGCACTCAATAGGTACATGTACCACATAAAGCTTGATCTGCAGAAAACCACAGTTAAACCTTACCAAATTTAATTATAAAGTCCTCATTTCCAGACCACTGAGGAGCAGCGAACAGCATAAAACCTGATCAGCCTGTGAGTTACTTGCAGGCTGATCTGGTTTTATGTTGTTCGCATAGGTCTTTTCATGGTCTCCTCTATGAGGGAAAGTGTTAACATGGCCTCTAATGATAAAAAAAAAACACACACACATTTTTTTAAATTATGCCAAAGACACTCTTGATCTACATGGACCTATTTGAACAAACTTCAGAAATCTCTGAATTAAATGGCCCTAAGCTGAAGATATTTGTCAAAATGGCATGTATCATGGCCTAGTGGAAATATTTAGACCTGCTGTTTGTAAATAAAATGTTCTATATGTATTATGTGTCAAGTTACTTTTATCACTTATATATCCAGTTTAGGAAAGAAATAATCCAAATATCTAAATATTTTTTACAGATGGTCTTCCATAAATAAGTTTGTATCATTAATGTAGACTGATGATAAAAAATTATTAACAATTTAGTAAAGATTATTTATTTTGCTATGATCAGAAGAGTGGAAATAAATACATGAATATGTTTGTATCTACACAAAATGAGGTATTTTCTCTTAATTTTCAGATATGTTTTATATGTTTGTTGTTGTTTTTTGCTAGGCTGTATATTATAATAAAATTGTGCTTTTCAGATACTTGTATGAACATGTAATTGTGTATGCTAGTAAAATATTTGACTTTGAATATACTTTTGACTTTGAATTAAAATATTCTGAAATGGCTTTGCTTTAATAAAGTCATGCTTCAAAAACATAAATGGCATCTTTGATGCTTTCTTTGCATTAATATCCATTTATACAAGAAGGAATATCTTTACTGAAATATTTACAGATTTAGTCATTACTTCCTGAGATTGAGTCCCAAATATAGACTAGGAAAATGATATAGGGCCCTGAAAATGTATCTTAAAACTGGCTGGCCCTTTCAGTAGGGGCTATACTTGACTGTAAGGTGTATTTAGGGTTAGTTCAGAAATTAAATGGTTGGAGTGGAGTAAAAACTTCAAAAATACAGATCATACGATTGGGACTTTTATAGCGAGACTGGCAGTCATGCACCCATCCAGGTATTGACTCTTTCCAACGTTGCCTTATTCATTATGCTGGGAATAACAAGTAAAGCATGCTCAACTGCAATGCAGTTATCACTACACTTCTCATTGCTCTTTTGGAGTTTGACCCATTGCAGACCATGGACCCTGTTCATACTAAACATCGTATTACTGGAGAGGTAACCATGGTAACCTGTCCCCATCAGAGGATCAGAATTGGAGGCAGGTCTGCCATATGCTCACTGCTGCCAGTGTGATTGTGAGACCGGCAGTCACCAATACAAGCACTGACCCTTCCAACTAGTGCTCATTACATAAGCTTAAGCTCAGCTACAAGGCAGTTAACTTTTAACAAATCACACTTAATGTTGGATGGGTAGGACTTTCCAAGACCTTCTCAAGTGCAAATTACTGGTCCAACCTAAGACTTATATAAACAAGAGGGGTTATTTTGAGAAGTATGAAAACATATTTTGCAAGTGATGAAAAAGAAATAATTGAATGAAGCAGTAGATATCAGACCGAATACACAAACTAGGTAATAAACCCTGTATTGTTTTAAGTAGAAAATAGACCTTGTATTCTATAAGTAGATAATAAAACCTGTGTTCTAATTCTGTACGTGAGAAACCTTAAGTATTTACATGTACATTGCTTTGTCTTTCAGTCAGTGGTGTTCCACTTTGACTGCATGCTTGCAACCTCTTGGACAACCGTTGCCATGACGTTGATGAGCAGTCCATCTCCCGCCAAGAAACCGGACTACTTAATGGACAAGGTGGAGCTTGCAGGTATAGTTTGCTGTTCCTTGTGCCTGCTTTATTGGAGTGCTCTGTAGTTTGTGGATTGCTGCATGTAACTTTTAGATTGCCTGTGTTTACCCATTTGCCAAGAAATATTGTGACAGGGGCTGTTGCTATATATTGGTATATTGCGATACTGAGTAAAGTCAGTATTGCCATCTCAAAACAAAATGAACATACCAGTAATACAGCATACCCAATTTCAGAGCATTTGCAGTATTTTTTTACAGGAATATTTTTTAGAGAGAGACGGTAAGTGGAACACACAACCAAACATTGGTATAATGGACAAATTTTATTAATCGACTAGTTTCAACCAGTATCTGGTCTTCATCAGGATAATAAATATATATGAGACAATGGTCCCTGAAGTATACAAAAAAAGGAATAATATGTCACGTGATCAATTATAAAAATAGAACGAAGGAATATGAAAACAATGGTAAACAATTCTAAAAATAGTAACATTGTCAGGCAACGAGAGAAAGTCACAAATTATTCTGAATTAAAAAGCCCATAAATGGAATAAATAAAAATTTCAGTGTCTATGTAGTTTTTCCTTTCATCCTGGAGTATGGTGTCACTGCTGGCGCTAGGGGTTAGGTCAGTTTCTGAAGGTTTTCTTGCTGGTGAGTGAATAGGGCTGATTAGTTTTGGAATGTTAATCATCTCATTTATCATGTCATCCAAATCACGTGGTGTTAACCAGTCCTTTTTGCCTGGTCTGATTATGAATCTTGGTCTGGCATCTGGCGGGGGTATCCATGGCTTGGGTTTTTCAATTGTTGGGGTGTATGATTTCTTAGTGTAAATCATAGATTCAATTTTGGTGGGTGTGTGATCATGAATCCTTTTTGCATGCTGTATAAGGTTATCCATCCTCGTGTAGGATTTGTCACATAATTTGCATAGAAATCGTTTTACCAATGTCATTGTGTTGAGCCTGGTAATGTCTTTTGATGTTGGACATCGGTCCTTTAATGAATCTGTTACAGGTACAGCATTGTCTAAGTTGTTTGGTAATTTCCCTACAGTATTCCCGTTCCATGGTGATTAGTAGCAGTTTTTATCTTATGAGGTTGAGTCCTGATGGTGCTATGGTTTTAAACAGTTCAATGTTAACTTCCTCAGTTCTTAACCTTATATTGTTATCTTTCGAAGTTGTATCAACAACCGTGACGTCAATGTCATTTATGTTGTGTCCCGGTAACGTAAAATGGCGGGAAACGGGTTTGACGTTATTCCTGGAACATATATCTGCCAAGTGTCCGTATAATATCTCTCGTATGGTATTTTTCGATTGTCCTACGTATTGAATTCCACATTTTTTGCAGGTATTGATGTAGATTACACTGTAAGTTGTACAATTGAAAGATCCTTTAATTTGAAACATTTTGGTAGTATTTGTATTACGTAACTCCGTTTTGCCAATAACTACTACTAATGGACACGTAATGCAGTTTTGTGTACAGGGATAAGATCCTCTTATTAAATCTAGTTCTCTGATATCAGATTTGACAAGCCAATCCTTAATGGTTTTGGCTCTTCTGTAGGTTGTGGTTATATTAAGAGTTTTATAACGAAACTTGGGATCCATTTCCAAAATATGTTTGTTCAAAATCTGATTAATACGTAAAGTGTCTGGGCTATAGTTCACAATGTATGGGACAATATTATTTCCCGACTCTTGCTCGTCATGTTTTAGGAGTTCCTTTCTATTAAGTGCCGAGGAATATTTTTTGTTAATTTAACGTATCTATATTACTAAAAGAACGAGCTGGTTTTTTGTGTCGGATTTGGCGCCATTACGATACAACGCTATGTACGTAGAGCATCATGGTTATCCAGTAACCATTTAGCAGTTGTGCTATTTGTGTTTAAAATAATTTAAATTGCACAGTTTTCAAAAATTTATGGTGAATCCACCAAAATTAGATAAATCTAAAAATAGTTACAACGTATATTGGGTTTACATATGGTTCAAGAATACATCTACATTTCTTGGGGAACCTCGACTATCCTTGCAGCAACGTTACATGAGTGTTACAAAGCAAGGAAAATAGTATTGTGTACTCATTTTTAACAAAATTGCTTCTGTTATTAATATTTAATAGTTATCCAATTTATTTTTCGAGTTTATGTTGGGTGGTGTTTATATGAATGCTCAGAGGGAAGATGCTGTAGTCTGGCGTGCTTTCTGTATAAACAACAATGTCACATATACCTACAGCATAAGGTACATTTGAACAGACCTTAGGCTTAACCCTTTCCCTCATAGAGGACACCATGAAAAGACCTATGCGAACAGCATAAAACCAGATCAGCCTGCAAGTAACTCGCAGGCTGATCAGGTTTTATGCTGTTCGCTGCTCCTCAGTGGTCTGGAAATGAGGATTTTGAAATTAAATTTGGTAAGGTTTAACTGTGGTTTTCTGCAGATCAGGCTTTATGTGATACCTATTGAGGGCGTCAAAATGAGTATATATGAAGGAAAGGGTTAAACAACTTCAAAGCTGTGTGCAGTAATTAGGGGGCTCTTGAGTCATTTATACCCAATTCTATGTTAATATTGCCACACTAATAAAAGGCAGCAGATTTCTAAAGCCCAAATTTAGTCTGTGCATTTTTGTTAGCACCATATTATAAGTCATTTGTCATTAAATGATCCTGTAGAATTTGTTAAGTCACAATAAAACTATCATTGTTCACAGCAATTGGAAGTTGCATTTTTTTTCCATGCTAACTATTATCCCCTCTTTGTAATGAAAATACATACCTTTAAGCATGTGACAGCAATAGTCCTTTTCAATTCTATCTTCTCTTTTGTGTGTTAAACTTGGTTTATTTGTATTTATTTGAATTAACGCCTATTGCCAGTTAACTTATGACTCTTTCTTGGGATTCTGACAGTACCATAACTTTAGCACGCATTTCTGTAGTTAACAAAGAACAGTTGTGGAAGACAAAATTAATGACCATCAGAAAGAAAATGTTTGTCATTCATCACAAAGACCATGCCAGACCCTATTGGGGATCAAACCCACACCTTTCGTCTTCACAGCCAAGTGTCACTAAGCCCGGTTTATTTATATGAAACCCACGGTCCCTATCCTGTGGTTGAGCACTGGGACATAATATAACTCCTATCTATTCAGTCGAATCCTATCCCATGATTTCGTGGGACTTTTTCTTGATATTAATTAATTAGGCCTGTTACTTTCAGCTTAACGAAAAGTTGAAAAATATGCTTATTTTTTTAATTTTAAATTTGCAATTCTACCCAAAATCAATGCAATGAATACAGAAAATAGGGTGAAAAAGTGAAAATATGAAAATTCAATCTTTTTTAACGATATGCACAATATTGCCTCTGTTGGTAAAATGATTGGCCCTACTGATGTCAGAATCATTGATATATTAAATGAATGTAGGAAATTAATTCCCCTACCCCTGCATGAAGATTTCCCAAATATTTACAAGTAGATTTTAGGTATCATTCAAGCTCTGTCACTTAGATCCGTCCTCGTAGTTCATGCATAATCATAAGTGTGTCAGGCAATTGTCCCCATGTCTAACCCAAGCACAGTAACACAATTCTCTTGTGAAAGTTGAGGTGTGTGCTATCATCATGTATGTCAGGCACCTGTTGGTCAATCAATCCACAAAAGTTTTGAGGAGAAAATTGATTACTGTGTTCTCTAGTTGCATAGCTTTGTTTTTCATCAGAAAAATATTTAAAAAAAGTTGAGCACTATGCTCCCAGATGAAGTGGTGCATGCACTTCTAATTTTAGATGGCTTGTATTTATAGCTATGCAAATATGGCAGTTTCCAAATATTGTTAGAAACAGCTGAATCAGTAGCCATGAAATTCCATACTTGTTGATATGATTACGGTATTGTAGGTAATATGTAGGTAATATAAGGGATCTGTTTTTATGAACATTTTCTTTACTGAAGGTCATTTATGGATGATAAATGTCTCTGATTTGGAACAATCCCAGAGTTTCAAAATATTCAAGTTAAATTTACATATCTCTTGTATTGCATCTGTAAGAGCCATGGTCCTTAAGTGATCAAATTAATTGGCTGTTTTGGCTCTCTTTTACCTTTAAGGCTGTCAGCCATTGTGGCATATAGAACTTATATGAGAGGCATTTAGTGTGTAACATTTTTTAATAACTAAAAAAAAAAAGGAAAAAAACAAACATTATGCTTAACATGATGTCTAATGATTTTCCCCAAGAAATAGTCAAAACAGTGCCAGTATGGTCAAAACAGCGCCAGTATGGTCAAAACAGCGCCAGTATGGTCAAAACAGCACCAGTATGGTCAAAACGGTGCTACTTTGGTCAAACGGAACCCACAAATAATTTATGATAATGCGTTCTTTAATTAAACACTTTAAATATCTAGTTATTTAGTAAGAGTTTTTATCAAATAATATTCAAAACCCAATTTTGTCTTGAATATCTGTAAAATGTATTATTTCTTGGGCTGTTGACAAGATTGTACCACTCATTTATAAACAAATCTTTTAATTTTTGATTGACAGTATGTTTTGGCCATTTCGGATTAATAGTCAGTTGATTACTCCAAACATCATTTATCCCACATTTTATCAAAATTGATTTGACGAAGTAAATCCATGGATATTTTTGATACTCTTTAGTGGACACACCCTTTAGGAACTAATGCAATGTGGGGTATCCAGTCAAAATAGAACCAAGTTGAAACGGTGCCAAATTGTGACCATTTTGAACGGTAAAAAAAAAAACCTTTGTGGATGTACTGGTGACCAGTGTGATAACAGGAAAAAATCTAACAAACAGGGTGGATGGGGAACGCTCTGTTTAAAACAAATCTAAAAATGGCTCTGAATTACATCACTGTCTAACTGTTAACCAACCCTGTTAAACACAGTGTAACTATACAAGGCTTTTTTCATTGTCAAATTTAGCGGTAAAATATATATTTTCAATATTCATATATTTGATACGATCTTAATAGTGAGAAAAGGAACTAGATCTGTAGATAAATAGATGTAAACTGCTTGATTTCCACATGCAGCACAATGAAGAACAGGACCCATTAATCATTACATTCTAAATACTCCACACACAACAATTTCATTCATCAGTAACAACATTCATCAAATAGCAAATGATATGTAATGACAATTATGTTGAGGATTGTGAGGGAGAAACTGTGCGTAAATCCCTCTCTCTCCAGAGGCTGTCAATTTCAAGGAAAATACTCCAGAGAGAAAATCACGCAATTAGATTCTGCCTTTAAAATTTCATCAATTTCATTAGAATTGAAACATTTCCATTTCATCAGTCTTCATCTGGTGCTATACTGATGTTTTAATTAATTTTCCTAGTCAATAGCTACAGCTCTGATATATTTCTAGTAGTCTCTTTTTCAGATACTATTTATAGAACTTCATTGTAGATAACACTTTTAGCTCACCTGAGCACGTAGTCCTCAAGGTGAGCTATTGTGGTCAGTCGATGTCCGTCTTTTGCATGTCAACATTTTCATGTGTACACTCTAGCATCTTCATTTTATAATTAATCTTCTTCAAACTTTATGACAATGTTTGTAGCCATAATCTTTTGGTCAAATTCGATTATGGCTGGTATCTGCCCATTAGGTCTGGAGTTATGGCCCTTGAACAATAAAAAAAATTGGATTCCACTTTGTGTACACTCTAACTACAGCTTTCAAATTTGAACCTCTGGTACAGTTTTGTATGTGGCATTGAACTTTGATCTTGGATGACCTTGACCGTGACCTTGTTACCTGCTTTTTGTGTCGCCTGCATAGCATGGCAGACACATAGGGATCACTTTGTCCGTCGTCGTCGTCGTCGTCGTCGTCGGCGTCGTCGGCGTCGTCGGCGTCACACTTTCTTGTCCGGAGCATAACTCGAAAAGTATTTGAGGTATCACCTTGAAACTTAAAACATGGATAGATCACATTGAGGTGGAGTGCAGTGCACAAGAATGATAACTC
>CM037786.1:13094736-13144736 GCA_021229015.1 Solen grandis | reverse complement strand
CTTAAATTTCCTTTCTTGGGAACAGGAACAATAATGCCCCTTGTCCAACTGTCAGGATAAATACCCATTGAAAATATATGGTTAAACAATTCACATAACAGAGGTGACAATATATCAACGCAGTCAATAAATAACCCCGGTATTAGGTTATCATACCCAGCACTTTTACCCCTCTTTAAAGATAATATGGCTGAATTAACTTCATCAGCATCAATTTCACGATCCAAAATATCTAAGACTCTGTAACTGTATACTCATTCAATTCATTCTCAACGGTATCATTTTTAAAATGGTTAACATTTGAAAATAGTTCACTAAAATGATCATAAAATTCATCAAGCAGACGACATGTCCTTAGGTATCACTCGGCAAATTTCTGTTATTCAGTGAACGTGTCATTCAATTTGCATACACAGTACAATAAACGCATGCTTATCACACAGTCATGGATGACTGCCTTTTCGAATTACCTACACATTAACAGCAGGGGGCCATAAGACAATATAGGAGTCTGACGTACTGGTCAGGTGGTTATTCGGATGGTTCAGTATGGGGGCCCACGATGGGGATTTCCTCTAGACAGCACAAACATTATGTAATAAATGGATTTTATAGCCTGTATGACCAGGGAAGCTGGAGGGTGCAAGCCCCCCTCGGCCCTCGCTGAATCCGGGCCTGCATGTCTTATAGAGAATATCAGTGAATTTTGGGCCTTTCGTTGGTATAAAGTTTTTCATTGTAATTCATTTAACATATGGGTAACGCTGCTTGTGAAATCATAATTGTTACAGACATACCTGGCCGCATCTCTCTGTACACCATCAACTTTATAGGCAAGATGTTTCTGCCACTGGTGCCAGATAACTGAACAGTATTCCACCTGGGGGCTTACATATGTTGTATCTTACCCCCCCCCTTTTTTTTTTAATCTGAATCTAATGCATAGTTCCATGACCCACCTATTAGCATATCTTAACAATAGATTAAAGTTAGATTTTGTCCCACAAACACGATGTTAACAAAGGAGCACATGTCATTGTTTGTGGCCAAACCTATTTATATTCAAATAAAAGTTAGGGTCAGGGAACTATCCATTCGTTGTAGATCCCAATACTGGGTTTTACACAACGGAAAGAGAGCCCCGCACCGTATTGGCGGCGGCTCTTTAAGGCATTTTTGAATGCCTCACCTGAGCCAGCATGCACTACATTATCAGGGAGATGAATTAGTGAATCACAGTGTTCACAAAGAATGAATTTTCATATTGTTCAGAGTTTGATGTAGTATTTCCAGACCCTTTGAATTTTTGCAAATGCGTTTTTCTAATATATTTAAATAAATTTGATGTTTCGCAGCCATTAACTTTTTTGTTTTAATTGTCCTTTAGGGTCTGGTGAATTTCACAAAATCTGATGATAAAAGCATTTTTTTCGCATTGAATTTCGTGGCCCAGTTTGTTGCCCATGTTTCTAGGCTATTTAGATCATGTTGTAATTGGAGGTGATCGTGTTCTGATTTTATTGTTCTATATAGTAGGCAATCATCTGCAAATAGTCTGACAGAGGATTTTACACATTCTGGCAGGTCATTTATGTGGCACAAGAGTATGATTGGCCCTAGTACTGTACCTTGGGGTACTCCTGACTCTACTGTTGTTTCGCTTGATTTTTTTTGCCTTCTACTATTGTTTTCATTGTTCTATTTGTTAGGAAATTTGTTAACCAAGTGTGTAGACTTCCCTTAATTCCGTAGCTGTCAAGTTTGAGTAGGAGTTTGTCATGCGGTACTGTGTCAAAGGCCTTTGAAAAGTCTAGTATGACACTATCTATTTGTTGACCTTTGTCGTGATCTAAAAGGAAGTCATTTAAAGTTGTGATCAGTTGTGTTTCACAGGAGTACCCGGACCTAAATCCATGTTTCTTTTAATAAATCGGAGTGTGTTTTGGCTTTGGATGTGATGTTGTTTATATGCTGAGTCCAATTTAGATCTTTGGAAATGGTCACTCCATTGGTATTTTGCCTTTTCTGTAATTTTGAGTGTAGTGCTATACAGAATGTAAGGGAAGGTAACTGGATGTTTCTTACGGAGAAATACGACATGATATATCACACCCATTTACATTATCTTGACTCTGGGCCAACCAGTACAGCCACTGTCCTTATGCTAAACCTTAAGCAAGATAGGACTGAAATTATTTACCACGGTTGTGTGTACCCGGTTAATCACTATTTCCGCAATTTAAGTTGTCTTGAAGTGCAAAATACTATAATGAAATCTCACGACAACACCGGTTTTGGAAAAAGGAAGAAAATCAAAACAAACACATCGGTTAGCCTAATTTTAATTGATATACGTATTTATTCTTTTTATTATCACTTTATAATTAAGGTATAATTATTTTTTATTTTAAGCATTCTAGTCAAGCACTAACTTTCATAAATCGTCTGAAACAGGATATATCCTCGAGTACACAGTTCTGACGCACCTAAGAAAAATCGTGGTCTTTTTTTAATTTATAATAAACAAAAAATATAATTTTCCTTTGTATGGTAAAACTAAGTAATTTATTCATAGTCTTACATTGTTTTCAACATATTGAATATACTGGCAAGGAACGCGCATGGTTAAAAACAGGATAAAAACAATGGTTAGTGATTTAGTATGTGAATGATGACACTCGAGTTTTGAATATCTCGAGCGACTCAGATGAGGCTATATCCGGCGGCAATTTGTTCCAGTCTCTGGTGGTGTTTACGAAAAATGACCATTTTCTACAATCTTTAGTAGCGGTTTGTTGTGCGTAAGCATGGCTGTTAGTATGTCTTGAAAGTCTATTTGGCTTTTGAAGATAATTTTCTTTTTTAATCGCGACCATGTTGTTTACTATTTTATAAAACATTATAAGTTTTTCCATCCTAGTTCTTGTAACATTTCACTTACGCTTGAGCGATTCCTGTGATGGCTTGTAACATACCTTGCGGCTCTTCTTTGTACTCTTTCGATTTTGTCAATTTGGTTTTGGTTATATGGATCCCATACTGTTGTCGCATATTCTAATTGGGGTCTGACTAAAGTTTTGTATGCTTGTTCTTTGATAGATTTGGAGTTAATTCGTAAGTTTCTACGCAGGAATCCTAGGCTTTGACTGGCTTTGCTTGTTATGTTCTGGATATGTTCACTCCAATCTAGATCTTTCGTGATTGTGCATCCAAGGTATTTTGTTGAAGTTTCGTGTTTAAGTGTATGTCCATGAAGATTGTAATTCCATTTTATTGGGTTTTTCTTCTTAGTGACGGACATGACACTGCATTTCTCTGGATGAAATTCCATTTTCCATTTTTTTTCCCACATTGACAGTTTGTCTAGGTCTGATTGGAGTTTATGGCAATCATTACCTGCTGCAATAATAAGGTAAACTACAGTATCATCTGCAAATAATCTGACTGTTGAATGAAGTATTTCTGGTAGGTCATTTATATAGAATAAAAATAAGCTCGGCCCTAGTACAGATCCTTGGGGCACTCCAGATTCTACTTTAACTCTGTCTGAGGATTCCCCGTCAACCAGTACTACTTGTGATCTATTAGACAGAAATGCTTTGATCCAGTTGTTTGTCTTACCTCTGATACCATAATGATGGAGTTTGTGGAGTAATAGGCTGTGGGACACCTTATCAAAGCTTTTGAGAAATCCAGTATGAGGAGGTCTGTCTGTTTTCCCATTTCTAGGTTTTTTGTAAGGTCATCTATGCATTCAAGTAGTTGTGTTTCACATGAACGTTTATTCCTTATAAATCCATGCTGAAGGGGGTAGAGAATATTGTTGGACTCGGCATGTTTCATTATATTACTAGTGACAATGTGTTCCATGATTTTACAGCAGATAAAATCATGGAACACATTGATTTTTATCGTAGTCTCGCAAGATTTTATCACATGCCCAAGCGACTGTGTTTTTTCTTTATATAAAATGATGTCTGTGCAGAATGGCCCTTTTACACTCATTATTTTAAAATAAAAGTATCTCAGAAATTCCATCTGCTGTTTTTACATAATTATAAATGAAAGTCATGTGTACACTACAATTTGCAACTGCTGTGACGTCACCTAGGTGACAGAGTTAGGAACACACAAAATGTTGGCATGATATTTGACTCCTAATGTGTTAAAATTAAAAGTTATTTTCGAGTGAATTATCATCTTTAAAAGAATTTTTTGGAGGTATTAATGTGTATTTGATAGAATTAATTGGTACATGAACAGTTACTGTTCTTTGTATTGTATTTATGTTGCATTTCCTAATTAAATTTTAGAGGGGCATAGTTTGGGCACTCGAATGCAAACTGACAAATCTGCCTGAATTAAATCATTAACATTAAATGAGTTATTAAATATATAATTACTTGGATACTTTTGTAGTTTAAGTAAAGTAATTTTTTACTATTAGCAGACAGGGATCGTTTTTCTGCCTATAAAACTGAGACCAATATTCGGCTACATACTATAAGCTAAAGTTTTGTTTTTTTTTCCCAAATTGATATTGGAAAAGTAAAAAAAAGAAATGAATATCGTTCCAAAGTGAATTAAAGTTTTGTTATATTTTCCTTCTTACATAGACAACATTTTTGGCTTCATCGGCTTGACAATAAAAAACATGCTTTTTTTTTCTGTATATAGATTCTGAATGATTAAATAAATTTTCCTCATATGCAAAGTAATTTGTCATTTTCAAGGGCAGATAATTAAAAGCCTATTGATATCTTATTTTATTTCACATTATTTTTGTTTGTTGTTTCATTTACAGTCATTATGCTAAGTTTAAAAATTCTATTTAATAGATTTTTCACTATGCTTCAGCAAACATACTGCGTTTTTCTCGATAAAATTAAGAATATTTCTATATATATCGTGGATGCGACTATAGCATAAAATCTGTTTCTAAAATGTTTACACAGTGACAGGGAATGAAGCACCAAACATCGAGTTGAAATTAAATGAGGTGTTGCTTGCCCATAATAATAAGGTATCTGCCCTAGAAAATGACAGAAAAGATTAAAAAAACTCACTTTCAGGGGCTGAGAACTCAAAAAGCAGAATGGTAACTCCCAATTTTTTTCCATAAATTTGTTTCTAGTGAAATTCTCTGTAATCATGCAAAGTTCAAGAAAATTCTCATGGCTAGTTTTAATTTTCCTTCTTTGTCTATATAGTAAAAAACTTTATTGGGTGCGAATGCCTTTAATTTCTTTGAAATTCTTACCCAGAAAATTTTGCTTCTCATTTCAATGTAATATTTATGCTTGTATGATTAATTGGCTGAACACATGGATGCTTTTCAGGTTAAACTAAAATTGCTTATCTCTGCTACCGATGTCTTTGATGGAGTTAACTAAGTAATCTTATGCACACAGTCATATATTTGGTTGAATAAAACTTACATTAAGTCGAAATGAAGTAAAGGTATAAAATGGCACTTGTACAATCTTGCCATAGAGCTAGCTTTTGTGGCGACATGGTAGAGTGTCCGATTTGCATACCGATGGTCCTGATTTCGATTCCAGCTCGGGCAGTAGGATTTTACTTGGTTACATTTGGCGCCTAACGTAAATAACTCACAGTTGTAGAAGGGATGACACCCTTAGAAAGTAACTACAGGAATCTGAGGACAGATTCTTGAAAGGAGGGGGTGTATGTAGTAGAGGTATAAAATGGCACTTGTACTATCTTGCCATAGAGCTAGCTTTTGTGGAGACGTGGTAGAATGTCTGATATGCATACTGATAGTTCCAAGTTCGATTCCAGCTCGGGGCAGTAGGATTTTACTTAATTACAGAAACATTTTAATTGCTCTCTCTGTCTTATGTTACTATAAACTTCACATTGATAAATAAATTGTATAAAGATGAGCTAAGCCTAAGCACTGCTGTACATAAGAATTTATAAAATTCTGGACTACCAGCTTCCAAATCTGGTAACTCAGTGGGCTACCAGAATTTTTGACAGTTTGTCAGACTTTGTTGACCATATTTTATTTGATTATTTTTGGTTCATCTGTGCTCAGGATGAGCTATTAGGATCGATGAATGTCCATTGTCAGTCCATCTGTCGTCCACAATTAGTTTGTTTGCACTCTAGCATCTTCATTTCTTAAGCAATCATCTTCAAACTTTATGACAATGTTTATTACCATAATATCTCGGCCAAGTTCGATTATGGCTGATATCAGCCTATTAGGTCAGGAGTTATGCCCCTTTTAATATTAAAAACTGTCAGATTTCACTTTGTTTGCACTCTAGAATCTTCGTTTCTTAAGCAATCTTCTTCAAACTTTATCACAATGTTTATTACCATAATCTTTCAGCCAAGTTTGATTATGGCTGATATAGGCCTATTGGGTCAGGAGTTTTGCCCCTTTTAATATTAAAAACTGCCAGATTTCACTTTGTTTGCACTCTAGCATCTTCATTTCTGAAGCAATCACTTTTTATTATTTTATTATCATCTTCAAATTTTATCACAATGTTTATAGCTATAATCACTTGGCTAAGTTCAATTATGGCTGATATCAGTGTATTAGGTCAGGCGTTATGTATATAATGCCCCTTTTTATATTTTAAAATGCCAGATTTCATTTTGTTTGCACTCTAGCATCTTCATTTCTCAAGTATTCATCTTCAAACTTTAGGACAATGTTTATAGCCATATTCTTTCGACCAAGACTGATTATGGCTGATATTGGCCATTTAGGTCAAAAGTTATACCGCTTTTGATATTATAAAATGCCAGATTTAACTTTGTTTGCACTCCTAGCATCTTCATTTCTTAAGCAAACATTTTCAAATTTTTTGATAATGTTAATAGACATAATCTCTAGGCCAAGTTCGACTGTGGCTGATATAAGCTTATAAATCAGGAGTTATTGCCTTTTAATTAATAAAAATGCCAGATTTCACTGTTTATACTCTAGCATCTCCATTTCTCAATCAATCATTTTGAAGTTTCACTGACAAAGTTCAAACCCATAATCTCTCTTCGTGGAATTAAATGATCTCATGGATTATGTATTCAGTACAACTATGCTAAAATTTAGTAGCTTGTACAGGCAATAAAGGCGGTTTTTCTCAGGTGAGCATCTTTAGGGCCATCTTGGCCCTGTTGTTTGATTGATCAGATAGTTTTAATAACTTAGAAATCCTATATATATTCAGAGTTAAAACACAAAATATACTGTGGAGTATATCAAAGTCATCATGAACCAGTGAAGTTTTCATATTGACTACTTTGAAACAAAGAAGAAAGAATGGTTGCATCATCTCTTACTTCAAGCCTGATATTTCATCCCCTGAGACCAGATACATCTGGGAAAATCCCATCATTTCCCCTCACAAATGGCCTTGATGGAGATGGAAATATGTCCGCTATCAATGATAGTGCTGCAGTAGATACAGGCAACACTTCAACAACACCAGGAAGCATCACATTTCCACCATCTCCGGAAGTTATCACAGAGCCTTTCTGTCAGTGGATATTGTATGAGGACATTTCTAACAGCAGGTAGAGTACTATAATCTCATGTTTAAAAGTTTTCAGGAATTTTCCTGAACTTCAGTTTTTTTCTGATTGCCAAATGACTTATTATTTTATAAAAAACTGTACAAAAATTGCTAAAATCAGGATTTTCAGGTTTTTTTTGTACTTTAGTACCATTGGGTTGGTTAAATGGTAAGCCTATGGACATTTGTGTACCAGTAATTTGTGATGTCATCCTACTTCCAGTTTGGTGCTATCAACTGCAGGGGTGTGACAATCAACACCAGAAACAGCATGTCGCGCCAAGTGGCTGATTGATGCACCCCAGGGATATTCAGTGCATGTCAGAAATAAGTCTTGGCTAGTTTCCAACTTGAACATGATTGCAAATCATTTGGATTTCTCAATCTTTAATCTAATGACTGAATATTTTTTATCTCTATAAATATCTTTATAAGTAATAATTCTTTTGTTTACAGATGGCCATTGACTAAGAATTTGATTTTTAAACTATCTGTGTGTATTATGTCTATCAATACCTATCAACAGACACATGGTCACCGAATGCAACATTAAAAAATGTTACTTTTTCTTTATCAAGGCAATAGCATCATGAACAGTATTGAACCTATATCTAGAATTTTCAAACCTATATTTAGGTTTTCTATTTTCATTTGCTGTCACATGACTGATCACATTCACTCCTTGTGCACAGGCTGTGCCTAGGAATTTGCTATATGGAACTGGTGTAGAACCCTCTTTCCGGATAACATATTCTATATTAAATTGGCGTTTACAAAAATAGCAAAGCTCCGTCCAATGTCACCTACACTTGCCAAACTTATTTGTCAGGAAACAAAGAAACTCGCCAAAATGATAGAGGAAGAGTAGAAAAAACTTTCTTTTAATTTCTATTGATCATTTGTGAAGGAGTTGTTATAAGACTTTCTTTACCACTGTGCATTCTTTCTTAAACAAACATTAAAAATACAACCAACTACTTTCCCACTGAAGGAAAAAATCTGGTTCGAGGAACTGGAAACAAACAATTTCTCAAGGATGGCATGTGTGTTATGAAATTTTAAACAATTCAAAACAACATAGTGAAAAACAGCAACAGCAGTTAATCAAGTGTGATGACTATTTCTATTGTATTTCATTTTCCAGGGTCCGGATATGGGACTTGATCATATTAATTCCCAACTCACTCTTCTTGATGTTTCTTTTATGGAATGTGAAAATTGCCATCAATAAGCTGAGGAAAACAAACAGTCCCATATTTACTGCATTTTATATCATGGTAAGACTAATTTAATTTATGATTATCTCAGCCTGTAAAACTGTGCATATCAGTCTAATATATATGTGCATTTTTAGTGTACCCATAAATTGATAATGGTGCTTGGAGAGATACTTTTTTTCTGTCTTTATATTATTTGGTGCACAGCCTGCAAGCTACATGCAGGTTTTTTACTGTTTGTCACTTAAGAGAAGGAAAATATAAAATTATAAAATGCTTTCATACTTGGGAATGCATTCATCCTAATGTAGCATTTCATTGTTCTAATAGGGTTTAAAATGGAGTATTCGTAAAGGGTTTAAGCTTTTGCAATAACATTTACCCAGCCATTCTACCCATGTGATCATAATAAGTGGTTATTGTTTCTATGACGACAGGTGGTCTTGGTTTCTGTAATCAGTGTCCTGCGATGTGTGGTTGCCATGACAGTCAATGCTACAGTTCTAGCTGGAGACATAACAGATAAGGTTAGTGCAGATGCATGTTAGTTGCTCTAGATTGATGATGGCTATTGCAGTCAGTGTAAGTGTTATCATTGTAGCTTTTTGGACATGTCTGGGCGGGCATCTGCTCTGGTTGACCTTTTTTTTTAGCTCACCTGAGCACTTGTGCTCGGGTGAGCTTTTGTGATCGCCTTTTGTCCGTCGTGCGTCGTCCGTCGTCAACAATTGCTTGTGAACACTCTAGAGGCCACAGTTTTGGCCCAATCTTCATGAAACTTGGTCAGGATGTTTGTCTACATGATATCTCGGATGAGTTCGAAATTGGGTCATGTGGGGTCAAAAACTAGGTCACTAGGTCAAATCTTAGAAAAACCTTGTGAACACTCTGGAGGCCACAACTTTGGCCCAATCTTCATGAAACTTGGTCAGGATGTTTGTCTACATGATATCTCGGATGAATTTGAAATTGGGTCATGTGGGTCAAAAACTAGGTCACCAGGTCAAATCTTAGAAAAACCTTGTGAACTCTCTAGAGGCCACAACTTTGGCCCAATCTTCATGAAACTTGGTCATTATGTTTGTCTACATGATATCTCAGATGAGTTCGAAATTGGGTCATGTGGGGTCAAAAACTAGGTCACTAGTTAAAAATTTAGAAAAACCTTGTGAACACTCTACAGGCCACAGTTTTGGCCCAATCTTCATAAAATTGGTTTAACTAGGTCAAATCTTAGAAAAACCTTGTGAACTCTCTAGAAGCCACAGTTTTGGCCCAATCTTCAATACATTTGATCAGGATGTTTGTCTTTATGATATCTTGGATGAGTTCGAAATTAGGTCAAGTGGGGTCAAAAAGTAGGTCACCAGGGCAAATTTTAGAAAAATCTTGTGAACACTCTAGAGGCCTACATTATTGTCCCAGTCTTCATTAAACTTGATATGAATGATGACTGCATGAATTCCCAGTTGAATTCAAATTCAGGTAGGATCAAAATGTAGGTCACTTAGTCAAATGTTAGAAAAACACTTTAGATGCCAGATTTTTTGTCATTATGCCATATACAGCCATCTTACTCAGGTGAGCGACACAGGGCCATCTTGGCCCTCTTGTTTAAATCTGCTGTAACTTTTATGTCCTGCATTAGATTGCTTCAGTATTTGGACAGTTGCTTAAGTGGATGGACCTTTACATCATGCAGTTACCTTGTGACCTTGACCTTTGACCTACTTTTTGATGAAAAAAGTAGTGTCTGGACAGGTTTACCTTTTGGTTAATCTGCTATAACTTCTATATGCTTCATTAGATTGCTTCAATATTTGGACAATTGCTTAAGTGGCCTCTTCATTATCATAATAAAGGTCAAGGTCAGCTGCATAATATACAGTTGACCTTGACCTTTGACCTAATTTTGAGAAAAAGTCTTATTGATGAAAGTTTTGCATGCAAGTAACTATCATGCTTATATCTCAATAATCATTCTTGATGTTGACTTTAAAGTTTATGAATTTGTTTAGAGGCAACAGAAAACCAAGGTAGATAACTCTTGATTGAATTTAATTCAAATTATGGTCCTTCTTTAACTTGGATATTTTGGTTAAAGTTTGCATGTACAGTGTTATTATGTTTATTTCACAGTAATTAGGCATGGGCTTGATTTAAGACTTCATAAACATATTCAGGACTATCAGACTAGTTTGACTATTTTTGTTATTATTATTATTATTATTATTATATACAGGGTACGTGAAGGGCAAGAATTTAAATAGATTTTACCAACAAGCATTTTGAATAGTTGAACGTGCTGTATAAAGGACACCTGTCATTATTTTTTGACATTATTGGATACAAAGTTCTCGCATATGATTTGGTCTGATGGTGGTACTCACATGGGCCTTGAAGCAAGGATGCCTGGGGAGAACCCATGTGTCTGATCAGATGACCAAACATCAGCTGATAAAGGTATTTGACTCATATGTCCAAAACTTTTGTATCATATAGGAAATGGATTTTGAACATATGAGTCAAATACCTATGCGTGATATAGGATCAAACCTGGATTGCACTGGTGAAAAGCCAGTGCTTTAAGCTCCACACTACCAGGACACCTCAAGCTTTCCCATTATGTTCCTTGAAAGATGGACCAGTAGGAAATAAAAGATAGATATAAATAATGTTCTAAATATTGTTATTGCAAATATTGGTATCATTTTTTATGTAGATCTATAAAAAGAAAGTTCTCTTTAATATTTTTTTTTTGATTCCAGGAAGTCATAAGCACTACATTTTGTTTTCAAAAAATAAATGATTGTTATAAATTGAACAAGGATGACATATTTGTTTCTTCTAGTGGCAATAAGCTGTACTAATATTTGTGGACTTTTCAGGTGTTATGGTTGGTGCTTCGGTTCTTCCTGTTGGCCACAGAGTTGTCTGTGATAGTGTTTGGAATAGCATTTGGTAAGTTTATTCACAAGTAGTAGTTAAAGATCATAACTGCAATGACCTAAAAACCCATATGCAATGTGCAGTTGATTCATAAAGACTCCAAATTGTTGCCATAAAGTTTTCAGGCAATGCACATTGTATCTCTTGATTTATTCTGTGACAGAAATTGAATCGTATTCAGTACAGTGATCACTGTATAATAGAAAAGTGCATAATTTGGCAGTCTAGATATGGAGATGACAGCCTGAACCAGTTTGTATTGAAATAAATTATAAATTGGTAAACATTTTTAAAAAATCCAGATAGATAGAATAAGATATAGACAAATAGGTCATTAAGTAGGCATCAAGTGAGCAGGTGAGCAGGAATAATCATAAGAACTATTAACCCTTTCCCTCATATATACTCATTTTGACGCACTCAATAGGTATCACATAAAGCCTGATCTGCAGAAAACCACAGTTAAACCTTACCAAATTTAATTACAAAATCCTCATTTCCAGACCACTGAGGAGCAGCGAACAGCATAAAACCTGATCAGCCTGCGAGTTACTCGCAGGCTGATCTGGTTTTATGCTGTTCGCATAGGTCTTTTCATGGTGTCCGCTATGAGGGAAAGGGTTAAGATATAAATACTAAAGTAATTTCTGAGGAAACCATTAAGCCATTCAGTAAGATGATGATGTCCAAATTCTGAATATTGTCAAATATGAGTATGAAAAACTACTTTTGTAATATGAGATATGTGGATAACAGCAAAATGACATACAAATTTACATTATTAAAAAAACAACAGCATAACTTGCATTTTGTGTATCATTAAAAATAACACAATTGATAGTTTATGTATGGCAGTCCTGTGGATTTGGAACTAATAAAAGGGTATGGTGCTGTTTTCCTGCTGTTTGATGCAAAAAAAAAGGAAAAATAATAAAATATTTTTCATCTTAAGTGCGTGCTTGTATTCACTCAGGTCATCTGGACAGCAGAACCAGTATACAGAGGGTCTTGATTGTCACCACAACTTTTGCTTTTGCATATTCTTGTACACAGGTGAGCTTTTACTCTTATAATTTAATTATTTGCTTGTCTGTTTTTATGCCCCATTTTGAAAGCATGTGGTTAGTGCGTAGGGCATATAGAATTGCTTTTGTATGTCTGGTACCAGTCTCCAAGAATTCTCAGCAAGTAAGAACATCATACTGCAGTTTGACAGTACTATCCTCTGTCCAAAATAGACAATATCTTCCAGAAATATTATTTGCTAAAATGCTGTACCATCTGTGAAAACGTAATATTTCTGGGTTGGTGGTAGTGTTGTAATCTCTTTATCTCATGAATATTCATATATTATTCTATAAATCTCAGACTCCATGAACATTTACTCACTGAACTATAAATGTTATATGAAATAATGAACATTTCTTTATCAAACAGACTGTGTAGAATCTGAGCTACAATATTGTATGAGCAGACTGGAGACCCTGATCAGACTGTAGAATCTGAGCTACAAATATTTTATGAGCAGACAGGAGACCCTGATCAGACTGTGTAGAATCTGAGCTACAATATTTTATGAGCAGACTGGAGACCCTGATCAGACTGTAGAATCTGAGCTACAAATATTTTATGAGCAGACAGGAGACCCTGATCAGACTGTGTAGAATCTGAGCTACCAATATTTTATGAGCAGACAGGAGACACTGATCAGATGGTGTAGAATCTGAGCTACAATATTTTATGAGCAGACATGAGACCCCGATCAGACTGTGTAGAATCTGAGCTACAATATTGTGTGAGCAGACTGGAGACCCTGATCAGACTGTGTAGAATCTGAGCTACAATAATGTATGAGCAGACATGAGACCCCAATCAGACTGTGTAGAATCTGAGCTACAATATTGTATGAGCAGATAGGAGACCCTGATCAGACTGTAGAATCTGAGCTACAATACTTTATGAGCAGACAGGAGACCCTGATCAGACTGTGTAGAATCTGAGCTACAATATTGTATGAGCAGACAGGAGACCCTGATCAGATAGCTTCTAATGGGGCTGCCTGTTCTGGGTTTGCTCTGTTTGCCAATGCGTCAGAATAAGTCTGTATGAAGTAAAGTGGGAAAAATGCGTTCACCTTGTAGGAAGACTGAATTTTGATCCTAGCTGTGACTTACCAAGTTCATTAAAAATTGTCCTGGTTTGTGTCCTGTAATTATGCTTTGCACTAGCATTTAAGGGTAGTTACATCACTGACTGGCCCATTGTCAGGATGATGTTATTGGATTTGGTATCATGCCAATTGTCTATTGCTGATGCAGCACTTAATCTGTCGCATGTAGATTGAAAAACTTCCAAATGACTGAAATGCTGTCAGTGGGACATAAGACCCAGGCAAAACAAACTGATGTTTGTGTTTGGTTCTCTAAATGTAGATTGATAAATTTTGGTCCAACTACATAAACAAAGATATCAAAAGCAGTGTTAACTTGATCTGACAAACAATTTAAGCATAAAATCATTATCTAGATATTTCAAACTTGTATATGTGCTACAACTTATTTTCATCGAACTCTGAATTTCAGTTTAACCCTTTCCCTCATAGAGGACACCATGAAAAGACCTATGCGAACAGCATAAAACCAGATCAGCCTGCGAGTAACTCGCAGGCTGATCAGGTTTTATGCTGTTCGCTGCTCCTCAGTGGTCTGGAAATGAGGACTTTATAATTAAATTTGGTAAGGTTTAACTGTGGTTTTCTGCAGATCAGGCTTTATGTGATACCTATTGAGGGCGTCAAAATGAGTATATATGAGGGAAAGGGTTAATAAGCCATTTCAGATGCAGACCTATAACCTTCGCCATATATAAAATTTCTTATTCAGGATAGCTTTGCATCAGAGACTTGGCATTTTTTTTCATGTCAGCATTGAATTACTCAATAAAGATATTAAACTTCCTTTCAAGTAAAAGTCCAGAAGCCAAGAATCAGATATGCTTGCTATTTTTAAAAATGTTGTGACTATTTGTTTCAGGGAACACTAGAGTTTCTGCAGCCTGATCCAAACTTTAGAGTTGACCAGGGTGCAGTGACAAAAAATTACGATATCTTTGCCCATGGAGGAATGATCTTTTGGATGACAAGCTCTGGATTTTTCTTTTTGGTATGTACGGAATAAATGTATGGATAAAGATGAGCAGAATTCTTTTTTTAGCTCGACTATTTGAAGAATATGAAGAGCTATTGTAGTCGCCCTGGCGTCGGCGTTGGCGTTGCAGCTTTTGGTTTAAGTTTTGCATGCAAGTTACTATCAACCTGATATCTCAATAACCATTTATGGTATTGACTTAAAAGTTTATAAATATGTTCAGGGGCATCAGAAAACCAAGGTAGATACCTCTTGACTGAATTAAATATGAATTATGGCCCCTTTTTTGTCCCCTACCGGTGTTCACACCAGAGGGGACTATAGGTTTGCCCTCCGTCTGTCCGTCTATCCGTCTGTCAGTCTGTCCGTCTGTCCATCCGTCCGTCCGTCCGTCTGTCCGCTCAAATCTGGATCCCGCGATAACTTAATAACTAAGCAAGCTAACTTGATGAAACTTGGTATATGACTAGATGGCAATGTGTAGATTATGCACGTCATTTTATTTTTGTTCTTCGACTAAAATTGTGGTTGCTATGGTAACGGAAATAGTGAAAATATGGCAAAAATGGGATCCCGCGATAACTAAGCAAGCTAACTTGATGAAACTTGGTATATGACTAGATGGCAATGTGTAGATTATGCACATCATTTTATTTTTGTTCTTCAACTAAAATTGTGGTTGCTATGGTAACGGAAATAGTGAAAATATGGCAAAAAATGGGATTGATTACCATATTGAGTCAAGGTGGAGCCGGTAGGGGACTTTATGTGTTGCATACAACACCAGTTACTTGTTAACTTAGAAATTTTGGTTAAAGTTTTGCATGCAAGTTACTTTCATGCTTATATCTCAGTATCCAGGCATGGGATTGATTTGAAACATCTTAAAGATGTTTAGGAGTATCATACTATCAAGGTAGATAACTCTGGATAGAATATGTTACAAATTATGGCCCCTTTTAACTTAGAAATTTTGGTTAAAGTTTTGCATGCAAGGAACTTCCATGCTAATATCTCTGTGTCCAGGCATGCAATTGATTTGAAACATCTTTAATGTGTTTAGGGGTATCATACTTTAAAGGAAGATAACACTTGATGGAATATATTGAAATTTTTGGCCTTCTTTTAACTTAAAATTTTAGTTAATTTTTTGCATTCAAGCTACTATCCAGCTTATATCTCAGAAATTTCTTGTGGAATTGACTAGAAAGTTAAGGAGTGTCTTCAGGGGCATCAGAAAACCAAGGAGGATAAGTTTTGGACTGAATTTTATGCAAATTATGGCCTTTTTCTTTCTTGGATTTTTGGTTAAAGTTTTGCATGCACAGTGTTATTATGCTTATGTCTCAGTAACTAGGCATGGGATTGATTTATAGCTTCATAAAAATATTAAGGGTATCAGACTATCAAGGTATATCATTTTTGACTATTATTATGTACAGGGTATGTGAAGGGCAAGAATAGAAATAGATTTCAATTGATTTACCAACAAGCATTTTGAATAATCGAGTGTGCTGACCTCTGACAGCTCTTGTTATTATTATACCCCCAGATATGAAGTATATAGGGGCTATATTGGAGTCACGTTCGTTGGTGGGTCTGTCGGTCTGTCTGAAGATGAGATTTGTCTGCCCAATATCTTGGCTACATTTGGCCGGGTTTTGATAGATCTTGACAAGACTTATAAGTACCAAGCCTAGTTGTGCATATTGTTAGCATGTCATGATTGCTTGATTTCGAATGGCCCTTCGTTTTATTTCTCAATACTGAGAAATACATGGTAATAGTAACTGTGACAAAGCGGTAGCTGGGGGTATTTGTCATCTTCTATGTAATTCTTGTTGTAATTATTATAAATAACCACAAATTATATGAGATGGGTTTAACATGGTTTTGTTTAATAATATTCCCCTGCAAAAAAAAAAAAAAAAAAAAATCCAGCTGAATGAAATCTTCACAGTATTTTCCATCACATATTTTTCTCAGACTTGTTTTTTCAACTAGATACCATTGTACATAGCATAAAGAGAAAAAAAATCAGATATTCACATCATTGCTCTTATAAGTCAGATTTTTTTTCATAATCAGATGAGAAAGATTTGCAGTCAGGTAGACCCCTTGCTGACAGGGCTAGTTTCAAAAAAAAATCTACAGATATAGATTTCTTAAATGGAACTACTTTGAAATGATAAATATTTTGTTTTATTTTCAGAAACAATGATGAACAAATTTAGAAAGCATCTTTAAGTTAATTTTCTTGTTGTATTCAACAGGTTTATTCAATCGTGTTCATCATGCCATGGACATCTCTCCGAGAAAGACTCAACCTCCCATGTAAGACCCGATTATTTTTATACTCCCAGTTCACAAATTGAAGGAGAAGCTGTATTATGTCTCATTTTGCAAAACGTTCAGTATCTTGTTTTGTTGTTTAGAGAAGTAAAAGGGCTGTCTGTCCCTGAAAATGGTGGGACTAACTGTACCTTAAAAGTATCATCACACAACCTGTTATGCCAGTGTGTAGTAGAGGTATAAAATGACACTTTTTCTATCTTGTTAGAGCTAGCCTTTGTGGCAACATGGTAGAGTGTCTGATTTGCATAAAAAGGGTCCCAAATTCAATTCCAGCTCGTGGCAGTAGGAATTTTCTTGGTTACATTTGGCACCTAATATAAATAACTCACAGTTGTAGAAGGGATGGCACCCTTAGAAAGTCCCACAGGCGTTTATTCTCCAGGAATCTGAGGACAGATTCTTGAAAGGAGGGGGTGTATGTAGTAGAGGTATAAAATGGCACTTGTATTATCTCGCCATAGAGCTAGCTTTTGTGGTGATGTGCTGAAGTGTCAAATTTGCATACCAAGGGTCCAAAGTTCAATTCCAGTCGGAATTTACTTGGTTACAAATGTGAAGGTCAGGCCTACATTTAAAGCAGCTTGTTCCTTGACAATCGGTTGAAATTAAAGAATATAATTTTCTACTCTCCCTCGTAAAAGGAGATAAAGTCTTGTTTCCTGAAAAATAAACTAGGCGAGTTTAGGTCACATTGCATGAAAAAATGCTATTTTTGAAACTCAGCTGGAACAATACTGGTTAAACATAAAATATGGTATTCCTGAAGCATTGGTGCTTGTGGTCCCATGGGATACATTCAGCAATATGGAATGTTCACCAGTTCAGGGTAGTGAATTTGTAAAGTCCAGCCAGTTAAGTGAGAGCATGCGCAAAAAATGAATGTGATCAGTCAAGTGACAGCAAATGAAAAAAGAATATCTTAACCCTTTCCCTCATATAGACTCATTTTGACGCACTCAGTAGGTACCACATAAAGCCTGATCTGCAGAAAACCACAGTTAAACCTAACCAAATTTAATTATAAAGTCCTCATTTCCAGGCCACTGAGGAGCAGCGAACAGCATAAAACCTGATCAGCCTGCGAGTTACTCGCAGGCTGATCTGGTTTTATGCTGTTCGCATAGGTCTTTTCATGGTGTCCTCTATGAGGGAAAGGGTTAATAAAGGTTTTAACATTCTAAATATAGTTTTAATACCATTTGTATCACTATTGCCTGTGATGGTGGAAACCACCCATTTTTTACAATCACAGGTTGTTGCATTGGGTGACCAAGTGTCTATGGATTGGTATTGATAGACTTAAAAAACAAATTCATTGACATTCTGTGAATGAGCTGTCTTAAAGCATCACTGCATGCTAATGATAGCAAGTTTGCAAAATATATAGTCTCCAGGTCAAAAAGTTAGGAAATTCTACACCTTCAAAATTGTGAGTTGAAAATCTCAGTGTGAGAATTTTCGTCAAATGCAGATTAACTTAAAGGTAGCTCTCAATGAGTCTGATCAGTTTATATATTTATCACAGTACCGATTACTCAAAATAGGGGAGAAAGATGTGTATGTGGTAGGGTCACTCAGTTGGAGGGGCATTCACCCTGTGGGCAAGGGGCCCCAGGTTCGAGTCCCGGTTAGGTTGCACATTTTTCTCACCCAGTGACACAGTGTTAACCCTTTATCTCGTATAGACTAGTTTTGACACATTGGCAAACAGAACTGACCCTCTTCAAACAGCTTTTTCCTTCCTGGAGCTGTCTGATCTGGGTCTCCTATGTTTGCTCATACAATATTAAAGCTTAGATTCTGCATAGTCTGAACAGAGCTCAAAGAAAAATCCATTGTTTCATATACCATGATAAGTTCAGTTAATTGAAATACATCAAGTCATAAATTTGTGCATGAATATTCATGAGGTAAACAGAAACATATCAGTTTCTGTACCTTTTTAGGTGCTTATGAGTTTTTCGTCTGTGAGTTCTATTAGCAGGAAGATCTGGTTTTACATTGGTTGTATAGATAAATTACCTGACAGTTGTCCTACATTGAAAGATAAATGATTTCATGACAGACATTATACTACAGACATGTCATACACTGTATTTTATACGGGGGACGGACAAAATCCCCCCCGGACATAATCCCCCCCATGAAATTTTGTATAGGCGGACATAATCCCCCCCAGAAGTTTCTCAAGGCGGACATAATCCCTCCCAATAGATTTTACAGGGCAGACAAAACACCCCTCGTGAATTTTCCAGGGCGGACAAAATCCCCCTCATTATTATATTTGCTTGGATAATGATTTTTTTTCACTTTTCACGCCCGTTTAAGAACATAACAGAACAGAACATAGCAATGCGAGAGTGCAAAAGGTGGATTTCATATCCTTATTAATTATTCCAAAATTATCACAAATCTGTAAAAATTAAGAATTACCATTAAATGTATAATTATGTCTCATTTTGATAGCATGTTTACAGAATAAGGCTAATTTTTTAAGTTCATTTTCATTATCAGAATTTAAAAACATAAGAACATATCCCTAACTTGTGAACACCAGTAAATACAGTTGCGGTCATATTAATTAATGTATTATATAAGATACAATTATTTCTTTTTACAGAATGTTATTTCAAAAAATATTTAACTATTCTAGCGTATCTTGTTATATATATATTGTCTGAAATGATTAATTTGAACAGTTCCTTAACTTATTACACCAGTTAATAATAAATAAAGGTGTGAACATGAAACATGTAATATTGAAGAACTGGTAATGAATTCCATGATTGAATTATAATGTTCCAAAATAGGCATGGTGTATATACTTACTTTTTTCTGAAATATTTTACTAAAATGCCTGGTTTAGTAACATATTTTATGGCATTTTTTTTTTTTCGTTAGGTATTTTACTCCTTTTCCGATAATAATGCATGTTAATTAATTAAGGACATCAAACATATTACATTGCGGCCTTTTTTCTTCTTATCTTGGTTAATTACCACTATTCGTATTTAGCATTATTTTCATGTTCACACCTTTATTTATTATTAGCTGGTGTAATTAGTTAAGGAACTGTTCAAATTAATCAATTTAGACAGGGGTGGCCTTTATTAACATGTACTAAACGGGCGTGAAAAGGTCCCGGAAAAATATGGGTCCCACTAAATGAAAGTTCTCCAGCTGAAGTTAGTGGATAATTCAGTCTAAGTTTAATATCATGATCACTTATATATATAATACAAATAAAAGAAAAATATAACTTGCATTATCAACTGGTGTAATTAGTTAAGGGAATGTTCAAATAAACCAGTTAAGACAGAGGTGGCCTTTATTAACATGTCTTAAACGGGCGTGAAAAGGTGAAAAAAAAAATTATCGAAGCAAATACAATAACGAGGGGGATTTTGTCCACGCTGGAAAATTCACGAGGGGTGTTTTGTCCGCCCCGTAAAATCTATTGGGAGGGATTATGTCCGCATTGACAAACTTCTGGGGGGGATTATGTCCGCCTATACAAAATTTCATGGGGGGGATTATGTCCGGGGGGATTTTATCCTACATTCATTTTATACAGATGTAATTATGTGGGAAAACTTGCCACATAGCTGTAATATGTCAGTGTTTGCGTGGGATATTGTTAAGTGAAACACTAACCTTACACATTCTTTGAAATGTTGTGGTATGTATTATTATGTATACCAAATGTTTGTGAATGGAAACTGATTTAATATCCATATGTTGCTTAGTAAACAAAGAATTCAAATGTGCTGAATGTGAAAAGTATAAATGACAACAGGTTGAAACAGTATGCGTAATTATGTATAATGTTTTTTTAGCCTCATCAGCTGTTGACAACTTGCTTCATTCCAACTGTTCAGATAAAAAGAACTATTTACTCTTTGTTCAGCATATAATGGTAGTTCCATGACTGGATGGCCAGGTGTCAGGATAATGTGACTGGGTGTGTAATCATGCCACATGCCTATGACGTGAAACTGCTGTGTGGCAGCACTTTATCTGTCTCAAGTATACATAGTCTCCAAATGACTGAAATACATTTGGTGGGATGTTAAACCCAATAAACAAACAAACAAACACTTTGTTTAATGTGATACATAGTTTATATTGGCTAAGTTCAAAGCACAAAAAATAAAAAATGAGGGAGAGAAATATGTTATTCAAATTTTGTATGAAAATATATTACGGTTAATTTTTTTTTTTAGGTATGTTTTACATTTTAAGGAAATCTCAGTCAAAACATAAGGTACTACATTTTTTTTTTCAATTGATTTCTATTACTCAAAAAATAGAATGGGGACCCCAATTTTTTCCCCATGAATTAGTTTATAGTGTAATTCTCTATAATCATGCAAAGTAGTGAAAATTCTCACGTCTAGCTTAAATTTTTCTTTTTTGCATATTTTTTTTAAACCACCTTGAAGTTTTAGACTACCAGGATGTTAACCACTGAATTTGGAACTAAATAATGTTAGTATCAAGTCCTATTCTGACTATACTGGTAAAATTCACTTTTAAGACCACCTTGTTATTAATACCATTTTTGCTGGAACTAATGGTGGTCGTAATAGCAAGGTTTTACTGTATAAGTGCTTTAGTTTTGACATTTATCAATTTTAGTGGAAACTCTATAGTTTCTCTTGCTTTGATATGTGCATTTTTTTTTTAACAGCAAAGAAATCCTTCTATCGGTATGCCCTGTTTCTTGCAATATTAAACTGCACACAGACAGTTGGTAGCTCATTGCTGTACAGTGGTGTCTTCAATGGAATGTGGTGAGTAGTAGTAGAAAAGTCCAAATATAAAAGATGATTACAAATATTATTATAAAATAATGACTTATTTTGATAAAAAAAAATATTTATATTTCTTTTAGAATCAAATTTGTTGATGCATAATTATATTGACAACCAAGCTGTTTAACCAAATGTGTCTCATGGGATGTGAAAAAACCCATAAAAAACAACAAACATTGCAAACTGTCCATACAACACCTGTTCATAATGACATCCTTTATTATCGGACACCTTTTTCAGTCCATCGGTTTTCCCATTCAAAGTCTGTCTAAAAACCTGACCATAAACACCTGTCTAACCTGTAATCCAACATGATTTTGGTCCCATTAGTGATAATTGATCTTTAACTACACTGCTTTATCTGACACGTCAGCAAACTGTTACTTCTCGGTGTCAAAGCAATTACAATATATATATATATATATATTCTTTACTTACGTCTCATCTTTGTACAAAGACATATAATTGCACAAATCATTAATACTTTATACAAGTACAAAGCCACTCAAAATGAGTTATAAGAGACACGAAACATAAAAAATATAATCAATCAAATACACATGTATATATGTACACGATACAAAACTAGAAACATATGCTAATCCTAACTTAAAAACTCATTAAGATACTACTTTAAATAAGATTCTGAAAGACAAAAAAAGTACACTACTGTGTTACATTAAAGAATGGATGTAAAAAATCGATTATCACCCCTGTCAGACAGTAGATGAACTGATTAGCATCTGCTTCTAGTTTACAGATAAAAAATGTTTAATTACTACATACATAAAATAGAAGAAAAACATTACTTACATAAATAAAACAATCTAGTATTAAGAATGATGAATCAGTTATGCTATTGTAAATTTACTTTGAAACTTCGCTCATGTGTTTTTGTTTACACATGTATACATGTATTTCAACACTTTTTTTGAACTTATTTAACACTTAATGTCATATATAGCAAATACATGGACTATCAATTTTAAAGGTATGGTCTATAATGACCTGTGTTTTCCAACAACCAGTTTTATCTGACATTGTCAGTTGGTCCCACTGGGTGTCAGATAAGACAGGTTTTACTGTACATGATAGACTAATAGGTAGGTTTGATCAACAGTAGAATAGTCTAGATAACATGAAGTCCTATGTAAATCAGTAAATCATAAAACTCGTTCGGGTATTTGTGTATACACAATTAAGATTAAACATTGAGTCATATTCATATTCCATAATCTCTAGGCCAATACTGGATCCCATCACATTCTGTCTTACATAGGTGAATAATGTTAGGGGTTGTCCAGTGTCTTTGGGTACCAGAAACACCTTGTTGGTGATGACGAGGTTAAACCCGATAAAATGTTCTTCCAATTATCATGAAATTTAGTTATTTGCTGTGTCACCTGCTGTAAGCAGAGGTGACATATAGGGATCACTTTTCTGTCCTCTGTATGTCCATCCGTCTGTCACACTTTTTCCGTCACCCTTCAGCAGGTAACACGCATGATCCATAGAACACTCTTGATTAACAGATGGCTGGCTTCAATAAAACTTATGTCCCTTTTTAGTGATAAGCTTATGTGATGTCTTTGTCCATGATGGCATCATTCATCATCAATAACTGCTTGTGAGTACTCTAGAAGCCTTTAATTTGCCTTATATTCATGGAAGTTGAACAGAATGTTTGTCTCTGTTATATTTCCAATGAGATGAATTTGGTCAGGTGTTTTTTTGTTTTTTTAGAAAAACCTTATGGTCACTATGTATGTCACATTTAGTATCCATTCTCCATGATCCATTCTCCATGAAACTTGGTCATAATGTTTGGTCTTAATTATTCCTTTGATGAATTTGATGCTGGGTCACATGGGGTCAGAAAGTAGGTCACATTGTCAAATCTTAGGAAAAAACATTGTGAACACTAATAAGGCCATAGTTTTGGCTCAGTCTATATCCATAAAATGGTAAGAATGTATGTATCTATAAAATATTGGATGATACTGAAAATGGGCCATGTGTAGATCACGTGTGCATATCTTAGAAAGCCAATGAGAATATTTAAGATGCCAAATTTCTCAGTCAAGCCTTATCAAATATACTGGTAAATAATTTTACTAGGATGCCTTTAATATCAAATTTATTCATGTGATTGACACAGGGCTTTCTCTGCCCTCTTGTTTCTTTTAACTAAGAATAAAGAACACCTTTTATACACACACACACACCAAAATAAAATGGCTTACAATGACACAAGTGTAATCCATATCTATTTGAACATTTGCAGTGTTGTTGATGCCACAACTTACCTGTACTTCACCATTTTCCATCCACTTGTGTACGGCACATTTCTGAGGGAGTATTTCAGGTAAGTTTAAAGAGTCCAGATAAATTAGTGTTTTTGTTAAAGATTAGGTTTTTGTGTGGTCCTGGTGGCTAAGAAAATTGGAAGATTCCTGGCTGTGACGTACCAAAATTGCTAAAAATGGTAATAGAACCAAAGATTCGGTTTGGGAATATTGTTTTGGCATTGACTGTCAGTCAGTCCGTCTGTAACAGTATTTTCAGTCCATAGCCATATCTCCAAAAGTATATGAGCTTAGAACCAAAACTTTACAAGAATGTTTACAAGCATACAAAATAAGACACTCAAGGCGTATAGATGTTTTGCCAAATGTGTGCAGAGATAGGCCTTTTGAATGACTTAAAAAATAGCTGTGATGTTCATATCTCCTAAACTTATGCACAAGTTTCAAAAATTTACAGGAACTTTAACCAGAGGAATTATGCAGCATAAGAATATGTGTGTTGTTTTAATATCCCAATACTGCCAAATTACTAACAAAAAATGTAGGTACGCTGCATATAATGTTTTCAAAACCTTTTAAACCTCTGTTTTTGTTACAAAGGCTTAATGTGGGCATATGAACACATTTTGTTGAAACTTAGCCTAAATGTGTATAAAGACAGTGAAATATCATGTATGCATTTCTACAAATTTTCATATTTTTACAGTAAATTTTTAACAACTGTTTTCCATGAATGATGATGTAGTTTGTGTTTGTTGGGGGTTATCAATTCAGCGAATTTCCTTGTTATTCATTCATTGACATTTGCTATAAAGAAAATGAAATATACATTTATTGTCTGACATTCATCACAAAAAAATATCAGTTTGTGTAGATTTGTATATGAACAAAAAAGAAATTTTTGTCATGCTTTTCTAAAATAAACATTAATAAAACTTGTGTAGAATGACTTTCAAAGATTAACTATTATTTGTACAAAGTTCTTAAAACAAGCTTCTGTGTGATAAAGTGTGAACTACATGTAGACAAAATAACCAATCACGACGAAATAATAATTTAGGGTAAAAAATCACCATTTAAGACTTAATCACCATTCAGATAAAATCACCATTTTAGACAAAATCACCATATTAGACTAAAACACAATTTTAGACAATATCACATATCAGACAAAAACACCATTTTAAACAAAACCACCATATTAGACAATATCTCCATAATAGACAAAAACACCATTTTTGACAAAATCACTATATTATACAAAAACACGACTTTAGACCAAATCACCATTTTAGACCAAATCACCATTTTAGACAAAAACAGGATTTTAGACAAAATCACAAGTTTTAAACAAAATCACCATTTCAAACACAGGCCTAGCTCCTCGGACATCCCATTCTCCTACAAGTATCAGATAGACGAGGGACAAGATGAAGACACGGTCAGCCTCCCTGACCAGGCCGCCAACAACAGGAAACCGGACATTGACAGTGTCAGCGACAGTGGAAGTTTCGACAGCACACATTTTGTTCCTTACCAAGGCATGAGGGAACAAGTATCAATGCTGATGTCTACATTCACAGCTCCATTCGTAATAATTTAAAATCCTATCAGAATGCATAGGTGATGGATAGTAAGAGAAATTTTGTTATGCCCCCCTTCGAAGAAGAGGGGCATATTGCTTTGCACATGACAGTCGGTTGGTCGGTTCGTAGACCAAACAGTTTCTGATCGATAATTTAGGAATATTTCGGCCTAGGAACTTCAAACTTAGTTTGGAGATTGATCATGACCAGTAGATGAACCCTATTGTTTTTGGAGTCACTTGGTCGAAGGTCAAGGTCACAGTGACCTTCATTTACTGGGCATGATTTTGAAAATGGTGACCAAGCTGTTTCCGATCAGTAACTTAGTAATGCCTGGGCCTAGGAACTTAAAACTTAGTATGGAGATTGGTCATGGTTTGTAGATGAACCCTATTGACTTTTGGGGTCCTTAGGTCAAAATCACTGGAAGGTCACTGTGACATTGAATGCCGAGATAGATTCTGATCAAAATGAGTTCTGGTCAAATCTTTTTCACCAGATTTTTTTTCAGTATTTTCACCTTTTCTGGATGCAATATACAAGGTAAAACTCAAATGAGACATTTTTCTTCTTGTTCATTTTCTGCATGCTTTTCACTTAATTTCATGGTGCTTATTGCATTAAAACTGCGATGCCCTTGCTGTGTTGAAACATCATACATATAAAATATTATATATAAATATTATGGCATATGAGGGGGCATATATGTTTTACAAATATTTCTCATGTCATTATGAACGGCAATTAAGGGTATCCTATGCTTATGCAGGTGTAATTGTGCATGCTTGAGTTAGGTCTGTAGAATAAATTCATGCTTAAGTTCCACAAACAGTACCTGGCACTAAGTGATTCTTACATTCTGGGTTGAAACAGATTCCATTGTTCCTGTTATATAAAATATCAAGTATGAAATAAATGTACAGAAGGACCTATATAACCTAACAGAAATCTGCTTCACTGATATTTGTAAAGAGCAACTCAAGAGAAGCTTTAGTTAAGTTATGTGTATGATCATATTACCATGAGATAATGTGAGATGTGTAGAATTGATCATATCAATAATTAATATACTGAGTTTTCTCCTCAATTTATTGTATATTAAAACCAAATTGGTGTCTCTCATTAGGTCACAGATCTCTTTTATGAGTCATACTGTCTGTTGAGTGACTGCAGGCATCTCTGTTATATTTAAAGCATCTCATCGAGATCTCGTTCAAATCCTGTACCCCATTTTTTTCGTCACAAGAAAAACATGTTTCTTAGGACAGTTACATATCTCTGTTGAATATGTCTTTGGCTTACGTTAATTATCAATGTAATACCTAACAAAATTTGTTAAGAAAGGAAAGTATTTGGGTACTTTTATGAGAGAAAGGAGATGATGACATTTAACCTCAAGTGTTTAAGTATCATTAGTCATAGGTATGGTGATGGACATTGAGCCAGTCTGAAAATAAAAGTGTTATGTATATATATGAAATAATCTTAGTATAGAATACATCATTGTCACAAATTTCATAGAAATCTTATATATGAACCAGAAACTGTCAAAAGAAAAAAGAATGATGTGATACCAGTCATTGCAAAGGGTGTCTAGATTGTTAACAGTGCAAACTTTCAATAATGTTCCAGTAATTTAGAATATCATTACTGAATGTTGTGTTAAAGTTACAATTTAACTTTAGATTTGTGCAATCAAGACAGAAAAAAAATGTATCCTATGAATTATACTGCTTTCTAAAACACTAGTTCCTGTCTAGATATTTATTGTCCGTGTTAATGATAATTTTATTTTCTTATATTGTTCTTTAGTTTCATAATTATATATAGCTGGTGTATAGGTTATCAAATCAAAATTTAAAAATAATTTAAATGTAAAAGAAAGGTAAAAAAAAAAAAAAAAATGATTCTTGATAAATTTCTCATGTTTAAAGACTGATAATCAAAATTCTAAACATTTTCTGATTTTCCTTATCAACTATCATCATATCTCTGATTTAAAAGTTGAGATGAGACAACATATATAGGGTGTATTAATCGCTTTCAGTGATTACTTTTAATTATAATTTCACAAATGTTTTAGTGATCTGTTTTGATAGAGATTTCTATTGATGTGTATGATAGATTAAGGGCTGTAGCTTTTTGCCTTTTACTGATCATTCAATGTGATATGAAATAAATTCAACAGAGTATTTTGGTTCGCTGCATATTTCTGAAGAAATTTTATTTATTTGTTGCCATGGAAGAAACGTGTTTACTGTTTCTTGATAAATGAAGCTCTCTTCTTTTCCTTACAAAGTAAATAGTCATATTAAAGATTAATCATCGTGCATTTTTTAGTGAAATTGGACAAATGAATATATCCAAGTTTATATGCATATAAATGTAGTGTGATTACAAAAAATATAAGGAAAAAAAGAAAACATAGAAATTTTTCAAAATTAAATGTGATTATTACCCAATTATTATATGAAAGCTACTAAATACCGGTACAGCTGATGTGGATCTGAATTGACCTGCAGATATTTAGCAGACTGGTTAGGCTTTGATCTCCTCAGTACCAGGGTACACTTGAGATGAGAAATTTGTTACAAAAGTCACATCCTAACAAATATTAACCTTTTCCCCCTTCCAATTACTTACAAACTGCCATAAAGATATACTTTAACATAATGTTTTTCATCATTGTTCTCTCTGAAAAAACAACAACACTAAACAATCTTATTTCTTTACAGATATCATTAGCCAGTAAAGGAGTTAGTTATGTCCACTGTGTTATATACATCAATTGTATACCTCACATGACCTCCTCAAGTTAAATTTCCAAATACATGCCATTTGACAAATTATTTGACATTATCGTATGAAGCTTAATTTCTACTGTGTGAATTAAAGGGAGGTTACTATGTACTACATCTAGTCTTGTTGCCATGGAATAAATCTTTTTGTTGATTTACCTTATTGTGATATTTTGTGTAATAATATAAATATTACAACTCCAGATATGCTAATGTCCACTGAGGCGTTACCAATCTGGGGTTGACAGTATCTGCTATCACTTTCCCATGGGATGTGATATCTATTCAGTTACTTAAAAAAATGCTCGAATGTGAAGATGATTTTCAGGATATCTCTGCAACTATTAAAGTAAAGTTGATGGAATTTGAGCTAGATTTTTCAAATGTCTAACAGGGTATACAATTGCACATCTAGAAGATAAAGGAATAAAAAATGATAGAAATGAGGATACAGTACGTGTGATTATAATGATGCAGTTGACCCAGAAATGTAATCAGTAATGCAGAATGAAATATTTTCAGGAATAAAGGATCTTAATTGAATATTATTTCATTTAGTTAAGAAAATATGTAAATACATGTATGTGATTGTTTGTGGTATCTTTTTCTGTCCTTAATTGCTCTGCTTTCCCTGATCCTTGTCTTACAGATTTTCTTTAAAGGACTGAGAAGAAATTCACTTTCAAAAATATTTTGATTATGGACCATATGCTTTCATATGTATATGCAAAGTAATCTTATATTACCTAATATCTGCATTGGGATATCATGTGATCAAAGGTGACCTAGTTAACATAGAAGAGCTCATGGGTTTATTTGTGGTATTGTTTATTAGCAGTTGACCGAGACATAAATGGGAAATATTCCTTTAACAGTGGATAAACGCAGGGCTTTAATGTTTCACAGCAGAAACTAAGGAAAGGCCCATAGATTTATGGCACTGAGGTACAGTAACATGAAGGAATTGCCCAAGTACTTTAACTAAATAAAGGTTTATTACATGTCCGTTAGTGAATCATAGTGGATCCTAGGGAAAAGGGAAAAACTCCTGGTTAACTGAGTCATGATTTTATTACCTCCCCCTAGTCCTGGATTTAATATATTTATATACAATATGATAATTAAAATCCTGCTTTACAAAGTGATAATGGGGCTTTAAAGGAATCAAGTTTGTCATGTCACCTTGTGTCCATTCCTGTCCTGTCCTGTTCTACTCTCATATTATATGACTTAGTGCCTGTTGTTGATAATGCCTTTACACTCAGAGTAATGATCTATCATGATATGACCAATCAACCAACAAGTGCTGATAACTGTCATGGAATTATCTTCCTTTTTCTTTGTCAAAGCATTTTGTGGGGGTATTAATCACCTTAAGTGATAGTTCTTGTTTATTTTGCATCAGGAAACTGTTAAATGTTGTCGTATGTTGTCAAGCCAGTGAATGTAAATATCCAACATTGAATTGTTAGTACGGTGTTGTCTATATAAATTTATTGAGGCTTATTTTTTTGTTAATATTTGTCATAGTTATTTTTCCTTTGAAGTTGTCTATTAGATAGTATATAATATTGAATTTAGTGTGTGTTCTCTTGTGATACATTGATTTATACATTTTTATTATGAATGTGTTCAAAGCAGAAAAGTACAATTTACAGTTTAGCACTGTAATTCTAAGTATTTTCAGTATATAACAGCATAAGAATATCTAGAAGATAAAAATAGCTTTTTTTCTGTATACATGTATATTAATTAAATATAATAATTGGCATTAATTATCAATGTGTGTTTGCCTTGTAGTAACAGATCATACTGTGATTTTCATTCTAAATAATCAAACTTTTGAAATAATTTTGAAATTTAAAAAAAAAAAAAGTTTTGAAAAGAGAAGTACAAAGAGTACAAATGTACATGCAGTTACATTTTCCAAAACAATTATTATACTTTTTTAGCTCACATGAGCACAACGTGCTCAAGGTGAGCTTTTCTGATCGCCTTTTGTCCGGCGTCCGTCGTCCGTGCGTCCGGCGTCAACAATTGCTTCAAACAACATCTCCTCCTAAACGGCTTGGCCAATTTGAAAAATATTTTGCAGGAATGTTCCTTGGATGAAGCTCTACTAAAGTTGTATAAATGGTTCTGGTCCATCGCATAATTAGGTCACAGGAGCTAAAAATAGATTTTAAAAATGAAAATTTAAAAAATCTTCTTCTCTGAAACCACAAGGCCTAGCCTTTTGATTTTTGGTATGTAGCATGATCTTATGGGCCACTACCAAGATTGTACAAATCATAGCCCTATGGTGATAAATGACCCCGCACCAGGGGTCACTTGTTTTACATAGAGTTATATAGGAAAATCTTAAAAAATCTTCTTCCATGAATGCATAAGGCCTAGAGCTTAGATATTTTGTATGAAGCATCATCTTATGGGCCACTACCAAAATTGTACAAATCATAGCCCTATGGTGATAAATGACCCCGCACCAGGGGTCACTTGTTTTACACAGAGTTACATAGGAAAATCTTAAAAAATCTTCTTCCATGAATGCATAAGGCCTAGAGCTTAGATACTTGGTATGAAGCATCATCTTATGGGCCACTACCAAGATTGTACAAATCATAGCCCTATGGTGATAAATGACCCCCCACCAGGGATCACTTGTTTTACACAGAGTTATATAGGAAAATCTTAAAAAATCTTCTTCTATGAATCCATAAGGCCTAGAGCTTAGATATTTGGTATGTAGCATCATCTTATGGGCCACTACCAAGATTTTCAAAGTCTTGGCCCTACGATGATAAATGACCCTGCGCCCAAGTCTTCTCTGAAACCATATGGCCCATTGCTTAGATATTTGGTGTGTAGTATTGTCAGGGGTAAAATGTTTTAGATTGAGTTATATCAGAATCCTTGTCTGTTTAAAAACCTTGACATCAGTTGAAGCAATGGTACTCAGGTGAGCGATTCAGGGCCATCATGGCCCTCTTGTTTTTTTTTGTAAATGATTTTTTTAAATCACAAAGGTACATTATAAAAGATTGAGTATTATTAAGTATTGCCTTGTTTAACCCTTTCCCTCATAGAGGAAACCATGAAAAGACCTATGTGAACAGCATAAAACCAGATCAGCCTGCGAGTAACTCACAGGCTGATCAGGTTTTATGCTGTTCGATGCTCCTCAGTGGTCTGGAAATGAGGATTTTGTAATTAAATTTGGTAATGTTTAACTGTGGTTTTCTGCAGATCAGGCTTTATGTGGTACCTATTGAGTGCGTCAAAATGAGTCTATATGAGGGAAAGGGTTAATTCTTATTATTTTCCTTTTAATGATCAATATTGAACTACTTCAGTCTTATTCTGGTCACTAAGATTTTTCATCTGAGGAAGCAGTTCAACTGCATAATGGTAGGTTGATGGTTCTACCTGGGTGTTTTTATGCTGTAGTGATCTTTTTTCAACCTGTAATAAGTTGGATGTCACTGTATAACGCAAATACTGTTGATGCGATGAAAAAATCCAAAACTGCAAATGTTAATTCTTTCAGAAACAACCTTTGAAACATTTTTAAATTACTTGACAAATGGTTTAGCTATTTTAGATTTAGATCATATTGTTCTATAGGCTTGAAATAAGTCACAAGAAGGATCTCCTGCTTCCTTAAAATTTGTATTGATTTTTCCTTGAATTTTGATTAACTTCTTTTTTATCAATATGATGCCCACCTGACTTTGAGATTTTATTTGAGGCAATGCATGAAGGAAATACTGCTCATGATAATAACATGTGTTAGTGATTAAGAGAGAATACATCTAGGAAAAAACATGGAATCAAGACTTGTAAATAGGTTATACAAGGCACAGTATATAATTATAATTTTCATGCTTAGGCTATTGCCCATTAGTTTCAATAGAGATTTGAGTATGATACTCAAATTTGAGCCTGAGATCGTACCTGAGTATTTACGAGAAATACTTTTGATGTTACTCAGTTTTATACCCATATCACTGTAGTATTTTGAAGTGTAAAGGAACCACCTTGTTTTGGGTTTTAGGCCTGGGACATTGACATATTACTAAGTTCTGCCACATTGTCCCCTTTGTAGGTCCACTGACTTATGACATTTTTGTTGGGTGTGTGAATCATATTCAGAGATAGTTAAGATACATTATTTTGAAAACAACCCTAGTGGCTTACCAGTAGTTGAAAATACTATGTTTGTTCTCATATGCTTTTTTTTGCAACACATTTATGTCCTTTGGCTTCTGTTAGCCATTTAGTCAAAGACCTGAGTTATGAACCTTATGATAAACAGTCTGATTCTAGGTAAGGCTGTCATGGTGTTCAGCAGCATTACCTCTTGCATACTGGAAAATTGAATTTCATTGACATTAGACTTAGTTTAGTCTATATTTAGGACAATTTTGTGGATATGTATATGTGTGGTCTAAAAGTTAAATGAAGGAGTTTTGATGCATTTATATACTTAGATAATACCATGTGTAATATGGCACAGGTATAACTCTCTTACTTGGTTCTTAGCATATGCACAGAATCAACAAACATTTATCTACTAATAAAACTAATGGTTGTTCAATATTCCAAGAAAAGATCTTACGCCTAACTGTCTTTACGAGACCAGAGCATGAAAATATTACTTAACTGCAATGTAGTATTACACTCTCCACACGATAAGCAATTTGTTTCATTTACATGTATTTGATGGTTTTGTCACAAAATTCAGAATCTAAATTCAAATAAGCAAAATTGAAATTAATCAATTTTGATCAAAAGTTCAAATGATTATTAGCTTTCAGTTAGATAAATAAATGTTTGCTGTATATTTAATTTTTGCGTGCATATATCTATCTAAAATAATGTAAAGCCATGTGCCTTTTTCTTTATTTTGAGGTTATGTGCAATATATGTTGTTACATTGTATGCAAATATAAAGATGCTTTGTTGATTTGAATAAACTTTCTGAATAAAAATCAAACTTAATTGTTAAATTCTTACAATTCCATGAACTTGTTTTGTAAGTAACCACAGAAGTAAACATGCATTATTTATAAATACCTATCTAAATGTTCTTTTATAATGCAGAATGTGGTATTATAAATTGTCTATTTTATTTTAAAAATATTGGCCCCAGTGGCTGTGTGGTTTGAGATTCCGGCCCTTAATTATATACTCGCTTCACAGAAGTGGGGCTATATGGGGACCACCTCGTCACGCACCGTCTTACACCTACATCACCAAACTCCACACAGTGATCTCCCTTGCAAGCAAACTACAACTGTAAGGGGAGGTAACTACTGCGGCGGAGTTTGCTACATCACTTGAAGACAATGTGGGATGCGGGGTTGTACATGTACTCATCACCTTTAGATGTAGTTTGAGCGGTGAGGTGGGTTTGATCTATATTAGAGTACATGTCCCGGTGGCCGAGTGGTCAAAGCGTCCAACCCCGTAACCGGGAGGTCGTAGGTTAGATTCTCGACATACTTAAGTCGTGGTACTTGGTATATCTCCCCTGCGCTTAGCGCTCATAATGTATGGGTAGTTTCAGGAGATATGGTCTGGTGTCAGGATAATGTCATGCCACTCGTTAATGATGTGATATCGCATCATATGTTAGGATAATGTGACTGGATATAGTATTTACGCCGCCTGTCTAAGGGAGGTAACACTATATATTTTTCATGTAAACATGAAATATTGCTTGTGGGTGGTTGAGTAAAAAGTAACAGGCAAACAAAAATATTCATTTTGCATTTCTGATTTGATGTTGGTAATGATTCAAAGAAGTACTATATGATGTAATGCTTTGCCCAGCCGAAGAAACCATAAACATTTTTATAATATATTAACATGTTACCAAGTGAATGCGTATGGAAGTATATCAATGGGCCATTTTATGTTTAAAACACTAGTCATGATTTAGTTTACGAGGACACAATACACTAACAATTGAAGTTGTGCCATCCGGCTTTGTCAACTTCTTGACGGAAGTTAAATCTTTATGTTCCCAAATTTATTAAGTTGCCAACGTGAACTATGAATCAGCATAAAAATGATATATAGAATGACAGGCTATGTTAATCGTTCTCTCTACTCCATTTATCAGAGGGTCTACCTATGTAATGGCAGGCCATGGGTTCGATACTTGACCGCGATGTCGGAATAAATGGTACAGGTATAGCTCTCTAGCTTGGTTCTTAGCGTTTAAAGGTTGTCACATGACTTCATGACTTCGTCTCGCGATGGAACATTGAATTTAAAATCACACACAAAAAGAAACGGGTAATATTAGGACCGGAGATTATTAACAAATTCCCTTTTTTAAATACATACTGCTTGATTAATCTAGACAAAATCCAAGTATGCGTTTTAACGAAAATGAATTACTATTAAATTAACTAATAGAGGATAGGATCGGGAACCACACTGAACATATTGATAGGAGTGATATCTTGGTTATCTTGGTAGAGGATAAGTGGTCCGAAATGTAGCGGAACCATACAGGTATCTTACCTTAACGGAACCATCCTTAGTCCAAAGTACAATGCACTAGTATTTGATTTTCCATTGTCGTACACACAGCCAGCAACAAATTGCTATCTAAATTGGCTAGAACGTATGGCCGGACCCTATTTCATTTTTTAAAAATAAAATATGTTTAACCTAATCAGAAATATCTATTTAAAAGAAGATATGAAGCTTTGGTGGGATCATAAGTGATGGATATTTGATGTACGTATTATGTGTGAAGCGTTTCATACCGGGGAGTCAAAATAAGCATAAATAAAGCAACATCGTGAGGAAGCCTTCCAGCTGGCTTGCAGTAAGTCGGTGGTTCTACCCGGATGCCTCCGTGCATCCGGGGTCTTCCTCCACCTGTAATTAGCTGGACGTCGCTATATGACTGAAACACTGTCGAAGCGACGGTAAACTCAAATAGTCAAGTCAAGTCAAACATTGTTGTAGTATTTAGCGGACTATAACCATCGTTATGCTACATGAGGATGGTGAAACAGACTTTAACACACTTTTCGATTGTGTTGATATACAAGTATTAGCATTTCGAAAAATGCTAAACATGGCCGTTAGCCAAGTGAACAGAAAGTTACATTGTGGCGTAAAGGGAAATTATAAGTCGAAGTACTTGCATTTGAAGGAGAGGGTCATAGCTGGGAAATGTTATCATGTTTGCTTTAGCGTCAATCAACCGAAAAGAAAATACTTGATTTGTTAATACATGTATCTTATACCGTACCAGAAAAGCTAATGGTCCCATACCGTACACACTGGAAATTATCAATAATGATGAAGACTTGTACAGACAATGACATAAACAACCAAGTTTACTATAGTTACATTGCCTGATACTGTTACTCATATAATGAAAGATCATGTGTGTATGGTTCAGAATCAAAAAAAAAAAAAAAAAAAAAAAAAAAAAAAAAAGGCCACAACAAAGTTGGCGTCTGCCCAATTATGCGCGTACCAGGTTAGTTCCGTCTAGCAACGCTCAGATTTCCCAGCGTTCAAAGCAATTCCCCAGAGCTTGTACCCGATAATTGGATTTGTTTATCTTTCAGCGATCGACTGAGAAGGAACCTGTTTAACTATTACGTCAGCGGCGCGGGAGTAAAAAGTTGCTTTCTTGCTCGATAGTATAATATCGCCGCCCGAATAAAATGGCTCTTACTTTCTTAAATCGAATGCAATCGAACTCGCAAACAGAATTTGACCAAAAGTTTCTCTACAATGGGACACATTTCTTGAAGTGATATTGTGAAAAATAAAATAAAAAACCGATAAGTAGACACTATGTGAAATAACACACTAGTGACTAAGATAAGATTTGTTTGTGCAAAGTTTGTTGAAACGGGCCTCTGGGATAAATGATGTCTATGGCAATACTTGATTGCTATGCTTTCACCAACATGTAAAATAACAATAGTAAAATAAAAAAAAGTACTGTTGTGTTACTGAGACTATTGGAATGCTATTAATCCTATTTCATCACTATCATTATACAACTATAGTGAGCAAACAACTGACTGATAAAAACATTAATAATCATAAATAAATATGGTCAACACGACTGTTACCATGTAACTCAAGCACCGTGTCATAGTCAACATGCAAGTCGCCCCCCCCCCCCCCTTACTCGGATGCCAATAGGTGAAGGGCAAACGCGAGAAAATTATGAACTAACATACATTTGATGCGCCAATGCTAGGAATTCCATGCAGTCAATCCCTCTTTTAAATTATTCTTCAAGATGCCATTTTTAGACTGGCCGGCCGCCAGTCTTATGCTGAAAATCGAAACGGGCCTATCTGATTTGCATATTTTCCACAACATTTTTAACTGGATTACAATCTAGCGCTTTTGCTGCTCACCACGACCAACCCGCCGACTTGCGGTAGGTCGGTGGTTCTACCCAGGTACCTCTGTGTACTCGGGGTCTTCCTCCACCTGCTATTAGCTGGACGTCGCTATATGATTGAAATACTATCGCAGCGACGGTAAACCCCAATACAACAATACAACGTCCCACCCGCCGACAGTCTATCAGTGCCTTCGGCGCTTTGATTTAGTTAATATGACCGAATGTACAATGTATACAGGCAAACTAATTTACAAAAGCCAACACCCTCTCCAGCCATATGCGTTACCGTGTACCCGTAAAACAACGAGGAAACTATTTGCCTGTTGCTACATCATTTCAAATGAGCCTCATACGTCAACCCTTTCCCCCATATAGACTCATTTTGACGCACTCAATAGGTACCACATAAAGCCTGATCTGCAGAAAACCACAGTTAAACCTTACCAAATTTAATTATAAAATCCTCATTTCCAGACCACTGAGGAGCAGCGAACAGCATAAAACCTGATCAGCCTGTGAGTTACTCGCTGGTTTTATGCTGTTCGCATAGGTCTTTTCATGGTGTCCTCTATGAGGGAAAGGGTTAAAAGGTATAAAACTATTATCATAGTTACACTATAAGTACACAGCTCACTCTTAATCACATCTTGAGTCATACAGATCGCAATTGTCGTTTCTTTGATAGTTACTGCGAGTAACGTGCAGTAGGATATGGTTTTATAATGGTTGCATTGTCATTCATGGCTTTGATGTTCCCTTCTTGGCACTGAGTATAAATAGTTCGGTGTCAGCATAAAATGTGTCTAAGGCGTGATACTGCAGTGTATTATCACTATAACTGTCTAGCATTAATTTCATTAAATCGGTCGCGCGTCTGCGCCGTGTCTGACTGATTTAATTTCATAAATGTTTACTAAAAACACTAACCTATACCAAGTCGACTGAAGTATTGTTAATTGGACCCAGAAAACCTAGTTAGGAGATGTAAATACACGAATTGATGTTTTGCGTAAATGTATTCTGGAGATCAACACTTTAAAAAAAGAGCCAATCTATTTTGTGATCTATTTCACAACTCAAATATTTTGTATTCTGTTAGTTGCCTTGATAGGTACATGTAAATAAATATGTAGAAAACGTATTTCGCAAAAATTGTAACTATGTACACCTATATGCCAACATATCATCTATCTTGCATGAACAAAAACAATATAACAGAGAGAGAGAATCAACGACAACCAGCACCATAAGGAAATAAAACAGCAGAAACAAAAATAAACAACACAGAAACAAGCTTAAAAAAGTTTTGTTACTCATCAGATTTTTTTTAAAAAAAGTTTTACAATTTTACACTGTGTGACGAAAATGAAACTGTACACACAGGAAGTTTTCTTTCATTTTATTTATTATTGTGATATCAGCATAAAATGAACACAATAGGATCATGTGATTTAATTTTCTTTCAGAGTGTAGGAAACTTTCGTAGTATCCTCTCTGTGTATGTTGATATACGATCTGATTTTTATGTCGATCTTGGCCTGATGGAAAATCATAGCACAACCCTGTTATGATAATATTTCTTTAGTTTCATTGCATTTCGTCAAGATAATGCATTAAATAATATAACTTAAATATATTTCATACTAGTTTTTGAAATTTGAATATGAAGTTTAAACTACATGAACTGACTATGATTTTAGAGAGTTTTTCATCCCTCTCTCTTTCTTAGGTTTGGCAGTATTCTTTTCAACAGCGAGGAGTCGTTGTAAGTATAACGTGCATTTGTTTTTCAGTAATTACTGGATAAGTGCAGACATTGTGAACAGGAAATGTTATCAAAATATCAATTGTAAACACACACGCGATGTACAGTTTTTATCGCGAGACCACACTGTCTAAGTGGGTCACATACATTGTTGCTCCATCAACGAGTTTTTTTTTGTGATATGTTTTATTGGATGCTAATATACGTTTAAACGGTAAGTGCAATTCCGAAAAACGTAGTTGCAACATTCACTTGTTTTGTGTCGAACTTTCTCTTCAGGTTTTAGAATGCACAAATTTTACTATGCTATGCTTTATGATAAAATGTACCGAAAGTATTAATCGAGTTTTGCTGCTTTGTCCTATGAATAATCTTAACTTAAACGTTTAAGTTTTACCCCGATTTCCAAACACAGGAGACCCCGTCATTCGGAACTCTCTGACGGACGTAACGGAAGTGAGGACGTCTTTCAGGTGAGGACGTCTTTCGTATGGGATACGAATCTGTTAAAGAGCATTTTTCATCATTTCTTACAATCGGAAATCTAACGAATGAACATGCTTAATTACACCCGAAAATCGAATTTACTGGTTTACCAGCATACTTATATAAGGGTAGCTCCAGAATTTATTTGCTTCGTATGAAGACACGAGGCTGAATGTGGTATCATGTCACTTGTCGGCGTTATTAGATTACACAGGGACAGTCCTTTGTATGCCACATGTAAGAACACAATCTCATAACGACTTAAGCGTTGTCGGTGAAACGCTTAAATAACAATCTAGAAATATCTAATTATATTTCTGCACGTTGCTAAATTTGGTTCATCGTTGCACGGTTTAATATGAAAGTGAAAATGGCTGTAGACCCACTTCTTGCTTTGCTAGCGTGTGAACGAGCCATTTATTCATGCTTTCGATTTAAAGACTGAGAAATATTTATGAGTGGTAATTATATATCTTTTACCGTAGAAATAAGAAGATAATTACAGATTTTTATCGTAAGAACTCATTTGTGTCTCTACGATCATATAAAATACAGATTTTCAATCCATGCACAGCCACAATAATGCATATAGTCATTTTAACGATAATTTAATAATGCATATAGTCATTTTAACGATAATAATGCATATAGTCATTTTAACGATAATAATGCATGGAGTCATTTTAACGATAATTTAATAATGCATATAGTCATTTTAACGATAATTTAATAATGCATATAGTCATTTTAACGATAATTTAATAATGCATATAGTCATTTTAACGATAATAATGCATGGAGTCATTTTAACGATAATTTAATAATGCATATAGTCATTTTAACGATAATTTAATAATGCATGGAGTTATTTTAACGATAATTTAATAATGCATGGAGTCATTTTCATCGATTTTTCATCGAATAATATGTATGATTATCATTCATGGATATTTGCATGGAATATAGAATGCTATTATGTTTATTGCTAAAAAATATAAATTAATTCATCATGTCTATACTAAGGTTTTTATTAAATTATTAATGATAATGAATGGTGTCAAATCGTTAAAAAAAAGAACAATCCTAGACAACTCGTAGAAAGATGAAAAAAAAATCAAATTTGCTGTGTAATTAATGAAATATTGTTTCTGAAATAAAATGAACGTAAACGCCTGCGCCTCCACCACCTCCTCTTCCGCCTCCACCACCTCCTCTTCCGCCCCCACCACCTCCTCTGCCGTCTTCACAAACACCCTTTCTACTCCGCCACCTCTGCCGTCTTCACCAACACCCCTTCTACTCTGCCACCTCTTTCGCCGCCGCCACCTCCTAAGATCACCGCTCAAATGTAGATTCAAAACGAAAAAAAAAAGAATATTAGCCGTAAATGAAAAGGACATTAAGGAAACGATTTTTGCGAGCGAATGTTTTTGAGGAAACACAAACGTAATATACAGGAAGGAAATCGTCAACAATTTACAGAATTTTTGGAAAAACATGGTTTCCCCACTTATCCACTTAGCTATGTTGAAACTTTTCTGAAAAATTGTCACATATTCAGTTAGTATCTGGCAAGTAGCAAATTTTCAAGTTATCTACTTAGGTATCTTAACAGGACTTAACTGTCTGTTTGTGCCCACTACTGCCAATCACATATTCACTTATTTTAACTGGATATCATGCATTTTTCCAGATAATTATGTGAAAAAATGCTTGTTATCCACATAATTTAACTGACTAACTTGAAAAAAGGCGAGATAACCAGTTATCTAAGTGAGTATATGGCTGGCAGTAGTGGGCACTAACCGGCAGTTTTGTTCTGTTATGATACCTAAGAGGATAACACGAAAGTTTTCTACTTGCCAGATACTAACTGACTATGTGACATTTTTTCAGAAAAGTTTCGACATAGCTAAGTGGTTAAGTGGTTGGCAGAAATATGCCACCATAGATCTCACTATAGGAGTGACTTGACTCAAGAAATGGGCTAGAAAGGCGTTGTTTGCCGACCTTGCTCATCTGCTGGTGTTTCGGTCAATGGAAACCGACCTTTACCGAGCAAGCGCCGATACCCGCTATCGATTTCGTTCGCGATATTCCGGTCTGTGGCAGTAAGCCTATATACTCGGTATTGTGATTCCCTCAACATGTTTTTCGTAACATTTCAAACATGTTGCATATGTGTTCACGACATACGTGGGTTTCCAAAATATAAAATGAAATGTGGGAAGGAACAACTAGTTCGATATGATTCGCCCCAGGCAACTTCGAACCAATGTGAGCAGCATTTGGCTGCTTATTTTAGTAATCTGCTTATTACATTGAGCTTCACAGTTCGGCTTGTAATTTAGCAGATGTAGCAAGCAACACATAACTCTTCGAAAGAAGTCTGTATAAAAAAAATGATGCAAAGTATTCATATATACACACACAGTATTAAACAGCATTTGCAAGCATGTGCCAACAATTTTTGAAATCTATATTCAAATTAAACGTTTGGTTCATTCAACAACACTTGGTTATTATACTGGGGCCAAGTCTCGAACAAAATCACCTGGTGGTTAAGCAACGACCAGTTTATAATAAACCGGGCAAGTCTTCCCTTTAAAAGAAAATTTTATTTTTGACAGTAACAAGTATAACTTGATGATTTATAAAGATTTTAATGACGGATATGAAGTGCAACCAGCAGATTTATTATACAATTAACGTATCCGTCATCTACTTGACACATAAGTTATTTCCTCAAGACAACGCGTGTATTGACATCGCTTTATGCACCCATTATTTGGTATTGTTCAATAATCCTAAAGACATACAAGAAATGGCAACGCTGACCAGATGGAATTTTCGTACAAATAGTCAAGTATTCCTGAAACGGTTCGAAGGTGCATTGGAGATTGAGGCCTTACGGGTAAATGCTGGTCGACTTAAAACTGGATACGCCGGAATTAAAATGGGGATATTAATAGTTTAATTATGGTGGCATATTTCTGCCAGCCACTTATCCACTTAGCTATGTTGAAACTTTTCTGAAAAATTGTCATATATTCAGTTAGTATCTGGCAAGTAGCAAATTTTCAAGTTATCTACTTAGGTATCTTAACAGGACTTAACTGTCTGTTTGTGCCCACTACTGCCAATCACATATTCACTTATTTTAACTGGATATCATGCCTTTTTCCAGATAATTATGTGAAAAAATGCTTGTTATCCACATAATTTAACTGACTAACTTGAAAAAAGGCGAGATAACCAGTTATCTTAAGTGAATATATGGCTGGCAGTAGTGGGCACTAACAGGCAGTTTTGTTCTGTTAAGATACCTAAGAGGATAACACGAAAGTTGTCTACTTGCCAGATACTAACTGACTATGTGACATTTTTTCAGAAAAGTTTCGACATAGCTAAGTGGATAAGTGGCTGGCAGAAATATGCCACCATATTTAATAGATATCGCGGACAATATAAATGTTGAGAGAAGACGCTGACGATATGTACTATTTAAGGAGATGGCATATGCTTTTATTTATTATGTTTATAAAATCATATTGGAAATAAGGTCACATACATCAATCATAAGGCGTAATGATATACTCTTGACATAGTTAGCGTAAACCGCAATCACATGTTGAGATATCATGTGTGACTTTTATACAAGACTTGTGGTACCAAGAGGCAGATTAATCGCATTTACTTACGTATACAATAATTCTCTATATTTGTTCCGTATTTCGGTTGATTTACAGGTTTTGGAGCTTATAATTTCTATATATTTAGGCCTTTTCTAACAATCTTATGTCCCTACGACACTACATTTGAGCAGATACGACGGATGTGGCTGTAGAGAAAGAGTAGGTGGCGGCGATGTTAGTGTTAAAACGTCAATGATTACTGCTACAGCAATATATATATATAAACTTATTTGAATCATTCAACGTGAAGAGGTCGTCGAGACCTTTCGTTCGACACCAAACACGACTAGGGTCGGTCAAGGTTCAAGCTCAAAACCAAAATTGAAAATTATGTGACTAACTTCCGGTGAACATGAATTATCCGATGTTTCGAAGGCGGAAATAGATAAAACCATATCAGCAAATATTTTCGGAACCAGCTCAATAGGATCTTGATCTAGGTATGAAATTATTGGTCATATATTAGACATCGCTAATGGCTGATTTGGAAGACATGACCAGCGTCCGCGAACATATACGGAATCGACTGTACGAGCCAGATCTATATTTTATGATTCAAAATGGCCAACACTTCACAATAGGGAGTCTTGTCGCTGAAATAAAAATATAAAACGCTGTCTAAGTGAAAACATCGCTACGCGTGAGTTATCCCCAAAATAAGTTACTATAAATGGTAGCCTCCCATCTAAAGAATAAGTCAATTTTGTTTCCTTATGAACCGTCGCTTAATTGTAGGACTGGTTCGCTCGGTGTTTGAAAGTATAATTGAGATAAAAATCGCCTCCTTCCTTTAATTTCCGCTCTGCTTAAGAAACGGATATCGTTTTTGTATAAATGTGCACGAACATTCATCAAGCAATTGATTTCTGATGGGTTTTGAGCCGTTGTGATGAAGCGAATGTTAAAATATCTAAGATTTTGGCAAAAATTCCGATTAAACAAAAGATCTCATGGGGGTTCCGAATATCGGTTCTCCTCTCAGGATCCGTACATAGTGTATACACTTACCCAACATCGAATATGTTTATATGTTATAATTTCTGTTATATCATATGGTGACTGTATAGAAGGGATATAATCCAATATTTTATCATTTGCGTTTAAGTTGGGAGTTATGGAACTTTAATATACTTGTCATCAATGCGTAAGATGTTACAGTGACCGCCCCTCCAGACAAGGGGACGTTCTCATTGGTCTCCTCCCATAATGACCACGCCACCATCTGTTCTCTCAACAGGTTTAGGTTATTTTTATACGGGAGTAATTTACAAAACTCTTTTCTTTCCTAGATTTCATACTTCATCAAAAATTTTATGCATGCTACAGTCATTATATAACATATAAAACGTATCAAGGAGATAGATAGATAGATAGATAGATAGATAGATAGATAGATAGATTGATTGATTTGGCTGGTATGTTTAATATATATACTCATTTTGACATTTTAGACAATATATCGGTTTATCATTATCATTATGCCTAAATCATCATCATCTCATCATCATTTTGTGCATGGTTGGGATTACGGGACAAATCTCTGTATCATTTCAAGTCTCCCTGTACATAAGTAGTGCCTATTATAATTTGTAAAATTATAATTCGTATTCTTTCACTTTTAAATGAAAAAGGGGGTTTATATATCTATGTTTTGTTATAAAAAAGGCATAAAAACAGTAAATGAAACAGTCTTAAATGGATAACACATTTTAAAAAAGAATATGCCGTTATATCACACACACACACATTCCAAATATTTCGTGTTTCTTATTATTCAGATTAGCAGAATATGGTGGCTTAGCATCACCTACCTTGAAGAAAAATGAACTTTAGATTTCCGAAAGGCCGAAGACAAAAGAAGGAAGTGAAAAAAGAGGACATATCGGCACCCTTTGGTTTTGAACATGTGGAACACAACATTCCACTTAGTTTCGCAGAGGCCGGATACCAGACCAAGGTGCAAGAAAGCGAGAACCATTCTGGAGATCAGACGACACATTCAGAGGAAACCATCCCAAAACCCGTCCAGTCAATATCATCTGAAACTGGTTCCCGGTCTGCAAACTCTTCCGGGTCGGGCAATACATACATTCAAGAAATTCGCGAAGTATATCTTATTGTTCTTATTTGCCACATGTAACAAAATGGCATATCTTATTTTTCATTGATTGGCTTTCCCAAATTTCGCATGTTTGATTCAGTTTGCTAAAAGTTCTGAAATAAATGAACATTCATAATAACCCGAAACGTTAAATACTTGTTTTTAAAAAATTGACAATAAAGTTCATAGTTTAACTGGTTCATTTTTACATCGATTGGGAAATAAGCTGCTACAAAGAGTATTAATTCTTATTGATGGTTCTTAGGTTGGATCAGAGAAAGTGGTGAAAGATACCAGCCTCTGACGGAGTTCGAACCCGAATCCGTTGAATCCGTAGTAATGCATGCAACGCCTGTAAAATGACAGATTCTGTATGAATATGAATCAGAATATGTGTATCCATTCCGCATATAGGCCTACTGAAGGGGCAGCATAATGCTATTGAATGCACACTTTTTAAATTCTATAGCGTCCAGATGTAGGTTTATTTGTATATTACAAAAGTTTTTTTTTATCAGGATGATGCAACTATATATATATATATATATATATATATATATATATATATATATATATGCCTCTTTTTTTAGTCACCTACATTTAGGGAACATATAGACGAAATCAGAAACATGGTCCGTGATGAAATCAAAGAAGCTCTCAGACCAATCGAGGAACGGCTAGAACAAATCTTACACATACAGAAAGGTTTACAGTTTAATGAGATCCGGGACCACGTCCCCGATAATGAATGTTTAGCAGAAAACACTAACTCAGATCACACCTATGTTAACATAAGTACCTGCAAATCACGTGGTTTTGTTCGCTCTGGCGGGATAGACGTACCGGATGAATCATGTGATGTATTTGCCACGCCTTCTTATGTGAGAATGAAAACGGTTAAAGAGGAGACAGAAACGCCCAACAGACTCTCTATGCCATGTCAAACAGTATTTTCAAACCCAGCGAGGCAAAACAGATTTTTATCGCGCTCATCAACATTGTCATCAACGGATGAATGTGGACCAAGGGGCTTGGATTTCAAACGAAAAGGCAAGTCTCCAAATCTAAGGGCGGTAAAAGGGATCATGCAATAAAATTAAGTAAATTTTACCTTGGCTCTTTTTTTGAATATACATTTCTGTTAAGTGGGGCGTATCTCTTTAAGGTCTTCAGGGTAAGTACATCAAAGGAACTTTGTTTTGTTATATGAAATACGGTATCCCTTTCATTACATCTACAGTTGAACTTGCATGTATAAGCGACTACCTGTATCTAGGGGTCAGTTTTGATATTATTAAACTAGCATTTTGATGAATATTTAACATCCGTTTAGTAACCACCTTTGCTAAGCGGCTACTTTCTCGTGTTCTCTTGACTTGATGCTTAAAAGAGGGATGAGTGTATTTAAATGTGAAACAACAACAACATGAAATATCTTTTGAAAAAGATATTCGGCGTAAGAAAAAACAACAAGAAAGATATGCAAGTTTAAGCCGGTAGAAGTGTTACAATATTATATATTTAATATAATGATAATAATTTTAAATGGTACTTCAAGATAGATTAACTACCTTTCTAAAGACTCACAACTATTTACTTTTTCAACTGGGAGGTTTTTATGTTTAAAATTTTCATCTGGATGATTTTTATGTTTAAATAGGTATATTAAATTGTCAATCTCGCTGAAAGATGTGCATCCTGAAACATTTTATGAGGGAATATCCTAAAATTATTTATGTAAACCAATGAAACGAGTGCTTTTCCTAACTCTTCGGTTGTTAACCAAGATTAATATTGTTCAAGAAATAAGTCAAAATCCATTTTATACGGCTTACGCCTACAATAAAGTACCGAGATTAAGCACAGAGAGAGAGAGAGAGAGCGAGAGTTTTAGGACCCACAAATTGAAAGATATCAGGCGGATAAGTTTTGAGTATTGACACAAAAGTAAAAATTGATTTTGTCCAGTTATTTAATATCAAATTAGCATCTGAAGTAGAATCGTTTCACAAATAAACAAACTACACTACTTGATTATAAAAAATAATTAAGAGTTAATTGCTTCTTATTTGATGTATATTCAATGCTTTGATATACCTGTATTGACATGCAGTGAAACAGGCCGCTGTGGATGACGAGAGAGAATGTCTTGCACAGGCGGTACAGGCTAACGTGGAAAAAATAGTTGATGTACTGGAATTTCGGGACAGTGACTTACCAGACATCCTTACTAAAGATGGCCACACCACCGAGACCGAATCTCAAACAATTAGATCCCTTCCTGACAGAAAATGCCAAGTCAGGGCCCTGTTAAGTCTTATCAAGGGAAGAGACAAGTGTGTTCTTGAAGCATTTCTGTCGTATATGAAGAAACATTATAGTGAGATTGCAGACAGCATCGAAGAAAGGTTTAAAAAGAACAAAGAGGATAAAGTGTATAGTAACGTTTGTATTTCATGTAAAATTAAAAGAAGCGTTGATGTCAGTTATGTGATCGATGGACTTTGGGCAAAACAAGCGATCGACGATAGCATTTACAGTGAGTGTATATGGACAAAGGAGCCAGCGAGTGCAAAAGACTACTTGTGGGAAAAGCTTTTTGCAGCAATGAATAACAAGCCACACTCTTTTAAGACTTTGATACAGTTGTTGAAAGGGAAGAACCATTACATTTACTTAGGTAACGTTCTGGAGAAACGCCTGAACATGGGTGATAGAAAAATCGGTTGCTGTTGTCATCTCGACTGGGGTTGGGTCAGCCAAGACTCATCCAAGTCAGGTACTTCATACTATCCAAGAAGTTCATGTTCAACATCTTTTGACTCTGATACTAACAAGCACAACGGAGTCTCATCAACTTCACAGGGCAATACCACCAGAAAGGTAACCATTGTTAGCTCTAATTTTATTCAAATGCTTTATCACTCAATTTCAAACACATGTACTTGAGGGATATGCCATAAATGTATGTTGTATATGGACCTTGTTGATATAAGTCAGATATAGACTTTTCATTGAACTCGCTCGCAGAAAACACTTTAACATGACTTAAAAAAGAGAATATTTGACGGCTTACCTGTAGTGTGTTCTTTTAGGTGTTGTCGCGTACATTGGTGAGTTATGATCCAAAACATCGCTGAAAGAAATGTATGTGTGTATGCATGTTAGACCCCGAGCTATTCATGAGAGCTGCATTTCTTTTACCATGTATTGAATAGACATTAGACGTCAACAATTTGGAGAAAGGTTTAGCGAATATTTGCCGCAATTTTCATCAATTGATACTCGTATACTTTGAACTATCTGTTGGTAGACTGCAATGTTTGAAACCAATAACAATAACATTTCATTTGAATAGCCCACATTTGGAAATTGATATATACGATGGTTCCAAATGTTATTCAATATTTTTCCAATGGTTTGCGGTAATTGCTTTTCATACCAGAATCAGATTAGTATATTTATAGCGAATATTACAGCATTAAGTAAGTACAAGGGTCCTGCAAAAGTTTCTGTCATTGGGTTCGGATTTATTTTTTTCTCTTTTATCAAAATTATTTTTGTTACAAACCTTCAAATTATACCACCTTTACCGAAACCAAATCGTGAATAGCAGATAGTCTCCGTATCTGTTCGATATATTGATAAATGTTACAGCCCAAGGAGTTTCTGGACTTACATACATGTATTTCTTTCCAGAAAGCATTTTCTGAAGCTTTAGAAATAAACATAAGGAGCCAAGCTCAGGTGAAAAAGGCGGATGGTATACAACTTTCATTTTTTTAGAAGCAAAACAAAAAAAATGCCTTAATATCGCAGCTGTAAGAGGATGCGTTGTCGTGTATTAGATGGATTACTTACCATCCTTTGCTTGTAAAACTCTTTCACTTTCTTTAGTGCATATACGCAGATCTTGTAGAATCGTCCAATGTCTTTGTATGATTAAATGAACAGGGCACTAAAATTGCGTACATCCTTTTTGAACTTATGGCTCTCTTGTAATACAGGGGCTGTTTTACCTTTTCGTTTACATTGCTTGTTATTAGCCCTCCTCTGTGGTCAAAACATGTGCTCACAGGTTTCATCACCTGTTAGTAAGTTAAAATAATCCGACTATCACAACCTTTATATGAATTGAAACTTAAGACTTTGTTTCTTTTGCTCCTCAATGAGGTAATCCACCTAGAGTAATTGTTTGCACACTTCCTTCTTATATACCAGTACGACTTGCAAAATCTTTCACCGACAATCGCGCATTTTTTTTTTTGCCTTGCTACAGAACAGGAATCATCTTGGACAGGTTGTTTTCCAGCTTAAAAAGCTTAAATCAACTTAAAACTGAACACATAGAATTGGCGTGAGGTCCATTTATACAAAATGCCTCAAATATCTGTTTAACCCTTTCCTTCATAGAGGAAACCATGAAAAGACCTATGCGAACAGCATAAAACCAGATCAGCCTGCGAGTAACTCGCAGGCTGATCAGGTTTTATGCTGTTCGCTGCTCCTCAGTGGTCTGGAAATGAGGATTTTGTAATTAAATTTGGTAAGGTTTAACTGTGGTTTTCTGCAGATCAGACTTTATATGTGGTACCTATTGAGTGCGTCAAAATGAGTCTAATGAGGGAAAGGGTTAAATCTATACCTAATGTGACATTTAATATTGCTACGAATCAGTATCTTTATCCATTTTACAATGTGACAAGTAAATTGGTCAGTGTTACTGTAAGTATTTCAATTTGAACTAGGGCATTTGAAAGCAATTCGCACGAAATAAACGGATAACGTTGCCAAATGGACCATTCAAGTGCATTGTCACTTTTAAAAC
>CM037786.1:13045018-13094636 GCA_021229015.1 Solen grandis | reverse complement strand
TAAAAAAATCCTATTATAATTTTTCGTAGTCATGTTTTTTCATGATTAGTGGTTTTTTTGGGAAATGCTGAACAAGCCATTAGTCCCCACGTGTTTACATAGGAGGCGACTTAGATTGCCTCTTTTTTTTGCATCCTCTGGAAATCTGATTCCGCGATGTTAAAAAAAATTTTTTTAAATTAATAAGGAATTTTGGTATAATAAAAATAAGGTATATGAGATTCTGCAGTCACTTTTTTTTTGCCCAAAATTCTGGTTGTCTGTAAGGGAAAAAATTTTAGCACCACACCGTGGGACCCTGGTTGGGGGCAGCACCATTTACTTTTTATATCTTACAAAACAAGTGCACCCGAAAGCGTGGCAATATCCCAAAGGGTATTGAAAATTGAAGAACCCTTTTGTATTATGTGGCAAAAACGATGCTATCAAGGGACAAATTATTTTTTGACTTTCATAGTCACAAATAATGACAAGAGCAAAACATTTTTTTTTTACTTTGACGTTTTTACTGATATACTACTTTTACTTTGAAAGTTTCGATCATAGAGCAAAAATCCACCCTTTAGTTCTGTTTATATAACGCATATAGGAAAATTGAGAAAGGCCATAACTCTTAAAAAAATGCTGTGGGAGCAAAATCCACCTTCATGCAAATCAATATGGGGAAAAAATTGTTGGTAAGTTTGAACCACATCTCTCAAATGTTGGAGGAGTTGCGTTCACAAGGTTCGCTTATAATTTATAACGCATTGGAAAAATTGAAAAAGGGGCCAAAACCTTGAAATTTTGCATGTCAGAGCAAAATCCCCCTTCATAACATCTAAAAATATAAACAATCATTGTTGGCAATATAACCAAACCCTCCAAAAATCCCCAGTATGTGGGAGGATTGGTCCATGGTTCTGCTAACAACAACGCAAACAAAAACTGAGGGTAAACATAATACGACCCCCCGGCATATAAAAAACTGAAAATCATTTCAGGGCTCCCCCAAAGCGAAGGGAAAAACAAATGGATTCCATGTGGAAAGTTTTAACAGGATGACCGTAAATTTAAACACAAACCCAAACCCGGGGGATACAAACCCCGACTTTTATTTCTTTGAAGAAACAGCTGAGAAAAAAAAAAAGCACAGGTACCATTCTTGAATGTGACTGCTCTTTATTCCTATCAAAAATCAGCACATCGCAGTAGTAGCTAAGTAAGGGAAAAATGTTGACCCTAATGGTGACATATATGGAAAACAGATGGACAAATAGAAAACGGATATCTGTGCCCGTGCTTGCTAAAGCAGGTATGACAAAAAACCCGGGAAAACACTATCTGTAGCGGGATCTCCTCAGTCTTTTAAATTTCACAATTTTGGGTTAATACGATAATTAGAATTGATATTGAAATTTCATGAATGGCGTGTGTTTAAGCAGGCATTCTTTCTGTCCTAGGCACAGTCCTTGGCTTTAAAGTTGTTTTCTTTTTAACCATGCAATATTCATAAAATTTTGCAAAAAAATCATGTGAAACTTCGAAATTTGAAGCTTTTTAAGATTTATGGGTTAGGTTTTGTACCATGACCAATCTATTCATGTAACTTGGAGGCCTAGTACTCTATCTTTACTAATCCCCACGCTAGCTATCATAATTAGAAAATGATTGTTAGCCATTACTATAGAAGATGAAAAAGTGTCTTTTGTATATCTTTAATAATACATTATATCTTCATAAGATTTTCCCCCCCTTCTTTTGTTACTTCTAATACAAAGTTTTCAATGATATTAAAAAGTACTGTCTGTGACTTTTTGAACTGGTGATTAAACTTGATTGGCAGCTGAACTATCAGCAATAGGATTTGACCACAACTCTCTCTCTCAACTTCTCAGCAACAACTTTAGCAATCTTACTTCCCAGCTACAGCTGCCCCAGCAAGGGGACATTAGGATGGATCTCTTGGGCTTAAGCTTCTCCATGCAACAGCTTAATGCATGCCAGGCTGCCTGATTACCTTCCCTGCCCTTTTCTAATTCTAAATTTCAACAATCTTACTTATGCTACATAAAACTAAAATTAACACTTTAACCTCAGAATATTTATTACAAATTGAAGACTTGATCAAGGTGGTATTTATTTCCTGGAACTTTAGTATTAATGATAAAACAATGAGTTATTTTTTTTGCCATGCAGACTGTGTAGAATTTGGAAGGAGCTGTCTGATCTGCGTCCCGCTCAGTTTTGCAATGCTTCAAAAACAAGTATATAAAGAGGTAATGCATCAAAACAAGTCTACATGAGGAAAAATTTTAAATACTTACAGTTAAAAGTCTCATTATACTTTTTCCCCAATAAAAAAACCTTTAGTTCTGTCATTTACTTACCTGGAAAGTATTTTGTAAAACAAAATGGCTGAACTTTTTACTTTTTTTTCGAGAAGTAAAATGTTACTTAGCACTAAGTATTACTGAATGACTCAAACCCATAGCAGATTGGGCAATGCAAATGCAACAAAACCCACACCCCCCACCCCCAAACCAACAAAAATACTCTCTGAATGATATGATGACATTAAAATTAAAACATTGACAAGTTTTAATGATGTCATAAAGATTTAGAGATGACTTATATCTTAAGAAAAAGTAAAGATCACCATTATCTAATCATAACAGCAAAAGAAACAGTAAAAAAAGACAAAATAAAAATAATGGTAGGGCAATGCCTTTTTGCACTAAAACTTTGTAATTAAAAAAAAAAGAGTTCTAAAACTTTATTGTCTATTTTCCCTGAACACTCAACCACACATAACAAACAAGCCTTCCTCATCTTTTTTTAAAAGTCGAGTTTAAAAATATTTTTGGAATTTTAAATTGCGTTTTATAAAAACCATATCATTTTCGGGCAATTTCTCTCATCACATTAATAACAGTTCTAGGCTGAAGTCACATTACATTAGTAATTACAAACTTTTTTTTTTAATCAAATTAAAAATCTCCAGTTCTGTATCACAACAAATTTTAAGACTTTTGAGAAAAAACATACTCTGTACAAAAATATATTTAAAAGTATAAAGGGTTCTCAGTAGGTTTTTGAAAAAAATGGAATCCTTAAGAAAAATTATACTGAAAAGTTGTGATCTTGCCATTTTAGTCAATAGAAAGCTGCTCCTTTTAATGTCCTTTTTTCCAAAATTTGAGTGCAGGATTCTTATAAGGAGTTAGTAAAATCCTGAGTATGCACAATGTCATAAAAAAAGGGATTTTTAGCAATTCAAATTTTTATTTGAGAAAATAGAGATGTTTCATGAAGGGAAATAACTTCATGTTCAGTTCTATGTTTAATAAATTGTCCTCTGTTGTCATCCATCCATGCTCGTTTGTCGAGTCCTCGTCTGGCTCAAGACCCTGGACTGTTCTGGCATCCACCACATACGACAGCCTATTGACTGCATCCTCTTCTTCTGGCCGTTCTTCCAGAATCCTGTCTAGTCATCTCTTCATCACCACTGCTGACTTCAACTTGGTCTTCCCTGAGATCTTCTTACGCAGTTCCTCTCGCGTTTTTTCCTGTTTTTTCTCTTCCATATTCTTCAAATTTTTCAGTATTTTTTCTCTCAGCTCATGCTCCTGTTTCATTAAAAGTTCTTTTTTCTTTAGCAATGCTTCCTTCCTCCGTCTTTCCTCTTCCTCTTTCTTCTGTTTCTCCATTAGAACTTGTCGCTTCCGTTCTTCTTCCAATTCTAGCTCCTTTTTCTCCAAGTCTTCTTTCACTTTCTTTTCCTATAAAAAAAGTAAATGCTGATAGATTTCACAACATACAAAAACAAGAAGTGTTCTTTGAAACACATTTCATCTGTGAAAAAGCATGACAGAAAAATTGTGATGACAAAAGTGTTACAGACAGATGACGGAAAAGTGATCCCTATGTTTTCACCACTGCTTGATGCAGGGAACAACAACAAAAAACCTGCATCCGGAAGTACTGGTAGCAGCACATACACAAAAGAAACTAAAGACTTACAGTCTACCTATAACATGTTTTGTAGGTATTGGGTTTTACCGTTTCCCGCGATAGTATTTCAATCATGTTGTTGTTGTTGTATTGGGGTTTACCGTCGCTGCGATAGTATTTCAATCATAGCGACGTCCAGCAATTACAGGTGGAGGAAGACCCCCCGAAGTACACAGAGGGACCCAGGTTGAACCACCAACCTACCGCAAGCCAGCTGAAGCACTCTATAACATGTAACTTTTTGTAACATTATTGAATTGCATTTATCATAATTACAGTGCACTCTGAGAAAACTGCACTCTGCGAAAACCGGAAAGCTCTAAATACCAAATGCTAATTTTAAATCGCGAATTTTTCCTTATATAATCTATATTACTTTCCTCTGACAATACCAGATTCTGTAAAATCTGACTGAGTCCCAATTATCCCATTAGTCCATTATATAGATAATTACCCTGACAATACCGGTCGTCAAGGTGTGAAAAACTTGTCGACTTATATCGACTAATGGGAAAGGTATTTGAAACCCAAAAAACTGATAAATACAGATTGCTGGTTTGTATTATTGATGAATGTGTATTGGATTACACATATTTGGTAATATAAATCCAGTTTACATAATTTCAATTTGTAAATAAGTTTGTTTTTAAAGTTTTAAAACATAAATAGGAAACATTGTTTTTTTTGTTTGTGCAAAGCCTGTACCCTGAGGCACATGTTTATATATTGGGGGTTTTTATCGTTAAAAAAGGTAACCAGCTTGGCTTTAATACACTGCACAATTTTTTGTATATTTCTTGAACTTATTCATATTTAGAAACAAAATGTGCAAAAGTACTAGAACATTAAAAAAAGATATTATTTTAATTGTTTTATTATTACTTTCATAATCCTACATACATATATACATACTAGAAAAACAAATGAGTATTTGATTGATCAACTAATACAAGATCATAACGGCTAAAATGGGGCCCTTTTTAAAGAATACCAACATCTGAGAAAACCGGGACAAAAACCGTGGTCCAACTACCATCCGGTTTTCTCAGAGTGCACTGTATGCTGATTCCTGGTACATATAATTCATATATATGTGTGTCTATGTATGTTTATATCTTTAATAACTTTTAAATAAGAATATGTCCATGTATGTTTAATCTTTTTAACTATTATAAGAATGTTGACATTTATAAATGATCTATTTTCAATTTTTAAATATAACACAATCAAACAAGAGGGCCATGATGGCCCAAAACGCTCACCTGATTTTAAATGAGCAACATATGTTGGATTTTTCATAATGACCCCACTTTTTTACCCCACATTCCACTTTTAACCCGTCCCAAAATTTTTTTTGGGAAAAAAACATTCTGACCAAGATTTATAAAGATTGGGGCCAAAAATTGGGCCCTAGAGTTAAAAAAGGTTTTTTTAAGATTTGACCTCATGACCTATTTTTTTCTCCCATGACCCAATTTCGAACTTTCCAAGACTTTATGGGGACAAACATTCTGCCAAGTTTTATGAAGATTGGCCTAAAAAAAGGCCTTAATGATAACAACCAATTGTTGATGACGCACTTAGCACACGGACGAAGGGTGACACAAAAGCTCAAACCCTTTAGCACGTTGGTCAGGTGAGCTAAAAATCATCTTCTTCCAAAGTTTACTTAGAATGAACTACCACAACCATGACAAAGTTCAAAACCTCTGTTAGCAGCCTATTGCTTCTAATTTACGCGGGCAAGGGAAAATTTTACCTCATGACCTACATTTTTACCCCCCACATGACCCAAATTCAAACATGTCCACGATTTAATGGAAACAAACATTCTAACCAATTTTTATGAAGATTGGTCAAAAATGTGGCCTCCCCGTGTGTTAAAAAGGTTTTACTAAGATTTGACCCTGTGACCTACTTTTTGACCCCACAGACCCAAATTTGAACTTTCCAAGATTTTATGGAGAAAAACATTCTTACCAAGTTTCATGAAGATTGGGCCAAAAATGTGGCCCCTAGAGTGTTAACAAGGTTTTTCTAAGATTTGACCTCATGACCTTCTGTTTGACTCCACATGACCCAAATTTGAACTTGTCCAAGACTTTATGGATACAAACATTCAAACCAAGTTTCATGAAGATTGGGCCAAAAAATTGTGGCCTCTAGAGTGTTAAAAAGGTTTTTATAAGATTTGACCTCATGACCTACTTTTTGACTCCACATGACCCAATTTCGAACTTGTCCAAGACTTTATGGAGACAAACATTCTGACCAAGTTTCATGAAGATTGGCCTAAAAATATGGCCTCTAGAGTGATAACAACCAAATTGTTGATGACGTACGTAGCACGAGACATAGGGCAATCACAAAAGCTCACCTTGACACGTTGTGCTCAGGTGACTAAAAAGCATCTTCTTCCAAAAGTTCACTTAGAATGAACTACCACATACCTTGACACGTTCAAACACCTCTGTTACAGCCTTATTGCTTCTAATTTACGCTGGGCGGGAGAAACTTCTTTCTTCAACTGCTATCTTAAGCGCATTTTTTTTTCTTCCTCTTTTCGCCTTTTCTCTAACCGTCTTTGTACGTTTATCTTCTCTTTCTTTTCCCTTTTCATTTTCTTCTTTGCAATTTTTCTAGTCGTTTTTTCCTCCCTCTCCATTTCCTTCTTCATCCCTTTAATCTTCTGAAAATTTACAGTAGTAGCCTGATTAAACTTTTTAACTTCACTCAATCTTAATACCCTTGCTTATTAAATAATAGTAAAAGAATTGTTAACAGAAACCTAATAGCAATTCATTTACAACCCAGGGCGTTTTCACCAGTTTTGGTGGAAAGCACCCTAACCCTTTTAAGTGGGGGGAAAAACAAACAATTTTCACAATTTCAGGGCTTTTTTTAAACATGTTTATTATCATAAATTGGTCTCTGCACACTTGAAACCAGTGTCTGTTTTTGTAACATGTCAAAACAGTGAAGTAAATAAAGCTACAAATTTGCTTCAGAAATATAGTTCACTGGGTTTCTACAAAAGAAGAGTCCTCCCCCCAATCTGATAGGGGATTTTTTTCTGAGAAGAGAATTTTGAAAGATTTTTTGGGAAAAAAGTGGTTACTTGGCTGCGGAAGTAGCCCATAACCAGCTATTTTTAAGAAGAGTAAAAAGACCCTGCAACCAAAACTTATGTTAAATACTAAAATACAACTATCACTTTAAGGTGAATAAACCCCTGCATTCTGCCATGTCTTCATACAAAGTGAGAGTAAACAGAAATTACACCAAGTGACAATGATGAGGGAGATCCTATTTACAAGATATAAAGTATGGGTGTCCCAATCAAGAACTATTTTGGGTCCATAGTCATAAATGTTACCATGGGACCATGGAACACACTGACTTTCTATGTTCAACCATTGTGTATAGTAAGTATGAATGGTAATGGGTTTTTATACAACTTTTATAATTTCCAGTTACAAAATATTGGTACAATTTACAAACAGAACAGACATTAAGTTGTTGACAAAAGGGTTAAGTCACAAGTTCTCAAACTTAGATTTGACTCTCCCCTGGTAATGGTTTGATGTGGCAAAGGGTGTTACCCAAAAGCATCATTGAAAACTTGCAAATCAGTCTGCCTATAAAAAATAATCATAATCTCTTATGTTAACAAGTCAAACCAGTTCAATACTTATTTGTAAACCTACCTTTCTTCCTCAAGTTTTTTTTCCTGTTCCTCTCTCTCCCGTCTCATTTTAAATCCTCTCGTCCTTGTTCTAACGCTCAAGTTTTCTCGCTCCGCCTCCGTCGTCTGATGGTTTTGTCGGACAGGTGCTTAGTTTTATCAAAGTCCACCGAGGAAATAAACATATGATAAATATTACAATATGAAGTTTAACCTCTCACTTCAATACTGATATAGGTGTTTGATTTGTACATAAATATTCATGAGGTAAATGGTTAAAGAAAAATGATATAAATTAGAAGCACAGAGTTGATCTATTATGATGCCTGTTCACCTGTCCCCCGACCACATGCATCACTTTATATTCTGTAATTGGTTTGCATCAGTGGGTATATATATTAAAATAATTAATAAAAAAAAACACAATGTTTGGGGTCTTAGTTTATGTTTACTGGTTTAACAATGTCTACTTGAGACAGATGTAGTGCTGCCACACTGTATTATCACCCGTAGACAAAGTAAGCAATGAGCAAGATACCACACCCATTACATTATCCTGACACAGGGCCAAGCAGTCCTGGAACTACCCTATCTTTTTTGCTTTGAATCATGTCCTTGATTTAAAAATACTTAAGTACATCTCAGATTCAAATTTGAATATCGTACCAAATCCCTTTGAAACTAATAGGCATTGTTTGAGTTTGACTGAGTCTGAAAATTATATTTAAATGCAAATTTTTTATTTTTGAGAACAAAAAAAAAAGCATTTAAAATTGACAAATTCAAAAAAATTTTAATATTTTATAATTTACAACTATTAATTTCCCACCACTAATGAACCATCCCCCAAAAAAATTCTCAAAATATTAAAATAAAATTTTTTAAAAGAATTTAAAGTTGAATTTGTAAAGAAATTTAAAAAGTAATGTTAAATAGTTTTTTTCCCAAATGTGCCCAATTTCCTTCAGTATTTTTAATTTTAAAAAAAACCCAAAAAAAAAGTTTTTTAAGTCACAGTTTTTCCATAATTCCATTTTTCATAAAACAAAAAAATTTAACCAAACATTTTTGAAAAAAGGCCACAAAATTTTTCATCCAAAAGAAATTTTTTCCCCCAAAAGTTATCCATTTTACCAAACCCATTATTTTATTCACAAACGTAAAAATTTTAAAAGCTCCCAAAATGAAAAGGTTTTGTTTGCCCCTGATTTAACAAAGTTGACATTTTTCCTTTTATGGATTTAAATTGGAAAAAAACTACCATTTATGTCCCCAAACGGGAAAAAAATTTTAAACATTTTATGGTTGTTTTCTTGAAAGTGAACAAAACCAGGTGTAAATTTTTCCAAATATCAGGTCCTCTCCTTTCATTTCCATTCAATTTTTTTGGAAACCCAAAAATAAAAACCCAAATCCATTTCTTTGGAAACTGAATTAAAAGCTTACACTTCATTTTTTTATTTAAACCCCCGTTATAGATTTTTCCCCTTTTCCCTTGAAAGATTGCCCAACAAGTTTATTTCAGCCTCCTTCAACATAACCCAGGGTTTTTAAATTTTAAGTGAAGTAAAAGTAGTGTTTGATCTTTTTGTTCTTTTCATTATTTGAAGGTTTGCCCCCTTTCACAGGTAAACAAAAAAATTATTGGACATTTAAAAAAAACCCCATAGTTGGATATTCCACGCTCGCTGGGAAATCGATGTTCGCCCGGGGGCATAGGGGGTTCAAAATAAGATCCCATGAAATAATTGAACAAATTAAAAATTATTTTTTTTTTTATTAAATTGAAAATTTTTTAATTAAATAAAAAAACAAAAAAAAACCCTTTGATTTTTAAAAATTTTATAAAAATACCTAAATAAACCAATTATTTTAAATCCCCCTTCAAAAACCCATCAAAAATCTTAAATCCCAATTAAAAATTTTAAGTTTAAAATTTTTTAAAACAACTGTCAATATTAAATGCTTTAATTTAAATAAAAAATTTTCCCCAAGTTTTTATTGTTTTTAAACTATTTAAGAATTTAAAATTTTTTTATTGTTCAACCAACTGTGTATAAACACTGTATATTTTGTTGTTACTCAAAAAAGACAAAAAAAAACTGGCAAATTTTTCAAGGGTTCTCACAGGTTTACAAAATTGTCTTGGACAAAAAACCCAAAAAATTGGGAACCCCCAAAATAAATCATATATTTTAAGTTTTTGCTCGAAAAAAGGATAATTTAAACGGGGCCCCAATTTTAAATGAGAACGTCTTTTATTTCTAAGGGCCCCCAAAAGCATGGGTAAATTAAGTTTCCCTGAAAAGCTTTTCGTTTCTAAACCCCCTTTAAAAAGAACCCCAAATTAAAATATCACTTTTGGCCCCTGTTTTTCAAGTCAATCCCTTTCATTTTTCAGCCCTAAGATAGAAACATTCTCAGAAATTCACTAAACTTTGTTGGTAAAGACTAATTTTAATAAATTTGCTATTTTTTTACTTTTAAACATTTTTGGCCCAGGAACGGATATGACATTTTGTTTGTTCCCAATATAAATAAATTCACCATTCAAATATTCAAATTAAAGACATAAAGGACTTTTGTGAAAAACGGACAATATTTAAAGATCCCCATTTCAAAAAATTTTGAAATCGTAATTTTGCTTTTTTTTAACAATCTCATCTAATTATTTAAATTTGAAATTTTTCAACCAAAAATCCATTAAAAAATTTTTATTTAAGTTTAATAAAACCCTTACAGGAAATTTTTTGGGAACGCAAATAAATGAAAAAATTACCCGAAATAATCAAGAGGGGTTTAAATTTTGAAAAAAAAAGGTGATATTTTTTGAAAAGGGTTGGGAAAATAGTGGTGCGAGAAGTTTTTTAATGAAATAAAGTTTTGTAAATAGTTAAAAAAGTTTTAATTACCCAAATTTCCAATTTGCCCGTTTTTTTAAAAAGAAAAAAATGATGGGCGACGGGGGGGAAGGCACTTTTTTTCCCAAATTTCAACTTTTTTTTTTCCGCCGTGATGCCTGAAAAAAAAATCAATCGATCTAGACGAAATAAAGGTTACAAAAAAACAAAAAATTTCCCCCGAAAGGAAAAATTGACTATTTCCAAAAAGAATCTGGTTTTTTAAAAACCCAAAATTTTTAAAAAAAATTTTACTCAGGACCCATTAAAATTGTTTTTTTATCAGATGAAATTAAAAGAAAAAGTGTACGGGTCAAAATTTTTTGTTGACCCCTTTTATTTTTTTAAAGAAAATTTTTAATGAAATTTTAATGAAAAAATGGATCGTTTGTTAGAAACCCCCCAAGTTTTTTAACCATAAAATTTTAAAACTTAGGTTTTTGATAAAAAAAGTTTTTTTTTAAAATTTTTACGGAACTTTTATAATTCCCGGGGTAAATTTCCAAATTTTTCAAACGATTTTTTTCCTTTAATTCCGAAAAAAAATTCCAAAATTCAAAAAAAAAAATAAAAAAGGAAAAAATTCACGTTGATTGAAACATTTTGGTAAAGAACAAATTTGGGGTTACTTCAATGAGTAATTTCTTAAAGAAAATTTTCCCAAAAAAAAATTAATGCAAGTTACAAAAAATCCAACAACAAAAAAAAATGGTGAAAATTTTTAATGAAAAGTTCGTGCATGGTTTTGTTTAATTCTTTGGTTTCTTGTAAAAAATCTTTTTAAAAAATTAAAGATTCCCCCATGTTTGACAAAATAAAAAAAAAATAATTTTTCACTTCTAAAAAAAAAAACAAATATTAGAAAACTAATCTGAATTTATCGTGTTTTGTTTGTCTGTTTTTTTTTCGGATGGTAATTTCGGGCAATGCGGTTTAATAATCCCTATGTTAAATTTAAAAATTTTTAAATTGAAAAATTCATAAAATTTTTTGTAAATTTTTAACTTAATGAATATTGTTTTTTTAAAATAAAAAAAACAAATCAATTTTCATGATTTTTTTAATTTTATATTTGTACTTTCTGTTAATCTTTTTTTTCATTCGTTTTTTGTTTATGATTTATTCAAATTTCTTTTTCCCATAGCGAAATTGTGTTTTTTTGGGAAAAAGAGCTATTCAAGGGTTTTTTAAATTAAAACAACTTTTTCAAATTTTTGTTAAAATTGATTATTTTTCTATTAAAAAAAGCAACAAAGTGTTGTTTGTGATTTTTTTTTAAACAGAATATGACAAGTTTTTTTTTTGGGGGTTAATGAAAACTTCAGACTCCTTTCGCAAGAAATAATAAAAATACAGTCCCAGTATTAATGGGGTGACAAATTTTTATTTTGGTACAGTTTCAATTCATAAATAGTATTGGTATTTTGGATGAAAATTTATTGGATAAATGTTTAAACCATTCTAAGTTTAAGGCTGGGGGCAATTAACAAATTTTCATCAAAAAAAAAATTTTACTTAGGTTTATTATCTTTTGGTAAATTTTTTGAGCCTACATTTGAACAGGATTGTGAATGACCAGTTAAACATTTAAAATTCACAAAAATGTGCGATAAAGAAATTGTTAAATGTTAAAAATTGATATCAAAGGGTTTTTAAAATTGACAACATTTTTGGGGTTGACCTTAAAATTAATAAAATAACACCATCATAAATCAAAAAAAAAACATTCCTCAAAAAAATGACTTTTTTCTTATGTATAAAAAAAATAAAAAAAAAAGTGAAATTTATATTAAATCAAAAGATTTAATATACTTATTTTAAAGAATATATAAATCCCTTTTTCCACAAAGGTAAAAAGGTGTGTTTTTCTCCACTTTTGTTTTTGTAGTCTTTCATAAGGATGGGCATGAAAGTTTAAAAACATTTAATAGAGAAAACCAACCAGCCTACTGCAAAAAGTTAAAGGGGGGATGTTTAAAAAAAAAAAAAAAAAAAAAAAAAAAACCCACGGGGGGCGCGGGAAGCGAAATAGCGCCTTGAAGCGGAAATCACCCAGTTAAAAAAACCCGGAAAAGGCCACAAAAGGAGAATTACCAAAAACTGGAAAAAAACAATTGGAGAAGCAAAGCTGAAGCCCAGATTACTCACAAAAAGGGGAAAAAATGCACACCTATTTTTGATCCACCGTCCAGCGTTCTTTTTACAAAATAAAAAAGAAAGGAGGGGGGTTCAGCAGTTTTTGAAAAATTTTCAGGGCAAAAGCAAAAAAAGAAAAAATTTTAAAGAGCGGAAGGCAGATTTGAAAAAAGAAAGGGAAAAAAATTTCAAAAAAAAAAAAAAATTTTTTTTGGAAAAGGAAAAAGAAACGGGGCACTGGGGAAAGAGAAATCAAGCGAAAATTTTAAAGAAACAAAAAAAGAAGAAAAAAGCACAAAATAAAAAAAAAATTTTACCACAAAGAAAAAACGAAAGCCCACAAAAAAGGACCACGAATTTAAAAGGGGATCCATTTTTCCAAAATTTTTTTTTCAGGGGGAAAGAGGCGGGGCAAATTTCCAAACTTTTCCAGCCGCAAATTTTTTCCCAAAATAGTTAATAAAAAACAAAACAAAAAATTCAAAGAAAATAAAGAAAAAAAAAACACACACCAAGAAAAAAAAAAACCCCAACCCCCCCCCCCCCCAGCCTCCTAAAATTTTAAAATAACCTTTTTAAGGGAAACCCTTTTGTTAGACTTAAACAAAGCACCTTTACGGGTCATTTTTCAGAAAATCAAACAGGCCAAAACCCCCTACACATATCACTCACCGAATTGGACGAGGGTTTTCACCTGGCCTCCACAGGCTTTCCCCGGGGTTGAGGATGCAGCGGTCCCCCAAAAGGGAAAGTTGCTGACTACCAGTGTAATATGCATGAACATCTGTCAGGTTGGCCCCTAATTACTGTGGAATCTTTTTTTGTATTAACCAGCAAATTCCCGGGTTTTAAAACTTAAATGGACATCCCATGTACATTGCTAGAACTGAAGTGGTATCAGCCATGCAAACTAAAAATTTTCATATCAAACCCATTCAAAAACAAACAGCCCAAAACCCTTTCGGGTATTTAAAATCTATGACTGAATGAAAAAAAATAATGAAACAACAAAAAAGTAAGACAAAAAATAAAACTTCTAGGAAATAATGAAAAATTAAAAGGGTTTTCTAATTTTTGTCTTTAAGAATTTTTTAAATTTAATCGTCAAATTTTTTTTCACCCTCCCTTGAAACCATACTAAAGCTTGTTTTTTTAGATGAACTCACAAAATTGAAGGGTATGGGTGTCAAGATGTCCCACGAAGTTGGGAAAAAAGATTAAGGGCCATATCCCTGTGACGTTCTTTGAAAAAGGGAACTTTTGAAAAGAAGTGTGGTTTTGTCATAGGTTTTGTGGTTTTTAGTGCCAAAAATCTATTTTGACGTGGGAACTCTAATCATTTGAAAAAAAAATTAAGTTGTGTATGTGTGTAGTGTGTTTTTTAGAAATAAAAACAGAAAACATAAGGGAGCGACTCTTTGGGAAATTTTTGCCAGTAAAAAACTTTGGATTTTCATTTGTAAATTTCCAGTTTGACTAAAAATAGTAAATTGTTTATCTGTTTGGTTGTTTTAATAATAGACTTCTTTTGAGGGAAAAAAGTTATGCTCAAAATTTCGGTAAGTGAAATTTAATCACCATAACAATTTCTGTTCAAATGGGGGAAAAAAAACCAAAAATCGGTTTTGGAAATATTTAGCTGTTACATTATAATGCAAAAATAAGAGTAAAAAGAGTACAGAACTATAATTCTGTAAGAATAAAAAAAATGATTGCCAGTTTTCCTTAAGGAACAAATTGAAAAACAGTGGGTGTGTGATGATTGGCAAACCCAAAACAGGTCCCCATCTTTTTGCTCATACCTTATTTACTCGATTTTTTACGCCCTTTTCAGCAAAAAACATTCTTTGTTCCAATACCATTTTAAAAATTCTTAATAACTAGATTTATCAAATCAAAAATAGAATATTCATGTAAAAAGGTTAATATCATGTAAAGATAAAAAAATACAACACAAAATTTGGTGCTCTTTTTCCACAAACCTGGGGTAGCGGGGCCAGGGTTTACAATGTGTTCCAAACAAGGAATATTTTGCTGCCAAATTTAAAGACATCCTAAGAAAGGGGGAAAGTCCTCCCGACGATGGTCAAACTAGGGGCTCATTGACTTCTCCCTCCAAAAATCGCTAAGGAATGCTGTTGGCCCCTTTTAAAGGGGGGTGCAATTTCTTCATTTTTTATTCACAGACATTATATAAGGGACCATGCATTTCGAGGGGTTAGAGCAAAACTAGGCAAGTGCAATATTTTATTTCTATATTAAACATATTTTTCCCCCTCGTCCCCAATTTTTCTTTTTTCAATTTTTATTTTTTGCACTGAAAAAATTACTTTTATTTGTCCCAAAACAACAAACACACTTTAAAAGAAACTGGAATTTTAAAAACAACAACCAAAGGCCTCTTAAAGTCAATATTTTTTTTTATATATAAACAGTGTCCCAAAACTTTGGGGTCACAAAAAAAAAATGTCTCAAAACTTAATTATGGAAAAAAACAGGAAAATTTTTTTTATTTTAATTAATGCCCACTAACCACCCTTTTTATCAAAAAACTATTGCATTGATATTAATATCCCCAGATTGGGCTTAGACTTAAGTGTTTTAATATTAAAATAAATATATTGACAAAGCATTAAGTTATTTAAAACCTTTTAAAAAACCACCTAGTATAAACAACCTCAAAAAAAGACAATTTAATATTTAAACCACCAAAATTTGGGCCCCAATTGGTATTAGGACCACTCATATTTGGGCCCAAAAAACCTTGTTTAAAATAGGGGCCACATATATTAGGACCATTGAATATTTAAACCCTTTTGTTTTTGGACCACCCATATTTGGGCCACAGAGGGATTAGGACCACTTCAAAAATTTAATCGCCTTATATTTGGACCTCCTCAGGATCACATCAGTTTAAACCACCTTATTATAGGACCACTCATATTGAACTACATCATGCACATATTAGGACCAATATTCGGGACTCTTTTCTCCTATTTTTTTTCCCTTAAATTCATAATCAAAACCCCTTGATTTTTAGACGAAATAACAGCCAAAATGCAGTCATATTATTTTATTTTCATGAAACCAATTTCTTTGAGAGGTTGTATACATACCCGAAAAGATCAGAGGTTCTTTTAGAATATGCTTTTTTTGGTTCCTGGGGTTTTCTGTGGAGGGCGCCATTCGGTGAGAGCATTTGTCTTCTGCTAATGGGTGGGGGAGTTTTTTCTCGAACCATTGGGAGACTGGGAAAACATTTGAATCTGATTCCCACCCAGGAAAAGTTCCCTAACACCGACCGGCCCCCCCTATACAGATCTGCAGGCATTCACAAGGGAAAAATGTCTGCATTTTTTTATTGAAATATAATTAAATAAGACATGACTCTCATTAGAATAAGGAAGATAAAAAACGAAAGGGAAAAATGAAAATTCAAATATGTTTGCTTGTTTGGTTGGTTTTAAAAAACCCCGACAGTATTTCATCATTTTGAGACAATCACTTTGGGCGATATTGGGGCTGGCTGTCTGTCACACTGCAGATCACCCGTAGACCGTGGACACCCATCACATTTTCTTAAACCGGGCCAACCCCCTCCTACCCTTTAGCTGAGCCCAAGCAAGGGGGCATCCATACCAAATTTTACGATTTGGTTGCCCCTGGGATCAAAACCATGTTCTCCCTGTCCAATCAAAATAGAATTACAAGTTAGACACAAAATTAAAACAATGTATTTTACTAAAAAACAACAAAAGATACAAGACTGATATTTAAATTTTCTCTCATATAAGCTTTTAAAACAAGTTAAAAAATTTAAATAACAAGCCAGCTTTTTGACCAGGATCAAAGTAGGGTTCGATGAGGGGCAGATTTTAAGAAAAGGGCCTACAATGCTGTTTCAAACTTTAATTATGATGCAGATCACCAAAAACTTGGAACCTCTCTGTGATGTTTCTCGGGAAAGGGATTTTTAGTTTTTTAATTGTTTGCATTTTGGGGGGGGGGGGGGGTATACCTTAACAAAAAAATTTTGGGAGAGCCATATAGTAGTTGTCGTCCCATCTTTTTTTTATGTTGGTTTTTTTTTTTTAATCACTGTAATTGTGGGCATTTGAAAACATTTTTTAGTTTTTAAATCAACTGATCAATGTTTTTAAAAGGAAAGCCAAAATTTAAAAATTACATTTTCAACTTTAAATAGATAAATATATTTTTTGTATGATTTTTTACCCGGAAACTATATTTTATAGTAGCTCTTTTTTATTTTAACTGTGTAGAAAAAAAACAACAAAGGTTGAGAGTAATTTTTTTTGCCTCAGTTTTTAAACGGAGTACTAATTTAAAGTTAATACTGTTGAAAGAGTTTTTTGAATCCTTTACTAAAGGCCTTAGTTTCTTTAAACCCTTTATTTATGTAAAAATGTTTTTTACACCTTGGGAAAGAGCAACCCCCGACGACAGCTCCTGGACCCGGTTCCCCTTTTCCATAAAGGTTCAAGTAGCTCAAAATGCAAAAACCTTTGTTTCATATGCCATAAAAAGGTTAAACAAAAAAGTGAAAAAAACTTCTCAGTTTTGTATTTTTTTTAAGAATATTTATGAGGGAAAGGTATTTTTGGAAATTGTTTAAAAAAATCAAAGGGGCATCAATGGAATTTGATTTGGTATTGAATCATTTAAGATATTTAAAAACTTTAATTCCATGAAATATCTGTAAAATTAAAAAAAAAAAAAAAAAAAAAAATAAAAAAAATCTTGTATTTAGATACGTAAATCATTCATTTCCAGGGGGATTAAAAATTTATGATTTCTGACAGCTCAAAAACAAATATTGATCTCCAAAAAACTCTTTATTTTAAAAAACCCCCCGTTTTTTGCTCGACATTCAAAAATATAGAGCTATTGATCGCCCCTGCTCGTTCGTTGGCAAAGGGCGTTTTTTTCCAAAAAAATTTTGGTTAAAAGTTTTGGGGAGCCCGGGGTTTTTCTAAAACAAAAAACCCCCAAAAAATTTTAAATTTCTTCAAAAAATTTTTAACCAAATTTTGTTTTAAAAACCCAATTTAAAGTTTATGAAAATGTTTAGGGGGATCAACAACCAAAGGAATAACTTTGATGGAATATATTACAATTATGCCCCTTTTTTAAATTTAAATTTGGTTAAAGTTTTGCTGCAAGGTACTTTCATGCAAAATTTTTCAGTATCCAGGATGGGATTGATTTGAAACATTTTTAATATGTTTAGGGGGATCAACTTTTTTTGGTAGAAACTCTTTAAGAATATGTTACAAAATTTTGGCCCCTTTTTAACTTCAATTTTTTGGGTTAAAGTTTTTCATGCAAGGTACTTTCAGCTAAATCTCGGTATCCAGGCATCAGTTTGAAAAATTTGGGGGCATCTTTTTAAAATTTTTTGTTTTTTAAAAAAAAAGGGGTTTATCAATACCCCTTTTTAAAGGAAAAAGAAAAACAAATTAATTGGGAAAATTTAAAATTAAAATTATGGGCCCCTTTTAACAAATTTTGTTAAATTTTGCATTCAAGCTACTAAACACTTTAATCTCAGAAATTGCTGTGAATTTACTAGAAAGTTAAGGAGTGTTTTCAGGGGGATCGAAACCAAGGGGGTAACTTTTTTACTGAATTTTGCAAATTATGGGCCCCCTTTTTTTGCTTGGGTTTTGGTTAAATTTTTTTTCATGCACATGTTATATGCTTATGCCCGTAACAGGGAGGGATTGATTTTTTACTTCATAAAAATATTAAGGGGAAGCATCAAGGGATATAATTTTTCTATTATTATGTAAGGGAAGTGAAGGGGAAGAATTGAAATAGTTTCATTTATTTTCCAACAAGCATTTGAATAGGAGCTCGTCCCGACAGCTTTTTAGAACAGAAATTAAGACCAACGAAAAATTTCCTACCCAATTTCCATGAAATTTTTTAAGTCAATGAATTATAGTGATTTCACTATTTAGCCTTTTTTGTGGCTGAATGAAGCTATTCAAAAAATTTTCCCACCCATGAATTTTTTGAATTTATTTCTTTTGGTTTTAAAAAAATTGGAAAAAAGCTGAAAGCCAAACCCTTTGGGGCAGCAAACAAAAAATTTCTTTACAGTAATATTTTCTCAGTATATGAAACCCTTCCCAGAATTCCCGGGGTGAAAAACGGGTTTGGCGTGTCCCCTTGTCGAACGGGGAGAGTCGTTTACCAGGAGATGATAAAGATGTGGGCGGGAACTGGATGAAAAGGATCCTTAATAAATTATAATGGGCTTATTTGGGTTAATTTTACAACCTTTTGACGAGAAAATTTTTGATTTGACTGTAGCTGCAACAACCAAAAACCCTTCAAAAGATACTATATAACTACTTGCTTGGGGCTTCAATATATGGGCAGGTTCCATGGGACTTAGAAAAAAAGAATCTATACAAAGATTAACCAAATTTGGGGTTTTTCCTAAAAGTCAAACCGTAATAAGGGGGACTCTGACTAACACTCAAACCTGCAAAAAGGGTTTTGGACGGATTCTCACACTGAATTTTTAAGAAATTAACCTAGTTTTAAATTTCCCTTTAGTGGCCTTTGTTCCCCAGGTTTTTTTAAATCCATATAGAGCGCTCAGGAAAACAAAGTCCCCTTTTTCCAAAATTGGAGTTCAAGATTCTAGGGTAATGAGAACCCTGTATGGGTAGTTCCAGGGCCTGCTGGCCCAATGTTGGGATAATGTGACTTGGGCGTGGTATCATGACACTTGTGTATAGCGTGATACTGCAATTAGGCATCACTGTGTCTTGTCATATTGTAATGAAGTCCTGAACTGACTTAGAAACTGTTTATAAGTCATCTGACCGAGGCCAGCGTCAGAAATCCATACATCACCCATGGGATTATTCGTTAGCATTTACTTGTTATTGATTATTTGAAAAAAATTGTGCCACTATTTGCGATTGTTTGACCAAAAGAAACTCTCAGACTTACGGCACTTAGACAAATCTTTACCGACTTGCAGATTTAGATCTACAATTGAAGAGTACTCATTTTTGTAAGCAGCATTTTGCAGGTCAATGTACCTTCTTACAAATATCCTTATAACGATAAAGTCCTAACCATAATATCCCATGACTTGGACAGATGTAATAGGCAGATGGGGTATCTGACTCTTGACTGGGAGCAGCCTAGAGTGAGATCTTGGTATTAAGATTTTGTGGCAAAGTTTGATTGTCACTAAAGAGCAACTGGATAACTCGAACATGATTTGAAGGTTGACTTGTTTTTATGTTATAATTACAAAGACTTAGAGTTCATGTAAATGTGTTTTTCATTCTATATTATTTAAACAGTTGTATTGTATGAAACTGTTTGTCTGTGGCAGGTTTTACAGAGATGGATGATGGTCGAAAAATCATGTTTGTCGAAGGTTTCAAGGTGCCCTTGACCTGGTGAAGTCTGATGGTGGGTTCACGTATGATACGTCTGATATGGCAGCCATTCGGCATCGACTTCTTTGTGGAGAAAGGAGACTGGCTTATCTATGTGGTGATGCTGGACAGGTAAGTGCTGGCACCAGTCTAGCTTGGCCCAGTGTTAGGATGCTGAATAAATGAGTACAGAGCACAAGTCTGTTTTGGCCCAACATAAGTAGATGCCATGTGTCTTAGAATTATTAAAGAAGTTAAGCATAGAATTACAGGAAAAATTATGTCTAATTTGCATAATCACCAAATTCATACCTTGATAGATTTTGAATTTTCTTATGCTTACATTTTAAGTATCAGAAATTTATTTTCTAAAACCTAGGAAAAAAAGATAAATCAAAGGCTTGGAAAATATACTTAAGATCATAAAATAATAGGACTTTGTTATATTATTCATCAGACTGATCAGAAAAATTATTTTGAAATTGTCAAACATTGAATATCAAAAGCTTAACAAGATCCCTCATCCCCTGACATTTTCTTTATTGGGCTAACAACAGGATTTATTCTTTTTTTTTTATTTGGTATGAGAAATGGTAAATCAAAGAGAACATTTTTACACATCATTTGGCAATGTTTTCTCCAAAACAAATCTAACTAAAACATCATAGGGTCTTATTTCTGTCAATACTGTGCCAGTATATTTGAATGATATCAGATTTCTTTTCTCCCATGTTCAGCATACGAAGATAGGGATTTCCCTCATGGAAGAAAACTCTATCTTCCATGTCACGTGATCAGCTTTTCTCCACGTCACTAAATAAACAATGATGACTGTAAGTTATACATTTTATCAAGATACAAAACTAACTTGTTGTAATTCATGTGAATAGATATACATGTATGTTTGAAAATATTATATATATATATATAGTTATCCCTTTATTATCATTTACTACTACGAATGTGAAATAAGGCTTAATATTTGGGGGGAATATTACGTACCGTCAAGGACTGGTATTTTTAACTTTAAAGTTATTTTAAGCAAATGGTAATTCCAGTTGAACGAACATCAAATTAAGATACATACTTGCGTGTGAACTTTAAAATGTTGATTTCTTTCATGTTGTTATTGTGTTAATTTGTTAAGCGCAAGACAAAAAAAGTGCAAAAAAAAATAAATAAAAAAAAATGGAAGCACAATATTTTTATTAAATCGAGGCTGACGGTCTGTGGCAAGTAATAATCGTTCATGGGAGAAAAAAAATCCATCATTCGTAAATTCATGAAGGATTGGGATATCTCAAACCTTGGGATCAGAAATCTTGTTGAGTACAGAGCTACTTCTTTTGAATATATTACCAGCTGTGTGGGCTCCAAAATTCACATCATTTAGTACATTCCCAGGCTTATAGAAAAAATCCTAGTGTGAACCTGAAAAGCATACATAGCAAAAATGAATAAATTAAGATTTGAAGTTAAAGTGTGTAGTGTTACATGAAGATGTTTTAATACTTCCAGCAGCAGTCCCCCTAAATAACTAAAATACAGTTGGCGAAATGTATTTATTTGGATGTATTAATCAAAAAGTTTACTTGTGGATCATTACAGGGTTCTCATTTTGACCTGATTTACCCAGCTGCACAGAAGGCTGGCTATTACAACCCCAAACTGGCCCGTGTTGAACACTGCGCATTTGGTGTCGTCCTGGGAGAAGACAATAAGTCTTATATAGGTTGCATGTCTGTTCTGTGTAGAGTTAGATATTGTTTTATTTCTCTCTCTGGAACTACTGGAGGAAGAAAGGAAGTTTATGTTAAAATTATCTCGGCAAAATAAAAAAAGTTTTTATTTTCTGTTTACCAAAAGATATATTATGATATATCTTTTTTTTAGGGTGTGGGGTTTCTTCAGAATATTATTTTTATCAATTCAGCCCTTGATCCTTCAAGGAATAAAATTAATATGTAGACTTTGCCGAAAGAAAAAAATCATTTTTTTTAATGCTTTTCTATATGTATTACCTAGAAATAACAGTGGATTATATCCTGATAAGTTCACTATTTTGAACAGTGAAATTATTAAGAACTTAAACCAACCCTACGTTTATAAACTGATTGGAGCGTCAGTTTGTGTAGGGTTTTACTCAAGAAATGACATCATAAATAACGTCATGCACGCGACATAATCCGCTAACTTTGGTGTCTTTTGTTGATAATACAGCTATTTCTGGCCTTTAAAGCATTGAATAAACAAGAAAAAATGTTTGTTTTGGTGAAAGAATGATGTATAATTTCATTCGTGAACATAAAAAGATGCATTTGCCACTCGTGAAAATATAACTTTTTATGTTCCCATAGTAAAAATATTTATCTTACACCAAAACAAACATTAATTTTGTCCTCTATATCATTTGAAAAGCCTTAAAGGGGTTATGCATTTGTTTTCAACCACAGTGCATTGGACATAAACAACATGGGTGAATGTAAGGTGCAAATTATTTTGTTGGGGGAGTGTATGAAAAATAAGGTTTGACCTTCAAAGTAAGAGGTCAATGCCCATATGTGTTATAAAAAACCATGTAGGTCTCTTCCGTCCTTATCAAGGGATGCTAACCTTCTCTCCTTTCTTATAACACACAAAGAGTATGTTAAGTATATGGTATATATACCCAAATTTATATAGCTTTGACAGTTGTGGGAGTTCAATAATTTGCATAATATAACTGACTTTATGAATTTTAACAATATTAATTACATGCAGATTATTTTTTATTTCATAATAGCTCACCTTGAAGTCCAAATAGTATTAGTTTTTATTCAGTGCATATGAAGAGAGTATTGACTTACAGATTTTTTAAGATTTTTTTTGAAAATTTAAAGATTTTGATATTAAAGGGAGATAACCCAACATTTTTTCAATTTTGTGACGGAAAAAAAGAAAAAAAAAAGGGAAATAAATCTATAAACTTTATATGGTGATATTTTTAGGTTGTTTCCCTTGAATATTCAAAATAATTTACAATTTACTAATACTTAAAAAATATACATTTCAATAATTAAAAAATATATATATATATATTTGAATATAATTAGGATAAATGAACCTTTTTATTTTTTTATTTTTTTTATTCATTTTGGTATTTTATGAGTGTTACATCAGGCTATGTGTTTGATAGATTTTTAGTACTGCTTGATATCAGGTGATATCTGATTTTTCTTCATCTGAAGGTCCAGATAATTGTGTTAAGCTACGATGAGTTGCATCTGATGTTTCCACCCACACAGTGTTTGCATATTATGCTATCAACTAAAACACCTGCAAATAAATGGAATCAAATTGCTGCAGTTATGAGGCAAACAAACACTTTAAAGGGTGTAGATTACTGACATTTTAATATGTTGACAGTTGGTAACATTTTGAAGAAAAAGTGCACAAATGACAGATTTTTTTTTTTAATTATTATTTTTTGCTATTATTTTTTTAGTTAGGTAATGGAGCTTTACATGTCAGCAGCCTCAGAAATAGAGTTATTGAATTAGAAATTCTCTATTTACATTTAATATTCTTTACACTTTAATTCTTTATTACAATAGTTGATAGGGACATTAAAACAGTCTGAATCGGGGGAGAATTCTAGGGCCACCATATTATTCAGAACAGTAATGTTACACACTTTCTGAATAATGAATTCAATTAAGGTTAAATATTCAGAATTGGGCTAGGATTTTTTGACACAAAAAATATTCTTAATGATTATAAATAAAAATGATTAATTGCTACAAAAACGATTTATGGGAATTCTTTAATGGTCATTTCCCACTTTTTTTCTTCACAGCTGACTTATTCATTGTAAAATATGTCCAATCAATATTTTACACTCCTTGTTGACCTACTGGAAACATCAGATTAGATGACAATTATTCAAGTGACTGACTTAACTGACCCTGATCAGTGAAATGATCGACTGTCGTGCGTCTAATTTTCCAGACGGACGGGGTAGAATGAGGACTATAATCATTGCTTCATGGCCTGTATGTCGGAGCAATCAAGATTTGACAATTGATGACTGTAAGTGATTTTCTAAGCTTCATTCCCCAGGGAATGTTTCAGCCAAATGCTTAACCCTTTCCCTCATAGAGGAAACCATGAAAAGACCTATGCGAACAACATAAAACCAGATCAACCTGCGAGTAACTCGCAGGCTGATCAGGTTTTATGCTGTTCGCTGCTCCTCAGTGGTCTGGAAATGAGGACTTTATAATTAAATTTTGGTAAGGTTTGACTGTGGTTTTTCTGCAGATCAGGCTTTATGAGGTACCTATTGAATACGTCAAAATGAGTCTATATGAGGGAAAGGGTTAAAGGAGACAACCTTTGTGTGTGTGCTGAGAAACAAGCGGTAAAGAAGACACTTGAATGTAACACTTGATCGTAACACTTGATCTGATTAAGTTTCAGCAGAGTAATTTATATATAATGGCTTCATATAAAAAAAAAAAGAAACAAAAAAAACAGAAAAAAAAATGTAAGGCCTATCAAAATCAGATGAAATTGTATCACCTTTTTTACTCTACAACTTTAAATGGGCATATTCAGGGAGAACCTTACCAAATAAATTGTTTTTTTAAAAAATCAGACAAAATCATTGTTTAATCCACATCCGGTGTGCCAGTCTGGCATTGGATATTGACCGCGTAGCATAGACAGTGAACTGTTTGGTTATCCCAAAACAATAACTGACAATTCTGCAGGTGTTTAGAGATGTAGTTTTTCTTGAAAATTTAATGTTTAGAATGAATCCATTTTTAAATAGTATATTTGAATTCCAGCTTATTACTAACAGGGCCGCATTTTCATTGTGACCTTCTGGTAATACATTGTATGCAGATCAATATAACGTATATATTATTTCAAAAGCTTTCATATTACGATGGTGAACTGATTCAGATTCTGCATTGTCTGACATGCAGATCAGAATTTTTATAATAACTACTGTAGATATCATGTCCCTTGTGTTTCCGTGGCGAATCTCGTAATTCTCAATATCTGGAAAGTCTCCGGAATCCCCTGAGACTGTCCATGTACCAAATCCATTAGTTGTTAAAGTAAATGTACCTGACAGGACATTGGTCCCCAGTTCTTGATGAGAAACAAATTCATAAGAGTTCAAGAAAAAGAGACCGTCACTGTTGAATTTGATGTTAGTTGGAATTAATCTTTGTTGCATTCATAAATGTCTCTGCCAGTATAAATTGTCAGCAAATATAATTATCATCAATTAAAAATCATCACAGCCATGGTTGTTTTGATTTGTTAATTTATTTAAATAGATTTCTTCTTACGTTGATTGTAAATAAGGTCCTTACACTTCTACTATTTCTTCCGAAGTCTTTCAATGTTGGACCAGAATCATGAAATAGTAAGTAAGTAAAGTCTTTATTTAGTGTGGATAACATATTTAGTTTGAACCAATCATCCATATGGTCCACATGAAGAAAACAGTAAAATATAATTATATACAACATACAGTTACAGCAGAATTATTACAACATGCGTAAACAATTATGTATAACAGCATAGAAAAAAAATAGGCCATTAAACGACCATTTACTAGAAAATAGAGCTGTATCTAAGAAAACTTAATTAAAAACACGCAATACATATACAGTTAAGAGTCCCATTCTGGGAATTTCCAATGAATATAAGACTTTTTGAATTGATGAATTAAAGGAAGCTGTATGTTATTTGCAGATATAGAATTCCAAAGTTTTGAATAAGAGAGACTTTGACGAAATAGTTCTACATGTAGTTTTGGTACCTTCAGTAGATTGTTTGATGATATCTTAATGTTTTATCATCATGACCAACATACTGAAATAAGTTACATAGATAACTTATTAAGAAGGATTTAAATCATTCAATGATTGTAAACTAAGATGCTTTTTGTAATTTATTCTATCTTGAATTTTAATAGCATAAATACGTTACCTGTTATTACTTCAGGTATGTGTCTATTTGTGCACAGCTTCCAAAACAGAGTCCGCAAAATAAACCATGTCCCTAAACCCCTAGTTACCGGAAGTGTAACCCCGTTCTCCAATTGTGTTTTGGAAGCCATCGAGTTTCATGGGTAACCTAGCGTGTCCCTTTCTTGATAGCTTCTGTGCGCTACAGCTCTCCTTTTCTTATCTTTTCATAGCCTCGGCTGTGTTGTTTATATTGTTCTTATTGGTTTATATTCTATACGTTAGTAGAAATTCCCAATCTCCGTCCCGTATCGGGACCTTTTGCCTTGTGTCACGGGTTTCCGTGCTTCGGCTCCCGTGACACTGGTTTTATTATTTTGATTTTGTATATACTGTTGTCTCGTTCGAGATTTCTTTGTACGGGTTTTCTTCGGTCTTCCCGTTTTTTTATTTTGCATACATTGTTCTTTTGTATTGCTTTTTACTATGTCTCAGTCTCGGGGCTCCTGCGGACATGTCAAGGCGTCCTGGGATTCCCATCAGTCCTGCCTTTCATGTTCAGGGTGCTCTAAGGTCGACACCTGCACCGTTTGTGCTTCGTGGACAGACGAGATATGGAAGAAAGCCTCTTCACGTCGGTTCTACTCATCCCGGAAAAGGAAGGCTCATCTTCCTCCTCCTTCTCTGGGTTCAGTGCTGCTGGGGGTCGGAGGTCCCTCTCCCCCTCCCAGGAAGAAGGCTTCTACTATCCGACCGGTCACCGGTTCACCGGGCATGACCGGTCAATTGCGTGATCGCAGTCATAACCAAGCTCACGACCGGGTCACCGGTCAGGTCTAGCCACCGGTCACCGGTCAAGACCGGTCACCAGACCACCATCACGGGACCGGTCACCGGGTATATCTACCAGGACCGGTCACCGGTCAGGACCGGTCACCGACCACCGGTCACCAGGCACCGTCACCGACCACTACTCACCGGGCACCGGTCACCGGGCACCGGTCACCGGTCACCAGGCACCGGTCACCGGTCATCAATCACCGGGCACCGGTCATCAATCACCGGTCACCGGTCATTGTCGAACATCTACTGTTCGCGATCGGTCTCAGAGACCCAAGACCGGTCATCACCGGTCATCGGCAAGAGATCGTCACCGATCAACGGCCAGGTCGGCTCACCACTCTAGACGTGTGGTCACCGGTCTTCGCCGATTTGTCTGAAAATTCGGACTCGAGTTTTTCCTCAGGTAGCCCTGCGGTTTCTCCGCTTCGGCCACCTCCTCCCTCTTGTTCAAGGGTGCCCAAGAAACGGTCCCACAACCGTTCCCCGGGTTTTTCCGGTCACCGGTCCCCTAGCTCTGCTACTCGGGACCGGTCCCCTTTACGCTCGAAGGTTCAAGGTGCGGATGTTTCAGCGCAACTCAGACCTTTGACCCTTCCACGTGGTGGTCCCACATGATGGGGGAATACGCCAGGCATTTCAGTTCTGCCTCCCCCCCCCCGTCAATACCGGGTGAGCCATCATCTTTAGGAGGGATCGGGTTTCTCTTCCACCAGAGACCCTAGATCACAGACTGTTCCTTCAGTCTCCTCCCTCCTCGGGTCCACAGGGCGCTTCTTCTGCACAGCCCCCTATGTGGCCCTTTTTCCCTCCATTTCCCTTTATGGGCTTTCCCCTCAGGATGCTCCCCCATCTCGCCCTGAGGCTGGACTCCTCCCTCTACTCGCAATCCCCTACTAGTGGGACTGCTTGAGCGGACACTTGGAGGATGAAATCTCCCTTCATGCTCCGGAGGAGGACTCCTTATGTGCTGAGGACGTGCCTCTTTCGTCCACCTCGCGCCGATCCAGCGCTCATTCCGAACCTCGTACTGACAATCCTCTCTCTGACGAGGACGAGGAGTCAGACAACAGTCAGTTTTCCATGGACAGGGCTGTTCAGGAGGTCTTTGCTACCTTACCTGCATCAGTATGCAAACCGGCCCCTCCCCCTCCGCGAAGAGGTGCGAAGGTTACCTTGACCTTGTCGGTAAGCCTAAGGAATCCAAATCAGTCGAACCGGAGTTGCTCCCTTTCTCTCCGGTCGTCCGTTCGGCTCTGGAGGATTTCGAATCTTCATCCTCCTCTAAGCCAGGACCAGGGCTGGTTTATTCCAACTTCAGACCTTCGGCCTTGGGTTTTAAACCCCAAGACCTACAAGTTTCCGGAGGGTGATTTTTCTATCCACCCTCCGAAACTGGACCTAGATGCGAGTCGGCTTCGCTCAAGGTCCCCTCCTCTTTACCGCTTCAGCTGAAGGTCCTGGATCGCTGGGAGCAACGCTCCCGCTTTCTTTCCGGCATCTCGTCGCATACTGACTCCTTCGTGGCCGCTCTTTCGGTCAAGCTACAACAAAAGGATGCCTTATCTGCTTCCGTCAGGCTTCTTTAGAGGCCTTAGCAGCGACGGCAAAACATTCGATTTTGCTATCTCTCTCTCTCTTCCGAGATGACTCGCTGCAGGCGGGATGCCATCCTGGACGGCCCCAACAAGCTACTTCTCTCTTCTTCTCGAGAAAAGCTTAGGTCGGCCCCTCTTTCTTCTTCGTCCCTCTTTGGGGGACGAATCAAGGAAGTAGCAAATGCACGCGCGGTGGCCTTCCAGCCCCGCACTCCTACTTCGGCTCCCCCTAAATTCCGGATACCCGAAGAAACCTTCGGCTTCTACCGGTAAATCCCCGAAGGACTCGGAAAAAGGCAAGCCTCAATCTCCTTTCAGAGGCAATCCCTCTTCCAGGGGCGCTCGCCAATCTGGTCCTCAGCGACCACGATTTCCTCCTTCATCGCCCCCCACCCTTCTTCTACCTCTACCAGTCAAAAGGGTAGGAGTAAGCCCTAGGGGTACGTCCTTCTTCCGCTTCCTCTTCAGACGTTCGATTAGGAGGAAGAGTGTTTCTGCCCTTCCAGTAGGCGGCAGACTCACTCATTTCATTCATCATTGGGAGACAATCACCGACGACCAATGGTCCTGTCTATCGTGAGACACGGGTATCGGGTTCCGTTCAGTCGTCCCCCTCCACTATCACGCTCTCCCATTCATCTCTCCTCCAATCATCCTCGTCTGGGACTCGCCATTTCAGATCTTCTGAAAAAAGGAGCGGTAGAAAGGGTCTCGATTCAACCTCTCCGGGGTTTTACAGCCGTCTCTTTCTGGTTCCCAAGAAGGACGGGGGTTCGACCGTCATAGACCTATCTCATCTAAACTCCTTCATTCCGAAGGAACACTTCAAATGGAAACAACTTCGTCGATCAGGGCAGCCGTCCTCCCCGGTCACTGGGCTGTTTCCCTGGATTTATCGGATGCCTACTTCATGTATCTATCCATCCTCATACCAGGAAATACCTTCGTTTTAACGGATGGCCAACTGTCTACCAGTTCAAGGCCCTTCCGTTCGGCACTGTCTTCGGCCCCCAGATCTTCACCAAAATAGTGTCGGTTCTGGTCGCCAGGTTCATTTTCGCGGCTCATGCCTCCTGGCGTATTTCGACGACTGGCTTCTACTTCACATAGGACCCAGTCGCTCTTCTCGACGAACTTCGATGGGTGACAGACCTAGCTCTCCGCTAGGCTTCATCCCTCACTCCGAGAAATCGGAGTTGATCCATCCCAGACTTCACGTTTGTCGGGATGCAGTTTCTGACCGACTAAACAGGATCAGAATTCCGGAACCCAGAATTATGTCTCTTCTAACTCTGGTTCGGGGGTTTTCGCGTCGGCAATCGATCTCAGCCCGCGAATTCCTATCGCTTCTCGGAGTACTCATTGCAGCAGCGGATCTTGTTCCGCTGGGCCGCCTTCACATGCGACCTCTTCAATTTATCCTACTCTCGATCTGGCGTCCCAGTCGAGACCATTTACAGACCATTCTTCGGTTTTTCTCCGGAATTGGTTCATCATCTCAGTTGGTGGAATTCCCCTCGTTTCTCCGAGAGGGTGTTCCTCTTTCTCCTCCTCAACGGAACTGTTCCTCTTCTCGGATGCCAGTCTGTCAGGCTGGGGTGCTCATCTGGAACCTCTGGGTCTCACAACCTCGGGTCTTTGGTCCCCATCGGGACAGTTCTCTTCATATCAACAACCTCGAACTCAAAGCGGTTTCTACTAGCCTTACGACAGTTTTCTCCTCTCATTCGAGGCAAATCTGTTCTAGTATCTACAGACAACACGACTGTTGTCTCTACATCCGCAGACAAGGGGGACGCACTCGCCTTCTCTGTGCATGGAAGCATGGCACCTTCTTCATTGGTGTCAGGTGTCTTCGGTACTCATTCAAGTCAGACATCTTCCGGGTCGTCTAAATGTTCTAGTGGACCAACTGTCCCGCAGGCATTCTCTTCTCCCTCGGAATGGAAGTTACTTCCTCGGATCGCGACAACTCTGTTTGCGATTTTCGGGTCTCGTCTGTCGATCTATTTGCTACCAGGCTGAACAACCAGCTTCCACTGTTTGTGTCACCGGTATCGGATCACCGGGCTTGGGCGATAGATGCTCTGTCTGTAAACTGGGATCATCTATTTGCTTATGCGTTTCCACCGTTTTTTCTGATTCCCTTAGTTCTAAGGAAAATCCTGCGAACTCAGTGCCGGATCCTCCTTGTAGCTCCACTTTGGCCAACGAGATCTTGGTTCGTGGATCTTCTGGATCTTCTGATAGACGATCCTGTAGAACTTCCCCAGGTTCCGGACCTTCTGTCACAAGGTCGGAACAGGGTCCTACACGACAATCCTTGCGCTCTTCGTCTTCACGCTTGGATGTTATCCAACAGCGAGTTAGACAGAAGAAATTTTCGGCAACAGTTGCCTCTATTATCTCTAAAGCCAGGAGACAATCTACTCGATCTGTCTACCAGGCAAAGTGGAAGGTCTTCCGTGATTGGTGTATCGCACGGCAGATTAATCGGTCAAAGCTCCTGTCAGAGAAATCGCTAACTTTCTAGTTTTTCTTTTTAACGAGAAAAAACTTGCAGTCAGTTCTATCAAGGGTTATAGGTCTATGTTATCGAACACTCTTAAGTTTCACAGATCCTCTTCCCTTGGTTCGGATCCTTATCTTTCGGAAATTATTCGTTCGTTTGAACTGTCTAGGCCAGTTTATCGTTCGTTAACTCAAAGTGGGATCTTTCTTGTGTTTTACTGGCTCTTACTAAGGCACCTTTTGAACCTCTTTCTGAGGCTTCTCTCCTGCACGTAACATGGAAGACGGTCTTTCTCATATGCAATGGCGTCTTCTAAACGCCGTTGCGAAATTCATGCCTTTTCTACTGAGGAAGGCTATTTACGCTTTAACAAATCTGATGGCCTGTATCTTTGAGCTTTCAACCTGGTTTCCTTGCGAAAACCCAGCTCCCTTCGGTCTGTCCCCCTCCGGTAGTTATTCCGAGCCTTGCTAGGTCTTGCGCCAGGGGAGATCCTGATCGGCTTCTTTGCCCGGTTAGAGCCTTGAAGTTTTACCTCCAGAAGGTTAAATCTTTACGGGGTCGTCGTCTTCGACTTTTCCTCCCAATAAAAGGGGGGGGCGAAGTTCGGCAGCATCAATATCTCGTTGGGTAGCCTCAACTATCAAGTTTGCCTATTCGGATCTTTCGGACAGGGATCTATCCTTTTTAAGAATTAGACCACATGAGCTCCGTGCTTTGTCTGCTTTCTTGAATAAATCTCCCATGGATGATATTCTCAAAGCGGCCTCTTGGAAGTCTTCTACTACGTTTTCTTCCTTTTATCTCCGCTCACTGGCTAACCAATCACAAACACTTGTGGATTTGGGTCCACTTGTAGTGGCTCAGACAATAGTTTAATCATCATGTCTGACGCCTCGGCGGCTTTGGTCGTTTCCTACTTCGGGTGTCGCTTCAATCAAGGTTCTTGTTAGCAACCTCCCGCCTTAGCGACGAAGTCATACCTGAAGTAATAACAGGTAACGTATTTAGCTATTAAAATGAAATTTTTGAAGTAAAATTAATTTTAATTAGTAAATACTTACCTGTTATTACAGAGTCCCACCTCCTCCCCGCTTGCTGGCGGTTGTATCCCTCGATGGCTTCATATACAATTGGAGAACGGGGGTTACACTTCGGTAACTAGGGGGTTTAGGAATGGTTTATTTGCGGACTCTGTTTTGGAAGCTGTGCACAAATAGACACATACCTGAAGTAATAACAGGTAAGTATTTACTAATTAAAATTAATTTTACTTCAAAAATTTCATTTTCAACCATTTCAGCTCAGTGAACAGTTCTTGTGATGGGGCATCAAAGTCTTTATCTAAAATAATTATGCAGCCCTTTTCTGAAATCTTAATATTTTATCAAGATACATTTTATTACAGTTTCCCCAGACTGCACAGCAATAATCTATGTGTGGCAGCATATAAGCATTGAAGAAGAGTTTTCTTGTATTGAGAGGTCAATAAAAGGTTTGATTCTTAAAAGTAAATATAAAAGAGAATTGCATTTTTTAGTGTATGCTCCACTGGATCTTTCCAGTTCAGATTCAAGTCAACATATACACCAAGAAGTTTTTCAACTGTAGTAAATTCTATGCTATTTTCATTTAAAGATAAATTTGGTAAGTCAATATTTTGCTTCTTATTTGATGGATATATAAACATTGCTTTTGTTTATGTGACATTGGGAATCATTTGATTTGGTTGCACCATTTTTCAATAGAAAGCAAGTCACTTTGAAGAGTGCTGTGGACAATATTTTTGGACTTGTTCATGGCTGATATTGTTGTATCATCAGCAAACATATCAACATAGGAATCTTGAGTATGAAGAGGAAGATCATTTATAAATATCAAAAAGACGATTGGTCCAAGGACAGAGCCTTGTGGTACTCCTGATTTTATTTCCTTATGTTCGGATGTAGAGCCAGATACACACACCTTCTGCATTCTTCCTGTTAGATCAGATTTAAACAAGTTTAGAGATCATGGACTTATTTGGTATAATTTCAGTTTTTGTAGCAAAAGCAAATGGTTCACTAAGTCAAACGTCTTAGTGAGTCAAGAAAAACAGTTCCAACTGATGAATTATTATTAATAGCATTATCCAGTCATCATTGATGCTGGTCAGAGCTGTTTCACAAGAGTGCTGACTGTTTGTGATGTAAGAGTTTATTGTCTTCAAAAAACTTTTAAGATGAAATGCAATAAGTTTTTCAATAATTTTTTGACAAAATGGGCAATATTGAAATTGGTCTGTAGTTATTTATATCATGTTTAGGTCCTTTTTTTGGATATAGTGTCACAGTACCGATAACTCACAATAGGGGAGAATCAGGCTGCATATTTTTCTCACCCTGTGACATAGGCATAACTTTTGCAATTAATTAATTTTTGGGGAATCATCCCTTTAGATAAAGACAGATTGAGTATTTTAGAGAGGGGTTTTGAAATTATTGTAGACTTATTTTGAGAACTCTTGCCCCAATTTCCCATCTATTTCAGTTGATTTTGTTATGTCTAAAGACTTCAACTGTTTAAAAAAAAGATTCTGAAAATCTTAAGAATGTTAAATAGTATAAGTATTCTTGCACTCAATGGGTTCAACCCACAACCTTTGGGTCTGTAGTCATGTATCCTACCACTGTGCTCTTTGTAATGATTGTTAATGATCTAATTAGTCCTGCTCCCCACTTGTTTCCCAGGGGGATTACCTTGAGTTGCTGGCAAACAAAAGAGCCTCTGGTTTTCTTTGAAATGAGAAACAAAGCTAATTCCAAATGATGTTGAAAAATGTCTTTTCCAGTGCATGCATTTTTTTTTTATCAAATCTGCTTTTTGCAGATTTAATGAAGCAGTAAAACTTAAAACAGTGAGAAAAATCAGCTTCTGGCAGTTTTTGTTGTTTTGTTTGACGTTTGTTTTTCATCATTCTTAGTTGTGAAGGGTTTCAGCTAATTCTCTATGCACGGATTGTACCATTGAATCGGAGGGGAGAGAGGGTTGATGTGATGTTGAAGCAGGGACCCAATAAGATCTGGTCAGCAGCCCAAATATTAAATTGCTTCAGTGAGATTACCCTTTACCTGAAATAGATGTGTTTTGATGCTTTGGCAAAAAGGGAAGGCCAGGAAGGAGCTCTCCCCTGTTTGCTCAGTGCTCATGCATATTGAAAAAATGAGGCCTCTAGGTACAGTAGCTGCTAGGTAGAGACCAGTTATTTTTCTACTAGCTGCTACTCGTAGAAGCTGCTACCTTCTCACTACATGTTCTTGTATTAAATAAGATAGCTGCTAGCTATTGGCTGCTTTTTATTTCTGTAAGGGCATACGATATTGTAGCTTAGAATCACAGTAAAGCAATTTCAAATTTTAAAGAAGATTTCTTTACTGTTTCCTGCCAGACTGATAGAGAACATACTGGATTGCCTGTTATTTTCAGAATCTGACCTGTTAGGGTAATGTCCCTGCAATGGTTCTGAATTTTGGACCTCATGTCCTTTCATGGAGATAACCAAGGTTTCCTAATGTTACATTAGGGTACCTAGGTTATCTTGGTAAGGTAAAGAGGTCCAAGATGTAGCGGAACCATTACAAGGACTTTACCTTAAGTGAATGTGCATTTCCAAACCTGACAGAGAAGATTTGTTAATGGATTATACTTTCATCTTGACAAGGTCAAATGCTCAACAAGATCACTAACAACTGTATGCACTTTTGTGTAAAATCATGCTCTTTTGTTTTTGAAGTTGCAGTGGCCATGACAGTATTTCAGTTATATAGTAATGTTAACCTAGTGTTGAGACGAGATAAACCCTGAGTGTAAAGTTGGCACCCAGGTAGACCCATCAACCTAGCTACCACCATGTCAGCTAGCAGGCTTCAATCAGACTGGTACTGGTACCCACTGCATTTAACCCTTTCCTCATATAGACTCATTTTGACGCACTCAATAGGTACCACATAAAGCCTGATCTGCAGAAAAACCCCAGTTAAACCTTACCAAATTTTAAATTTCAAAATCTTCATTTCCAGATCACTGAGGAGCAGCGAACAGCATAAAACCTGATCAGCCTGCGAGTTACTCGCAGGCTGATCTGGTTTTATGCTGTTCGCATAGGTCTTTTCATGGTGTCCTCTATGAGGGAAAGGTTAAGACCTAAATGATGTAAAGTCGACATCTATAACCACTTGGCCATGGACACCACTAAGCTGTAAAACCTGACTACGATTTGCTTCATGAAAATAATGCACTAGTTTATGAGTTTAACGAAGAGCTGCATATCATCTAAATGATGCGATCAACATGAATCCAAGCATTGGATACTTTGTCAAATGTTGCTTTGTCTGATACGAAATCTTTGTGAATCCTTTTGTTTTGGCAAAAGAATCCCGAATTGATATACATGTTTCCAGTGCAGAACAGTGAAACGCAATTAGCTATCATTTGATGAAATCAATACGGGGAACCAGTGTTTCAATATCGTAAGAACAAAACTATGTTACAGTGAAAAAAACCAATGTTAAAAAGATTCCAAAACCAACTCACAAAATATTTATCATTGCAGTTTCATTTCCTCTTGTGAGCTCTGTTTTCATGATAAAACAGTTAAATTGTCGACAGAGAATTAAAGCCACCTCTGCCATAGCGGATACAAGGAACCAGTAATAATGATCGGCATACAGATTTTGGCGGTGTTGTATGCTGTTTAAGTGGGTCTGTATGACAGATTTGACATTTATATGCAGCATCATGCAATGGTAATGGCACTGAGGTCTGGGGTGAGATGGAATTAAATGTCGTCTGCATGTAAAAACTGATGTATTGTTCACTGAGAGAAGGCAGAAGAAACATAGTAATTAAATAAAGAGCTTAAAAAAAAAAACAATTTGAGCATTTTGTAAAATGTTGAACACTAAATGAATTTCGGGAAAAACAATTTTACGTTTCTGATACTGTTGTCATGCATTTGTTCACAAATTTTTTTATAGAATCAAATTAATAAAACCTCCCCCCCAAAAAAAAAAAAACAAAAAAATAAGATCTATGAGATGCTTTAAAAGATGATAAACAATTTGTAAAAAGTATTGAATATTCTTCAGGCAAGCTTTTTCTAAGTAAGCGATTGAGTCTAGTAAGACATTTCTTCAGACAATTGAAGACTAAAGTGAGTGTAGGCTTCAATTGTCTGGAAAAAAGTCTTTAGATTCTTTTTGAGTCAGAAACAATTTATGTTGTAAATGGTAAAATAGAAAACAAAAAGGTTTCATTGAAATAAATTGCTGAAAAATTTGAATTTTCAGAGCTTCTGATTGACCACAGATGTTATTAACTCCTAACATATAATGGTGTAAGCTATCAACCAGACACCACAATCCTTGATAAATGTGGACTATATGGAAATGCCACTTAACATCCATTATGGGACTCCTCCTGGCTGAAGGGTAAAGTTGCTGACTTTTACACTCACTCAGCCCCTCATCGCTTGGGTTCGAATCTCAGCAGGGTTATTCGGATTTCATGTGAGGAAGCCTTCCACCTAATTAGCGGTAGGTCGGTGGTACTACCCGGATGCCTCAGTGCATTTGGGGTATTCCTCCACCTGTAATTGGTTGGACGTCGCTATATGACAGAAATACTGTCAAAGCGACGGTAAGCTCAGTAGTCAAGTCTTTATGCAAGACTGGTTACTAAATACTAATAGAGGAACAGTTACAGGAGTTTTTGCACCAGGGCCTCAAAAAGGGGTTTTCACTTGTAGATACCATGCTTCATTGGACCTTATTTAGTTATTGACTTCAGATATGTTGAAACTGTCTAACATTCTTCCAACCCGAAGGGTAGACTTTTAAAATGTCTAAAGCAATCCCCAAAATGTCTTTTCCTGACAATATTTCTAATGGAGTTGTTTTTTTTAAGTCTGTGATACGTGAAAGAAATTGTCTGATCTTGTCGGGTGGTGTTATGGTGTTACTTGATTTTGGAATATTATGTGCATTTTAGTAACCCTTTACCTTCTATAGATTATTTGTTTGCATTGTCAAACTGAGCAGAACCTTACCATCTGTCTGATCTGGGTCTACTTTGTTTGTACATACAATAGTGTGACTTAGATTCTACATGGTCCGCATGTCCCAAAAAAAAAAAAAAAAAAGATTCATATATTATTTTAAGCTAAGTAAGTCAATATTCAGCAGTTAAGAATTGTACACAAATAATCATGAGGTAAAAGGGTAAGCTAAAGGTTGAGGTCAAGCACAGAGGTCAAAGGTAAAAAAATGAATGACATTTTATTTGTTCAGGTTCTGACTTGACAAAGGATCAGTGGATTCCAAATAATTTGGGACAAATGTTTGTCTAATTAACCCCTTTTCCCTCATATAGACTCCTTTTGACGCCCTCAATAGGTATCACATAAAGCCTGATCTGCAGAAAACCACAGTTAAACCTTACCAAATTTAATTACAAAATACTCATTTCCAGACCACTGAGGAGCAGCGAACAGCATAAAACCTGATCAACCTGCGAATTACTCGCAGGCTGATCTGGTTTAAAGCTGTTCGCATAGGTCTTTTCATGGTGTCCTCTATGAGGGAAAGTGTTAAGATGGAGTGTTGTGTGCAGGATAAGCAGCTAGCAATTAAGAAATGTCATTTATAACATAAGATTTCACTGCCTTTGGTTGTTACTGCAGCCAGCACTGGGTGACCAGATGCATGATGTCTCAGTGATGAATAGGTACCAGGTGTCAGACCTGCCAAGGTTCATATCTAACCATAATCAGTTGTCACATTTGTCTGCAACTCTTAATATGTCTGGAAGAGTTATTCAGGGTCTATCTGTATTGCTAGAAAAATAAAGGTTACCATATTGTTTGTCCATGAAAATAAACTTGCCATGTTGCCAATATTATCTTTAATTTTCACAAAGAAATCAGTTAAAACCATTTCTGCAAGGTATTTTGTTAAAAAAAAAAGAAAGAGCAGGTCATGTAGGTCTCAAATTCATGCCAAGAGCATCAAATATTTTGCCTAAATATTTCAGAGTAACAGAAAACAACAGTGTGTTTCTGTGACCATGCACAGTGATGATACATTATTATATGAAAAAGATATTGTAGTTTCTGCATTTAAGAGGGAAAAAAAATATTTTGGTAGTTTTGTCAAGAAACAAGATTGGTGAAATTTACCCCTAAGTAGTATTAGTTAAAACGCTAAGGATGGTTTGTAGAGTTCCAATCTCATTAAAATCAGCTCCTTGTTTTTTGCTCCAATACTCTATGCTATGAAAATCTTACAACATCCCATGAAAGGTTTCCTCAAGTCGACCTTTACATCATGAATATTTATGAGAATATGATATTGATATTGTCCAATCAGAATACGCATTTCAAAACATTTGAATTTGAAAATTGGGATACCATAGTGATAACTGCAAAATTTAAATTTCTGTACGCTCCTGTCAACTTTCGAGTATTCATGAAGTATATCAACAATTTGATTAACTAAAAAAAAGTCAATGTCTCCAAATGACTGAAATACTGTTGTTGCGACGTTAAATACAATAAACAAACAAACAAAATCAAAGGTCAATTTTAGGCGATTTTAATGCGATGTCATCAGATCCTACCTAGTAAATGTCAGTTAGGATATGGTTTTAATGAGATTAGGGGAAGTCAAGCCTGATTGGAAGAAATGAAATGCTTGTATATATATCGTAAATGGACCATAAATGGACATCTGCTAAATGGAATTATGTTTTCAGTGATTGCTCCACCACAGTATCAAAACTGACTGTCACTATTTAGGTTATAGTTGAAGGGTATATGACCCCTCAAATGTGGGGAAACACCTCCAAGCCGTTATAATGGGTATCTCTGGAAGCTTATTTCATACAAGTTTCAATTAGTATTCTGAAGAAGAAATCAGACCCCCAAGGGGACGCACACATTTCTGCTAATGATAGTGTTTACAGAATAGTCTTGTTGAGTACAGATATAGCTGGGTTGTCCCACCATTTGTATTTTATTGCAAACACACACCACTTAATTGACCCTCGATGGAAAAAAAAATGCTGAGGAAATTGGACATATTGAGCTAAGTGGAACCCCAGAGGTCTTGTTAGGAAATGCTAAAACTTACCATTAAACTTGATGCTCATGACAGGGTGTCAACTGACTGATCTCAATCACTCAGGTTTGCAATTTGTGATTGATAAATCTATGCCTCTCTCTCTCTCTGTCACTTTGGTTTTAGACGGCAGCTGCTGTCGTCTTTAGTGGCTGGAAACGCTTACCAGGCATCGCTGACCTTGCTAATTTGTATATTTTCCATGACAAGTTTAACTGTACCTCTCCGTGTTAGTGCGGATCCACGAAATGCAATCTGCACTTACGAATACGATTGGAATATGTTACGCAGACCTTTTATTCATAACCAGTTACTTGTTCTTTGTAGTTATCTACTGGTATATTTTATAATGAAATGATTGTGAGAAACTGAAACAACTTGATGGAAGCCATTTTCGATATAAACAAATAAGTTTATTTTATGGGACCTCATAATGTACAGGAGAAACTTGATAGCAGTTGGTATGTAATGTCTATTAGTTGGGAGAATTTTGACAAATGATAATTGGTCCCCAGTGTTTTTTAGAATACGGGGACACGGTTGAGTAATGCCATGTTATGAGAATATGTCACCACTATCCTACCCCTCCTTAATGTAACAGTCAAATGGTAATCTTATGACATGTAAATTAAAAGGTTCACTGCATGATTAGACACTGTGAGTATGGATAGCTTTCATTCTGTCAAATGTATGATGGCAGGGAAATTTTAAAACAATATTTCTCCGTTATAAAAAAACGATAAGTGAATTTTTTATTTCAAATAAGTTACCTGAAAATTAAGATGTGCTTTATACGTAGCTGCGCCTAATCTGCCCGTGTGTACGGTAGCTCATTTGACCACTCTGTTTTCAGGATGAACTTTAAGGATCTCCATTCATCATTTGTCTGTCATTATCAGTTAGATTGTTTCCACTCTAGCATTTTGATTTCTTGAGCAAACTTGTAACAAAGTTGATTCTTTGAAAATGATCCTCCTAGGAGGCTGGCTACTCTTGTATATGATATTTAGTAGAAACTGAACATTCTTAATCCCTGAATCTGATGGTCAGAATTCAGTGTAATTTGGTCAAAATCTCAAAAGAAATTGCAATAACAAAGATGATCCTTTCAAAGTGAGGCTTTCTGATGGGGTATGGCTGGTCCAAATGAGAATGTGATCAGTCAGATGGTCAAATCTTGAATCCAGTTGCTGTTGGGGATCACCAGGTAAAATCCAAGTGGCCCTTTATTGGTTGAAAATTGCCTGGGATGTTCCTTGAGAGTTGTTCAAATGGTTCCCATTCCACTGCATGTCTAGGTCATGGGGCTAAAAATAGATTTTTAAAGTGAAATCTTTAAATAATCTTCTTCACTGAAACCGAAAGGCCTAGAGCTAAGATATTTGGTGTATGGCATTGTGTTATGGACCATTACCAAGTTTGTTCAAATCATGACCTATGGGTCGAAATTGGCCCCAGGGGTCAAATGCTTTTACATAGACTTATATAAGAAAAACTGGAAAAATCTTCTTGTCAGAAATCACAGATATTTAGTGTGTAGCATTGTCTTATGGACCTTTTCCAAGTTTGTTCAAATCATGACCCAGGGAATGAAATTGGCCTCGCCCGGGGGTCACATGATTTACATAGACTTATATAAGAAAAACTAGAAAAATCTTCTTGTCAGAAACCACAAGGCCTGGAGTTTAGATATTTGGTTTGCAATATGGCCTAGTAGACCTCAACTAAGTTTGTTCAAACCATGGCCCTGGGGTCAAAATCGGCCCTGCCCCAGGGGTCACTTGATTTTACATAGACTTATTTAGGAAAATACTAGAAAATTCTTCTTATCAGAAACCACATGGCTTAGAGTTTAGATATTTGGTGAGTAACATGGCCTTGTGAACATCTACCAATTTTGATCAAATCATGGCCCTGGGGTCAAAATTGGCCGTGTCCTAATGGTCACTTGATTTTACATAGACTTGTAAAGGAAACCTTCAAAAGATCTCCTTCTCAGAATTCTCCAAAGCCTGGAGTTAAGATGTTTACTTGTGGACCTCATCCAAGTTTGTTCAAATCATGGCTGTCAGGTGTCAAAATTGACCCCGTCCCATGAGTCACTTGATTAATCCCCCGCCGCGAAGCGGGAGGGGGGTTATAGGAATGCCCTTCGTCCGTCTGTCCATCCGTCAGTCCGTCAGTGTGTCCGAAACATTTTCGTGTCCGCTCCATATCTCATGAACGCTTGGACACATTTTCTTCAAACTGGCTAAAGTGTTAACCTCATTGAGCTGATGTGCAGAAGGCATGTGGCGGTCATGCTGGCTAAAGGGTCAAGGTCATACTTGAAGGTCAAATGTTATTTTTGTGCCCGCTCCATATCTCATGAACGCTTGGACACATTTTCTTCAAACTCAGCTAAAGTGTTAACCTCATTGAGCTGATGTGCAGAAGGCATGAGGCGGTCACGCTGGCTCAAGGGCAAGGTCATACTTGAAGGTCAAATGTTATTTTCGTGTCCGCTCCATATCTCATGAACGCTTGGACACAATTTCTTCAAACTCGGCTAAAATGTTAACCTCATTGAGCTGATGTGCAGAAGGCATGAGGCGGTCACGCTGGCTCAAGGGCAAGGTCATACTTGAAGGTCAAATGTTATTTTCGTGTCCGCTCCATATCTCATGAATGCTTGGACACATTTTCTTCAAACTCGGCTAAAATGTTAACCTCATTGAGCTGATGTGCCGAAGGCATGAGGCGGTCATGCTGGCTCAAGGTCAAGGTCATACTTGAAGGTCAAATGTTATTTTCGTGTCCGCTCCATATCTCATGAACGCTTGGACACATTTTCTTCAAACTCGGCTAAAATGTTAACCTCATTGAGCTGATGTGCAGAAGGCATGAGGCGGTCACGCGCTCAAGGTCAAGGTCATCCTTGAAGGTCAAAATGTTATTTTATGAGATTCATACATAACTCCGGAAAGTTAAATTGTCTTAAACTGATCTTCTATGTCTGCTACAACCATGCCAGGTTAAGGTGAACATAATCCTATGACCAAACAAATTCTAATATTTGGCCAGCAGCGGGGGATATAGCTGTCCTTGGGACTGCCTTGTTTTATATAGACTATTAGAGCTATGACCTATCAAAGTTTGGATGGCAGGTACAGTTTTTGTGTTGAATTAAGATGATCTTGCTGTACTTCTGCATACATTATGTATTCAGTATGACATGTAATTGAGGGCAATGTTTCTCAGGTGAGTGATTCAGGGCCATTTTTTTTTTTTTTTTTTTTTTTTATAAGAAAATTGATAAACATTGAATGTAATATGAAATGATGGATTTTTCTTTGCTGTTATGAAATCTGCACTACAATATTGTATGGACAAATAGGGGATATCCAGAACTGATATAAATGGGGTTTCCCATGTAGGTACAAACAAGGTGTCCATATAGTTGTTGATGAAAAGCATGCAGCACATCAGTAATTCTATTATTATTCCTTTTGGATCTTTGTTTATTTCTGTCAGTGAAAATCTGTACGCACATGGAACTTGGAAAAGTCACTGTGTTTGTTATTCCGGAGTAATGTTATTGAGGAGACCCTGATCTGACAGCTATAGGAAAAGGTTTGGGTTAGCTCTGTTTGACAAAGGGTCAAAAAGAATCTGTAGGAGATAAAGGGTTAATTCCCGTCTCTCTGTGTCACATGACCTATCTATTTATAATTTCATTGTGGGGTTGTCCTCTGAGTAAATCAGGCTTTAATGTAAGTAAAATTGTTGGAAGTGCAAGAGAGAATATTCAGAAATATGTTGGAAAAGCATTTTGTTTCATTTGTTGAAATCTGTGACATTTATTTGGCATATCAGCTTAGCAATACAGCTTGCAAGAGAATTATCATAAAAGCTATTGTGGTTTTGTCCCGAAGACTCACATTTGTGAGTAATTTCTTTTGAAGTGGGTCTTAATTGGCTTGTTGACTACATTCTTTGTTTGGTTTGATTTTGGCAGACGAAAATTGGAATTTCTGCGAAAAGCAAATCAATGCAACAGTCCTCTGTATGATGGTTCCTCTCTGATTGGTATTTTAGCTGTCAAGCAATTGATGTAAGGTATTGCCCCCCCCAAAAATCATCTAATAGTGAAATATTTATGTATTTGATAGGGTCGCCAGTTCTTCAATAACCTATGTGAACTTTGTTACGAATTTATGGATGTTTCTATTTGTTATTAATCAAATTCGTTTCGATAACATGATCAGAAGTTAATTATTCTATAAATAACTTCAGGAACCAGAGCATGTTCAGATCTATATTTCATGGAACATTTAAATTTAGATTTTCCCATGTCAATGATCTCCCTTATTTATTGACACAGACAATAAAGTTTTGCATAAATGGCATCTCTACCAATAGAAAAAGTCTTAAGTGTTTAAAGTCCAAAATGTTTTTGCAGAGAATAAGAAGTTTTGTGATTTAATAAAATATAAAAATTGAGCGTTTGTGACATGGGAATATGCAGGTATGTGTTTCAAATTCAGATTAAAATTTCCTTAATCTTCACTGCAAGTTTTTGATATTTTGCAAAATGATTCATATGTATATATGCGTATAAAGCATGCTCTTAAATAAAACAGTCTTTTGATTTCTTGGAACATTATTATAGACCTTAAAGTCGAAATTATAGTGAGAATCAGTCCATTTAAGTATAACTGGTATTTTTTTTATTTTTTTTTGCATCATTGTGGCTCTACTTCACAGAAATATAGAGCTCTAGATAATGTTTGCATGAAATGGGTATATACTATGTACTTGCATATAAATGGGTTTTTATGCAATTTTAATAGGGTTTTTTGACAATGTGAATTGGGCATTCTGAATACATGTAATTTGTATCCTGTACAACTGTTAACATTTTAGCTGAGTTTTCAAAAATTATCTTTCTTTTAGTTACCCTGATTCTGAAAACCCTTTCTTTTATTTAACCCTTTCCTCATATAGATCATTTTGACGCACTCAATAGGTACCACATAAAGCCTGATCTGCAGAACTCAAACCTTACCAAATTTAATTGTAAAATCCTCATTACCAGACCCCTGAGGAGCAGCGAACAGCATAAAACCTGATCAGCCGCAGGCTGATTGGTTTTATGCTGTTCGATAGGACTTTTCATGGTGTCTCTATGAGGAAAGGGTTATTGCCAAAATTTACCGGGTAAATACTCACATAGCTGATCTATTATTATGAAAAATGGTTGTTATATAGATGCTGTATAGGAATCTGCTGGGCACATGTTCATCACAGGCTGTCCCATCCTACACTCATGTGCAGGGATACAGAGATATAAATCACATTTAGTGAAAGTTGGATCCTCACTGTATGCACATGTAACCTGTAGAAACTATATTTTAGGACTTTAAAAATGCCTCATGTATAATCTCAATCTTCAATGTTTCACGTCATTTTGTTTTTTCACAGGTTTAAACCCTCCTTTAAGTTGTATTTTCTTCAGTAATAAAACAAAAGTAGGGCATAAAATATGCTCCAATCTATTGCTGAAAAATATGTCTCATTACGTTTTTAAATAACCTCAAAAAAGTTAACACAAACAAACTGTTCAATATTTTTCCAAGGTGAGGCCTTTTTAAAGTCTTTGAGTAAGAATGGGTATTTTCCCATTTCTTTATCTATAATGTAATTGTAATATTGATTTAATGATGGCTATTGCGGGCATATTTCGTTAGAATAACCTATTTGTTTAGATTGTTATCCTGCTGGCTTTGATCAAGTTACACTCCATGCTGATCAAATTTGGCACAACAATGGCAATAAAAAAATCACCGCTGTTAGAATATTCATGAGAAAAATGATTGAAAATTATGATGTAGAGAGACCCTTAATTTGACTGAAAGACAAGGAGTTAATTGTCACATAGAATGCATGTATATAATAATATTGTTATCATCAGTGTGAGATTATGATTATCAAAATATGTACCAAAGAACCTGCTTGAGATACTTATTGTGTCACCTGCTGCAAGTAGATAGAGATCACTTCTCCGTTGTCTGTTTGTCCGTCTCTTCACAGTCTGTCAGCATTCACATATAGATACTTTAACAGGTAGCTTTAGGAACAGTCAATTTCAATAAATTTCCTTTGATGTCATTTATTCTTTTAGGTTTTATGTGGCTATGATTGATTCGTATGTGGCCAGAGAGAACAAAAGATTAGCCACATATGTATCAATATATGAGAATGTCCGTCTGTCTGTCACACTTGCTCCCATTTTTCCTATGATGCTTTTGTCAGCAGGTGACACATGTCTTCAAAGGTACACTTCCCTTAGGTGTTACCTTACCCCTTTGTCCAATGAAATAAAGCACTAGATTGTCAAAACGTATTATGATTTTATCAATAAATGCAACTTTGAGTCTGCTTATCCATAAATTTTAAAGGGAAAAAAATATTGGAGGAATTTTTGATGCACTCATTATTTACAAATGGCATCTAATTTGAAAAAGAAATTTACCAAATATAAAAAAAAAAAATGATGATATTTTGGGACCTATTGATTCATGAACACTAAATAAAGGCATGCTAAAGCAGAAAGTACTCGGACATTGATCCACTCTTCTGCCAATGGTTTGTCAGAAGGAGAAATTTGAAATGACATGTCAAATTTTAATATCAATGAAAAAACCCTTTTTATCAATATTATTCAAAAATTCTAGAATAACAATAGCATTGAATGGTTCTCTGAAATCTTTTCAGACAGGAACTTGGAACATATTGACATTCCCCTGTTAATGTAATTAATCCGTCTGGGATGTATATGTGTTCTTGATGGCATGAGAAAATCAAATTAGCCTCTGACCTTGTGAATTAGTCTACCAGACCATGTTACACTAAAATATCAGGTTTTTTTTCCTGACTACTGAAATAGGCCCTTTGATTCTGGGAGTAGACAATTCTGGATAAACAAACACTGTGGTTTTTTCAAGTTAAACTGCTGGTACATACATTTTATTAAATTAACGATCTGCAACTTTCTAATGTGCAAAATGCTTTTCAGAAATATTGCATGAACACTTTGTTTGTAACTACATTGAAAATTTTTTTTTGTTAGTTCCGGTTATTTCTATTGAAAAGTCATGTTAATGTTTTCCTTTAACCTTTCCTCATAATACTCTTTTGACGCCCTCAATAGTATCAATAAAGCCTGATCTGCAGAAAACACAGTTAAACCTTACCAAATTTAATTGTAAATCCATTTCCAGACACTGAGAGCAGCGAACAGCATAAACCTGATCAGCCTGCGAGTTTACTCGCGGGGCTGACTGGTTTTATGCGTTCGCTAGGTCTTTTCAGGGTTTTCCTCTATGAGGGAAAGGGTTTAAATAAATTTTATATATATTTTTAAACTGTTAATATTCTGCTGAGGACAATACTAATGCCGCATCAGAACTTTGAATTTGGTTTTTAGTTGTGTGTGACATAATCATTCACAACAATATACTACTTTTGAGCATTTGATTCTTTCTTTGAAAACCGAAGAAACCTCTCAGTTTTGTAAAACTTTAAAAATGTTTAAAAATAACTCTAAAAAACAGCACTTGCTGAGATGAGCAAAAAAAATTGAAAAATCAGTTTTGTGTCAAAAATAAGTATTTACGAGACACAATAATTACCTGTGGCATTTAAAAACACATAAGAACTAATTTCTCCATGATGTTGCCCACTTATCAATTACCATGCGGAGGAATATAGTTGTTTTGATGCAAAAGGGGGCTCGTAAATAATTTTGGATAGTAAATATGCGGTTTTTTGGTCATTTTATAATGTTACAATTATCCCCTGTAGAAAGCTTGGAAGTCCAATACAAATCCTTTGAAACTATTTTTATCAACCTAGATATTCTAGTGGTTATTTGTTACACTATAAATGACCGAAACTTGCACATAACCTTTGCATAATTTCTTCAATCTATAAATAGATACTGTGGTAAGATACTGAGTACAATCAAAGTGCTGGGTAGCGCTGAGAGAACAGGATTGTCTCATTTCTTTTGTTTAATTCAAAATAAATTTAATAAACCAGGATCAAATTTTCAAAGGATGCCAATAAAAACCCAAAGTTATAAAACCCCCTTTAGCCTTGCATTTAACAAGGCAGATACAAGAAAGATGAACTCACCATTTGTTTCAATGGACTGCTAACAAATAGGACAACGTCACTCTTACTCCCTATTTCTCTTTTCCTACAGTTTCTAAGTTTATATCACTATGCATCTCTGATTCAAAAGGAAGCAATCTTAAACAGCAATATTTCATTGTTTTATTTAATTTCAGTATCTTCCCAAAAGAAAAAATTTAAACCAGCAGATTCTCCCTCTTTCACTTCAGATAACACAACTTCAGTGCCTCCAGCACTTTGATTCGAATTTTGTATTCAAAATTTCAGTAGCAGATCTTTTAAAATTTTTAAGCGGGGGAGGGGGGGGGGGGGGGGGGGACAAGTGGTGGGAAGGGAGTGGGGTACCTAATGTTCGTGATGGAGTGCTCAGTGAGCATAAGGCCCATCATTTGCTCTGTTTTCCTTTGTACATCTTGGTATCGAAATCTATATTGTGTGTTGCGTCGTACCTTAAAATAAAAAGTAAATCAATAGAATTGTACCCACTAAAAATTCACATGCTGGCCAACTGGGTGACACAAGCCTAGTGTTCCCCAAAACCCCAGAGTAATCCTATTATGATACTTAGATGGAAAATAATTTTAACAGACTTTGCTTGATATCTAAGTGCCTTTTCTTGAAGCTTTTGATGAGACAGACGTTAATGATAGCTAATGATGAAATATGGATGCCCCGGTTAAACTGATCAGGATTAGGGCTGAAAGTTCATTCCAGTTCACAAAGTCGATTTAATTATTCATTGGCTTATCATGCAAAGTGCTGTTGCATCAGAAAGAAAAAAAACAATAGAAAGCCTAGTGAAGCAAAATACAATCATGTATACACATTGGCTTTTCATGCAAAGTGCTGTATGCATCAGAAAGAAAAACACACATTTGAAAGCCATAGTGAAGCAAAATACAATCATGTATACACATTTGCATTTCAGTTATGGCTTTGATTGAGTTTAATTAGGTCTGAGGATTAAAGTCTTTTTAATCTTATGATCCAGACCTTATGGACCCAAATTTCTCATGAAGAAAATAGAAACATTAATGGAAGATAATATGGGTTCAATTAATGAACTGTTTTAGTTAGAGGAGTTATTGCGAACACCCTTAGTTTGTCGTGTGTCATCTATTCTGCAAATGCTAGAAGAAATTGATAAAACTTGGCAGGGATGATAAATTGGAGATCCTTCACAAAAATTGTTAAAATGGGCTTGATCCATACAAAACTTAGTTCCCAGGGAAACAAAAATATTTTTTTCTTTTAAAAATGATGTTCTAAACCTTGTAATTATGTTATTGGATGGCATTGTAATTATTTGACAACATTAACAAAAAAAAGCTGAAACATTAACACAATAAGCTAAGATTGATTTTAATGTGCTCTATCAGAACGGGCCCAAAACTCAATGTAGTTCAACATTCATTGTGCCTGCAAAATATAGAGCTACGCTATCTTATCTGTGCACTCTCCCTCAAAGAATGATTGGATATGTCAACTCCATCATGGTGCTCTCTTAAATCGTTTATTGAAAGACCATTTATTTCAGTTGGCAGGATTATCATAGTGTCCTAATCTAACAACATTGAGGAGACCCCTGTCTGTGCATCTTTAAGAGAATGTACAAAACTCAAACTCTTTGCGATATCTGATATCGGACGATAGTCAGCCATTGCTAGAACTACAGCATAGACGATCTTGTGCAATATTTTTTGTAAATGTTGTGCGTACTTGAGGGGTCTATTTTTGCTATAATATTTCCCCAATTAAATTTTCCCTTTTGAGAAATTATTGAAATTTAAACCAAACTTCGATATTTTTTTTGTCAATTAAAAATGGGTAACTTCTTTGCACAAACATTGGTGTAATCAGGCCGCATGTTGAAAAAGCCTGAATGGGCTTGGTGATGCGTCAATGGGGTAGAGGGTTAGACAAGGAGAGTGACGTCACCCCTAAATGGTTAGAATGGTTCAACTTGGGCCCAAAATCTGTTTTTAGATGGTAGCTTGCTGCCCCTTTAGTGGCTAGAATTGCTTACCAAGCATCGCTGACCTTGCTAAATTTGCATATTTTCCATGACAAGTTTAACTGTACCTCTCAGCGCTTAGGCGGATCCAGGCAGTACGATTCTGCATTATGATACGAATGGAAATTGTTACACAGACCTTTTATTTATAACCATAACGCTATTCATGTGCTGTTGTTTTTAAACGTGTTATTTTGCTCTGAAAACATATTT
>CM037786.1:12994918-13044918 GCA_021229015.1 Solen grandis | reverse complement strand
ACTCACCTTACCTCTACATGAAGACCTGTTGGGGTATTTATCACCGCTAGTGATAAGTCTGTTTTTATTTGGCCTAAATTAACAATGAAAATGATGTATAAAACCAGTATCTTTAACTTTATATTTTAACATCAACTAGAAAACAAGGTTGTATAACACAACTAATCCAACTCAGTACTCAGTGAGTTGAAGCAGAACTTGGCGCATGGAAATGTCTGAATAGAAATTTGATATAAACAGTGCAGAGGTCATTACCCTTTTTAATCAAAGAATCTATGAATGAAATGAAACATCTCTTAACAGACATACAGCAAACTTTTTTCTCACAGGTTCTTCTTTGTATTTTTGTTCTATCTGGATTCCATTTATGATTTTAGTGTACATTTAGACTTATCCTTATACATCAACTGGGAAAGAGAGATAGTATACAACTGCAAGCTGTAGACTCTTATGTAACCAGGTTATAGGAGTTGTCTCTGGTGTAACAGGGTTATTGAAAGCACTGGTGCATCCAGGCTCCTTGAAATACAGCTGTAAGTTGCTGAACACAGACATCATCAGTGGATTGGCCACCCTTCGCTGGGTGTTTCGCCCCTTATCTTGGTACACCCTCCAGATGGCGGGCAGCAGTGGTGATCAAACACTGCTGGTATATGATGGCTTCCATGTTGGATCGCTACGCCTTAGTCAGAGCCAACTGGATGCTCTCTCCGCTGCTTGTGCTAAGTCCTGAACCGTCACCTTCCTGGTTTTGCACTGTATTCTTAGGGCACCTAGCATCCGCCACAAGTACTGGGTGGGGAACCCACGGCATCCAACTTTTACAGGAAATACTGTTGTCTTCCAGCCATTTTCTCTACATTCCTGTGCCAGGTCCTTGTATTTTAGAAGTTTCCTCTCGTAGGTTACATTGGTTCTTTCCTCCCAGAGAACTGAGAGCTCCACCATGATCAACTTCTTAGGTGATGTGGACCAGAAGACACTGTCTGGTCTCAGTCTTGTTTGCACAACATCAGGGTACTTGAATTGCTTGATGAGATCAACTCTCATTTCCCATCCTTTAAAGTTACAATACTTTCCAAAATCAATGCTATAAATACAGAAGATAGGTGAAAATATGAAAATTCAATCTTTCTTTTGACAATATGCAAAATATTGTCTATATAGGTCAGACGATTAGCCCGTTTGATGTTGATATAATCACCAGTATATTAAATGACTGTAGGAAATTAATTTCTCTTAGACTATCACAAAGATTTCCCGAATATTTACACAAAGACTTCCGGAATCGATTGAGTTTTGTCACGATATCAGATTGGCCCTCGTAGGTCATGCATAATATTAGGCGTTTGTAACCAGAAAGCCCTTCGTTCAGTTAACCATAATGCTAGCTACTGTTATGGATTTGGTTCCCAGCTTACACTCTATACGCTATGATACAACATGGATACAAAGGCTAACATTATGGACTTTTAAGGGTAACTGAACGTGGGGCAGGTGTCCCTATGTATAATCCGTGCACAGGGTGAATGTTGAGGTGTGTGTTTATACTACGGTATATGTATCAGGCACATGCTGGCCAAACAATTCAGTAAAGTTCTTTAGAGAAAATGAAATAACGTGTTCCCTAGTTGCATTACTTTTGTTTTTCATCAGAGAAATATTTCAAGCACTGTACTCACAGATGAAGTGGTGCATGCACTTTAATTTTTAGATGACTTGCTTTTTATACGCCCGAAGGGCTGTATTATGTTATGCCGCTGGTCGTCCGTCCGTCTGTCCGTCCGTCCGTCTGTCCGTCCGTCCGTCCGTTAGCAATTTCGTGTCCGCTCTGTATCTTTTGAACCACTTAATATAAATGAAAACTATTTGGCAGAAGTATCACCCAGAGTGAGAGGATGTGCAGAACATAGGTTTCAGATGGCTAGGTTCAAGGTCAAGGTCACAATTCAAGGTCAAATATCTTAACTGGGCAAATAAGTATATTTGTGTCCGCTCTGTATCTTTTGACCGCTGGATGTAAATGGAAACTATTTGGCAGAAGTATCACCCACAGTAAGAGGATGTGCAGAACATAGGTTTCAGATGGCTAGGTTCAAGGTCAAGGTCACAATTCAAGGTCAAATATCTTAACTGGAGCAAAGTAAGTATATTTGTGTCCGCTCTGTATCTTTTGACCCGCTGGATGTAAATGGAAACTATTTGGCAGAAGTATCACCCACAGTAAGAGGATGTGCAGAACATAGGTTTCAGATGGCTAGGTTCAAGGTCAAGGTCACAATTCAAGGTCAAATATCTTAACTGGAGCAAAGTAAGTATTTTGTGTCCGCTCTGTATCTTTTGACCGCTAGATGTAAATGGAAACTATTTGGCAGAAGTATCACCCACAGTAAGAGGATGTGCAGAACATAGCTTTCAGATGGCTAGGTTTAAGGTCAAGGTCACAATTTAAGGTCAAATATCTTAACTGGTGCTAAGTTAGTATTTTTGTTTGTGTCCGCTCTGTATCTTTTGACCTGCTAGATGTAAATGGAAACTATTTGGCAGAAGTATCACCCACAGTAAGAGGATGTGCAGAACATAGCTTTCAGATGGCTAGGTTCAAGGTCAAGGTCACACTTCAAGGTCAAATATCTTAACTGGTGCAAAGTAAGTATATTTGTGTCCGCTCTGTATCTTTTGACCCGCTGGATGTAAATGGAAACTATTTGGCAGAAGTATCACCCAGAGTGAGAGGATGTGCAGAACATAGCTTTCAGATGGCTAGGTTTAAGGTCAAGGTCACAATTCAAGGTCAAATATCTTAACTGGTGCTAAGTTAGTAAAGAGGTAACTCATGATTAAAGCACTATTCACATAATAAGAAACATGAAAAACCTATTTGTAGCCACTGTTATAATAAAGCCCTTGAAGATTAACATTGCCAATCCTTCTTGTTGAAATAATACTTTATATATACATGTTTGTGCTTATCCTTTTTGTCTTAGGATATTCCCTGACAATACATACCTTCGGGCGTATATTGCCCCGCTGTCAGCGGAGCTCTTGTTATATTTATGTAAATAAGGCAGTTTCCGGGACTTGTCAAAAACAGCCGAATTGGTGGCCGTGAAAATCCGTACTTTTTTATTTGATTACCGTATTGTAGATAATCTGTAGGTAATATAAGGGATCAGGAGAGTTTTTATGAACGTTTTCATTACCAAAGGTCCATCATAGATGATAAATGTCCATGATTTGTTACAAACTGAGAGTTTCAAAATATTCGAGTTAAATTGAAGAATCTGTAGTATTGCATCTTTAAGTGTTTTCATCTTATATCTATCACTACCAATAGTTTTTTTATGTTACCTGCTGTAAGCAGAGGTGACACATAGAGGTCACTTTCCTTTGTCTGTCCTTCACACTTTTTCCGCACGCTTCAGCAGGTGACACATGTGTTTCAAAGAACACTTTTGTTTTTACAATTTAAGCATTTATTTTATGTTCATTGGAAAACAAGCTCTTACAACTTTAACTATATAATCTTGATGGGTTGCACCAGTATTTTTGTGCCTGGGAAGACCATGAAAAGTTTTGCCTCATTGGGTTTGAGCCCTCAACCTTCCAATGTTCATGTGCAATAACTTTGGACCATGGCGCTTTTAATATTGCAATAGTTCCTGGGTTGTACTAGTACTTTGCACCCAGGTCTTGAAAAATTCTTGCTGCTTGTGGGAATCAATCTTGTGACCTTCGTATTCACTGGGCCACATTGGTCTAATAGAAAACCTGATAATTAAGAGATAACACGATCAGACAAACATTGGCATGTTGTGTTCATTAGGAGAAATGTGCAAATCAGTGTGCATGATGTGTGGTGAACGTCACATAGTCGTGTAATGATTGTATGTATGTTGCCTGACAGTTACAGTATATTACAGGCCTTATAAAATAAATAAACATGTCATTAGTTCTAGAGCAATGTCAGTCACAAGTGTGTATTGTCTGGTCATGTAAATGTTGCTGTCATTCTTAATTATGAAGGAAACCATAAGAGCTTTTGTGCATTTACAGTTTATGAATTTCAGGATCTGCACGTGCTCTCCTGAAATGCGTGCCGCATGCTCTCCTTAATCCAAGTTGTTCATGTCTGATTCAGCAAGAATACCACTCGGTCAATTGAGGAAAAAAATCCAACTAAATTGTGACTTTGTAATTGATTATTTTTGAGACATCGGCATGAGGTAGCAGCTTGTTTTCAAATAAATTGACACCTTCCAAAATATAAATAAGACTTTTTTGTATGTGTGACACATCTCCTTTTCCCTTAATTAATTCAAGTGAAATATATAAGAGGTGGGGAAAATTTAAAAAATGATTCATGTGATTTCTCAATGTAGCGATTCATTGAATACCGGCGAAAACTTAGATACAAGCCCAGTCCCTTGATTTAGCCCATATTCTTTATAAATTTATGGGCAATTTTTCAAGCTTGCGATTTTGGATTCCTAGAGCTCTGTCCTTGGTCCCTAGATAGTATATCCCATATAATTTCTATGCAATTTCTGGAAGTGGATATCAAAACCTATATGTATCTAATTTAATCACTTGGTCTAGATGGTTTTGTTTTTGTTTTCACACATCTTCAAACCTCCAGAGAGTACATAGGTGAATCATTATATCAACATGGCCATGTAATAAGTATTTTCGCACCTACTGATCATGTAACAAACCATGACGGGTCTGCATGATTAATCATTTGTCATTAAAGGAGCCCATTTTGTTTGTGTGTTGTTCTTTTTCTCTGTAATCATTAACTTGGAGAACCACAGCATTATGTTTACTGTTTATCACACAAATGTAAAAATTACACAATGCTGCCATATACATAAACTAAAACAAAGGATTTCAATCAAATTATCGGTTAAAAAAACAAATTTATTTCTGATTAGATTCTCACTATGAAAGCTAAAAATGAAGCAATATCTATTACATCTCCGCTCCACAGAAGTGGGGTCTATATCAGAATTCGGCTCGTCCAGTCCCGTCCAGTCCTACACTCATATAAGACATGGTGGGATGTGGGGTAATTAGTCCCCTACCGGCTTCGCCGAAGGGGACTATAGGTTTGCACTCCGTCCGTCCGTCAGTCCGTCCGTCAGTCACACACATGTTTTCCGGACTTTTTTTCTAAACGCTTGCAGATATTCATCTAATTTTTGGTGTGTGAGTCTACCACCATGACTTACAGATCAAATTTGAGTTTCGTTCCGGTCCATTGATTTTTGACGGAATTACGACCCTTGGAATTAGAAAATATCGTTAAAATAGCAGTTTTCCAGACTTTTTTTCTAAACGCTTGCAGATATTCATCTAATTTTTGGTGTGTGAGTCTATCACCATGAGTTACAGATCAAGTTTGAGTTTCGTTCCGTTCCATTGATTTTTGACGGAATTACGGCCCTTGGAATTAGATTTTTTTTTAAATAGCAGTTTCTCTGCACTCAGGTCTTCCTCCACCTGTAATTAGCTGGATGTTGTTATATGACTGAAATAAACAGGTTGTGTTTGTGTGTATGTTGGGGGGTCTTAGTTTTCCATTTGCCGGTAGGGGACTTAGTATTGCCTAAGCAATACTTTCATAATACTTGTTAATTCTCATTTATAGTTCTAGTGATAAGGTAGTGATTTTAAATGGATTGTATGAAACGCTTATAACAGGGAAACATTTATACTTTCTAAATAGAAATGGAAATAGAATAAGAATAATATGAACAGGACAGTGATTCTGGTATGTAGGTCTATGCTCAAAATGTTTGAGACCCATCATCAGGAACAAAATGAAAGTGTTACCATGGTAACGGTCCCATGTTTATGTATGTTATGTATGTATGTTACAGACCACTCCTACTCCAGGTAGGGTGCGACCCTGTGCCAACACATACTACGGGTGCTGTCCTGACGGTGTAACAGCTGCCCGCAAGGAGGGATGTACTACAAGACAAGGTAAATTTTCCTTACCTACAGACGCGTGGGAGATCAGGGGTTCGATTCCATGTTTGAGAGCCATTTTGTTGCTCTTGTCTTATGTTGAGAAATAATTACAACACTTCTTGCGCATTTCAAGTTATATTTGATGTGTTCAATAGAAGAATAAGTAAAAACCAAAGACATAACAACAGTTAGTCATACATACATAAAACTGTCTGATGATAGTCATGTAATAAAGAATATCAATTTTTATCCAAATAGAAATATTTACAGATTCTTAATTTATAAACACATAAAATCTGACATGGTTGATAATTCAATATCTATCAATATAAGATTGATATAGTTAAGTCATTTATGTCACTTGTCTAAACAAATTCTTTCTACAACATGGGCAGATTAGGCGCAGCTACATATAAGGCACATCCTAATTTTTAGGGTAACTTATTGGAAAAAAAAACAAAAGCAAAAAAAAAACACTTATCGTATCGTTTGCGGCGAAATCTTGTTTTGAAATTTGTGCCATCCTACATTTTGACAGACTGAAAGCTATCCGTACGTCACCGGGCTAATCATACAGTGAACTGTTTTATTGACACATGGCATAAGATTACCGTTAGACCGTTACATTAACGAGGGGTAGGATAAAGGTTTTCATAACATGACATTACTCAACCGTGTCCCCGCATTCTAACACTATGGACCATTGTCACCTGTCAAAATTCTCCCAACTAACAAATATTACATAACAATTGCCATCTGTCAAGTTTCTCCTGTACATCATGAGGTCCCGTAAAATAAACTTATTTGTTTATATTGAAAATGGCTTTCATCAAGTTGTTTCAGTTTTTCACAATCATTTTATCATGAAATATACAAGTAGGATAACTAATAAGAACAAAAGCAATAACCTGGTATTGTTTATCATGATTTGGTATAGACTTTGTAGCATATTATCGTATTCATTGGCTTTCAGTATATCCATTTTCTGAGATCGTATACCAGTAAATTTCACTTCTTGGTGATTGAAAAAAGAAACCAGAAAAGCTGTATATCATCATATAAGGTGCACCCCCTCTATAAACCTGAATTATCTGGAAAAAAAGTGCCTGATCTGCCGGTGTATACGGTATTAAAAAAGTCTTACATACATATAAATAAGATGTATTTACCAGATCTATCCCATACACAAAAATATTAGTTATTGCTTAAAAGTAAGAGCTCAGTCTTAGTACTATAAAGTTATTAATTTTTGTAGACGTTGAATCCATTTTTGTGTCACCTGCTGTAAGCAGAGGTGACACATAGGGATCACTTTTCCATTGTCTGTCCTTCACACTTTTTCAGTCATGCTTCAGCAGGTGACACAATCATGTGTTCCAAAGACAACTTTTATTAAAATAATTTCATGAAGGTAAATATGCATATATTCACACTCGTGAAATTGTAAATGAAAGACTTTTCATGGGGTTAATATCCAGGGATAAGACCATTAACAGAATTGACAAAACTTAGTCTTGGGCGACATAAATGATTTAACACTTTAAGGACTCAAGTGCTTCAGTGCTGCGAATCAAAATGATTCTTGGGCTGTGACAAAATGTGCGGGAGTAAGATATAGTAACCAGTCATGCTTTTTCAATCACTTGCACACAACATAAAATGAACAGGTTCTTAACACAACTTGGCTGAACAAAGGATCACAACAGCGTTGGATACCCATGGCTGCCTATTATATCTGTCAGCCATGGGATACTTGGCTAGCACTTTATCGTTATAAGGATATTCATTTCGTCAGTCAAAATACTGCTTACACAAATGAGTACTCTTCAGTTGGAGATCTAAAATCTGTAAGTCAGTAAAGGTTTGTCTAAGTGGTGTAAGTATGAGAGTTTCTATATATTGGTCCAAAAATCCCAACTACCTAGTGGGCTGCAGATAATGGTGCAGCTTTTCAAATTATCAATAACAAGCAAATGCTAACTAATAGTCCCATGGGGGATGTATGGAATGAGCGCTCGTGGGTTTCCGACACTTGGAACCACAACTCTGCAGAAATAATTTTACATAACACAGTGACATGATATGAAAAACAGCTACATAAAGGTATAATTCTATGAAATTAGCATTCTGTACACCTGATTTTATATATCATTTAGATCCTTGTAAACACTCTAAAACTTACCTCAGTCTCCTTAGACTTCCTGCAACTCCAGGACATAAACAGATATGACATAAACATATTACCACAAACTGTCACAAAACATTGAGAACAACATAAGGGTGCCAAAACCCTCTCATTACTTTCACCACAAAAATTCAGGGATGCATGTGTTTCACTAGTGTTATGGTTTCTCTTAAATATTTTGTTCTTGCTTACAATTTTAAAAATTTAAATATTTTTCTTGTCCCATTTTCCTTGCATATTCAGGATGGATTTATTATATTGTATTTTGTCAAATAAAATTTGTAAGTGGCATATTATTATGAACTATCTTCTAACCATATGGTAACTAAAGCCTGTGAAAGAGTTGGCGTCCCTAGTTTGAACAAGGTTATGTTGGCAATTGCATTAGAAATGGAGCAACTAAATTTAATATAAACCTCCTCTGTCAATATTAAGGAAATAAAAAACAGTTATGGTAATTGGGTATGATGATTAAAATATATAGCATATTTAATGACTTAGATGTATTCCTCTTCAAATTCCATCTCATCACAGTAGAGGCTTTATTATACTGGTTGCAATGAGCATAAAAACATTGCAGTGCATGTGCACTAGGTTATATAGATAAGACTGCGGTATGGCATGTAATGTAGCTGGTGGTAATTTGGAGACAATTATTTCAGGAAGATTTATTCATTTTGAACAAGTTTTAAGAAGTAATCAGTATATTTGGAACTGCTGGTAGTAATGTAATTTTCCCTGAGTAGTAACATCAGGGTCTATTGTTGATTTTCGCACGGGAGATTCCAGTGAATGTCTCAGTGATGGATAAACCTGTCTTGCGCTCACCATGTCTGACAACTCAAATGTTTAATGCAATATCATGATTTGATATTGAGGGTTGACTGTGAAACTGTTTTAAGTACATATAGAAATAGAAGGAGATGGAAGAGTTTTGTGGTCAGCCTTCAAATTATGTTTTTGCCATATTCTTAAATGCATGAATGTGAGAATAATGAGCTAGTTCTGTAACTGCATTACAAATTACTGGAGGTTTCTTAGAAGAGTTAGTCACTTCTGTAATGTATTTTTGAAGAGTTTTCTAGTTTAAGTCATTAAGAGTCCCATGCTGATGAGGTATGTAATTTTCCTATGTCATTTTTATGCCCCCACATCAATAGATCTGGGGACATTTTGTTTTTGGCCTGTCTGTTTATCTGTCTGTCTGTTTGTCACAAAACTTAAACCTTGACCATAACACAGAAGTCTTTCCACCTACAGCCTCCAAACTTCACAGGTGTTTGCATCTTGATGAACTCAGGTGACCTTGACCTTCAAATAACCTTGACGCTTAAGGTCTAAGGCGCCCCACGGGGGCATGGTGATCATTCAAATGTAGCGCTTGTTGAAACATGTCAAGAAAACATGACCAGGTTTAAATATGACGAGCAAGACCTAGTGCTAAATTGTACTTAAATTCTTGAATTAGATAGAAACACATTTTACTATTCCTGTTTTAACCAACTATTCATGGACATGACTAAATAAATACAAAAATATCACCTTATAGTAATAACTAACACTGTTAACATAGAAGTACATGTATTTGGTTATTTCTTCCTAAGAATATTAGTATTACTTAATACTAAGTTTTGTTTGTGGAATTTAAGCAAGTTCTTCAAGATAGTTGTAAAATTGAGCTGACTTGTAGTACTGGGGATGGACTTTGACTGACTTGAGCACAAGTAGAGGATAAAACTAGCAAACCTCAGATTTGTAGTCCAGTGTACCTGACCACAGGATATAAAGTAATCTGCATAGCTCAACATGAGCTTTCAACTTCCTCAGCAGTCTCTTCTATGGATCACTGGCACTAGAACCATAATAACTTGTATCACAGAGAATAATTATAACGTCATAATGTTGTTATAGTTTAGCATGTTTAACCCTTTCCCTCATATAGACTCATTTTGATGCACTCAGTAGGTACCACATAAAGCCTGATCTGCAGAAAACGACAGTTAAACCTTACCAAATTTAATTATAAAGTCCTCATTTCCTGACCACTGAGGAGCAGCGAACAGCATAAAACCTGATCAGCCTGCGAGTAACTCGCAGGCTGATCTGGTTTTATGCTGTTTGCATAGGTCTTTTCATGGTTTCCTCTATGAGGGAAAGGGTTAAGTTAATACCAGACAATGTGATCCATGTATAGAAGTCAATGGTAACATAATTTTTGTGCCGCCTGCTGTAAGCAGAGGTGACACATATGGATCATTATCCGTCTGTCACACTTTTTCCGCCCAGCTTCAGCAGGAGACACATAAGTTCCAAAGAACACTCTTGTTGTACAAAGTTAACTATCACTATAACTGTTGATATCAAATTCTGTTACTTACAAGGAATGGTGGTCACAAAATGAAGCAGACACAATTCAGTGGATATGTTTAATTAATAGGAGGCGTTGGCATATTTCAATGAAATTAATCCCAGTCATCCAGATTATGTGACGCTAGTGCCATTGCAATGGACATACCAACATGAGGCATGCTGGTCTCACTTTCTCAAAAGGATTCTTGATGCATCTAGAAACAAAAAAAGAATTAATGCATGTAATACTCAAATAACATACAAAATCAGTAAGCAAAAAAAAAAATAAAGGCTCGGTTTAGGGAAGACGGTGATGTTTTAAACACTTGTGTCAGAATGGAACACAATACAATATCAAGTAATAAGTACTGGTGGCTCTGGATGTCTCTATGTATTCAGTTGTAATGAGCTGGACATCACTTTATGACTGAAATACTGTTGTAATGGGCTGGACATCGCTTTATGACTGAAATACTGTAGCAGTGGTGGTGGAATCCAAAACAACAACCATCAACCTATTCAGAAGAGAGAGAATATCTTGATGATAAAATGATAAGCAGCGTTGATGGGAATTAGGGTAATGTAAAACGGTTATATAATGTTTAAATTCATATCTGTAAAGCATTTCATTTTGTTAAAATGAGCTTAGATAAAATCACAGTTGGTAAAGCATTCCCTCCACTGCAATCAGGGGAGTAAACATTATTTAATGAAGAGGACTAGAACCGTCTTTCTATTTAATGAAGACTGTGATTACTACAGATGTTTATAACGTTCAGCCTAAAAAAAGGCCTTAATGTGCATCTAAGGAAAGTATTTTGATAAAATAATTGTTTCTAAAAAAAAAAAAAATGTCATTCAATAAGTCAGAATACTTCATTAAAATTTCTTGAATAAACTTATATATTGTTTCAGCTGGTTGTCATTTTACAAACAATGGTGCATAGTTCCCCCCCCCCATAAAGTATTGGTCTATCTATTAATAAAAAAAATTCAAATATTCTTTTGTCATCATCCTTAAATAGGTCAAGAGTGAGGTTAGACAGCTACAACACTAAAATTCTGAAGGAATTGTTTGGGTCGGTGTAGATCATTGTAAAGTAACTGCGGAGGGATTTTTCACCTGGGCGCTGGTTATTTTCTGTATATGTTTAGTCTATTGGTCTGATATTGATAATGGAGTAGAAAACTGTCAGTACAACACATATGATAAATCTTAAACAAATATTTGGTGTATTCAAAGTAATTGCCTGTCAGAAAATGAATGTCTAAACTAAGACGGAATTATTTAAAATACAAATAATAAATATGCAGACACACCTGAGAAGATAAGAAAAGATGACTAGTTTATTCCAAATATTATGGAAGCTTGTGAGAAATATTCCATTCATCATAGGCCTGTCTTTGATACCTCTTTTGAGGAAGTTTACATAAATCATGGGGTTGGTAGTAGAGGATAGTTAAAAATAGAGATGGGGATCAGTCATTATTTACTGATGTTGGTAATTTTAATACCTTGGGATCATGGAGATTTCCTGATTTTATGTTAATTTAAAGATCCAAAGAATGATCTTATCATGAGATTTTTTTCAAGAGTTTACGATATATGATAGATCTTGAGTATAATGGGGAGATGAAGAAAGAATGTGTTGCCATTGGAGGCAAATGCTTTTCTGTCAGCAGAAAATTATTATTGTTTTTTAAAAGAGAAGCAGACGAAATTCTCTTTGATAAAGGGATCAGCAAAATTATAAAAGCTGCTAAATTAGTTTAAATGTTTTTGCACTACTTTGAATTTCATTATTGTTGTATGGAAATGGACATTAGCTTTGGTTCTAGTTCACTCAGAGAAGGATTTCCTGATTTTGCAAGAGACAATATGGATTGGGCTTGTAAATTGTATAAAAATCTGATCTGTTATGAAAATTATAATTTTGAAACTAGACTTAATTTGGTTTTAGCTTGTTAGACTTACACAAACACAAATCTTAGTAAACTGAACTGAAAAAGAAATTAATTATGGTTTAAGTAATTTGAAAAGTTCATAATTATGGAATTTCAATGAAACTTAGTGCAAAGGTAGATTGAGAAGAATGTGTAGTGCGTAAGTCCCATAACTCTTACTTAATACTTTTACAGTTACTTTTCCTTACAATAAAACTGAACTCCTTCACAACTTAGATTAATGAAGAGTGGAGAGTTAAGTTCATAAGACACATAACTCTTATAAGTCAATACTTACTACTTACTTATGTCTAGAAAACAATATACACATAAAACTAAAAATAACTGAACAGCGGCTCTGTCGTACCACCTGCACTGGATTTGTAGGTGGGGGGGGGGGTTTGAATAAACAAGTCTTGGCTCCTTTGTGCATAACTGTCCGAAGGCCGTAAGTAGCACTGACCTTATGTTTGTTCTTTTAAAACAGTAACATCAGTGTATGAATACAAATAAAACATGAAAATCATAATTTTTGATAGTTCAGATTGCATGAAAAACTGATACTATTTAGGTCTACTGTTGGAGGTTCAAAAGTCTGGCCCTGCAGTTTTAAGGCTTGGTACTTGCAACCCCTGCACTTCTTGGCCCAGATGTACTGGGTAACTACCTATAAAGTGCTTCTAGTTGTCATGGCTGAGGTTTACAGATAAAATTCCATTCTTATTTTATCCCTGGTACAGACTTGCCCTGGGAATGCTGTAATGATAAAATTTTTATTAGAATTTCATTTCTGTAACACATAATGTACTTGTGCATCTGGGGGACTTAAAAAGAACAGGTGGATTTTTATGGGGCGACTGCATAATTGGTTGCAGTTACATCATTCTAAGATTGTTTTGAAATTTCTTGTTTTAGTCATGTGTTTACACACAGAAAAAAAAACTGTATTTTATTGAAATTCCCTATAAAAATCCATGTGGGGCAATTTTATTTAAAACATATGATAACCTTAACTTGTTGATAGCAGAACAGCTGCTAGTAGCATCATGATAAAAAGGATGATGATGATGATGATGATGATGATGATATAGCAACTGCTTTGAATATACTGGTTACCTGAAGATAATAATGCATTTGAAAATAATTTTAGTTCATTTGAAACATTTGACATCCATTACAAATTACCCATGAATACATACAAGGGATATCTGCTTTGTTTTCATTTCTGAATTAAGGCTGAAAACACTTAGATTTATGGCAGATTTATTAATCATTTTACATGGTGCATGTGTATTTATCAAATAAAGTACACATTTAATGGTGAAGTCGTGATAAAAGTGGGAAGCATTGGTGTATTAGCTGCACATTTTGTTCTCATCATGGTAATTATCAACACATATTGAAATTTGATAAATATATGGCACAAACCTTATGCACAAGATGAACCCAGAATTTTAAACACAGAAACTTTAAAACATTTTCTTAAGGCTTTTTTTTTAATTCTTTGTTTTACAAGCTGCCAATATAGGACATGCTTGTAAGAGGAGGGAAAAAAATAAAAATTAAATTCTACCTGACCAATTTTATTTTTCTGTCAGAAAGGAAATGAGAGTCAAAATATTGCTTTACTTTTCCAATAAAAGTCAGTGACAGTTCTTTCTTCTGATTACACTCTCTTATATACATTATTTTGCAGTTGTATCACTGAGATAGTGTGCTGCCTTTTACCCATTAACTACCTATGCACATGCTATGGTGCTAGTAACAATTGGTGCTCTGGTAGGCAGTGCATGTTGTTTATTATTTTGTGTTGTAGCAACTTTTACACATAACCACATTGGGTTGTGGAAAGCTCAGTTTTAATAATATTAATCTTGAAATATACAATTAATTTAACTCCTAACTTTGGTTAATAACATAAATATATACTGAGCTTTTTCCCTGACCTTTATCTAAAATCATCACTTTACAGTAAATTGTTGTTTTTTTATTTACATGAAATATTTTCAAGTTTCTCATTTTTAAAAGTTAAATGAATTTTGTTTAAAAAAAGCAGTCTTAATTTCGACTTGCGAAAACTTTTAGTGTTGAAAATGACCAACTTCGATGTTTCTGCAATGTCAGGGAATTGAGCAGGGATATTACCATCTGGGTTTTCCAGGGGCTGGGACCCTGGTGGTCCCCATTATTCTTCAGTGATAGGGGAGCCGTGGTTACAAATGCTGGTGCATTACTTTTCTTCGATTGGAAAGCATCAGGTCTGAAGTGTATCTATAATCATAGCTAACCATAAATGGAAAGAAACCAAACATACTTTTTTAATGGAATCCAGGTATACTTCAGTTTAACTTCGATCAATAGATCTACATTGAAAGCAGATTTCTCAGCTGGTAATTTTTGTTTCATTGTTTCTCTACATGAGTTTGTATCTCTAAAAAATCATAGCAAAAGTTCATAAAAACTTCGATTGGCATGTCCACTGCCATTGGTAGCAGGGCTTGAATTTAATAAAACTCGCAAGATTTATCGTTCAATATCAATTTCAATGATCGGTAAATATTTTACGAGGGCAAACTGGCAAATCAGTTTCTTCTTAGAGTGAGACTCTTGAGTTAAATTAACAAATACTTTATATAAAAAAAAATTTTTTGTCAATTTATCAACAATGTCTTGTTATTTTATCATTACTGTTATACCCTTTTATTTTCTAAAGAGGTAAAAAAAGTTGTTGCGTTATGCTTTGACATTTTGTTTGTTATATATTGGCTGCAGGAAATTGGGAATATACAAACATTCAGACTGTGCACCATATCAGGTAATGACAATAATATAGGAAGTCATTGTGTGTCAGTCTAGCAGGTGTGTGTTGGTTTAAATTCTGTCTCTGTGTATTATTTTTTACTTAATTTTGATGGGATTTTAAACTTTGCACTGACAATAAAATGCAAGCAGCTAGAAAATGCACTCGTAAATTCAACCCATTTCTAACTCACATATTGCGAGTTTTAAATTTGAGACCTATTGATTTTCAAATTTTTTTTTTTTTCTGAAATCTCGATTTTTTGAGAGACAGGTTTGTAAAACAAAGAATTAAAAAAAAAAAGCCCAAGTTTATTTTTAGCTCACATGAGCACAACGTGCTCAAGGTGAGCTTTTCTGATCGCCTTTTGTCCGGCGTCCGTCGTCCGTCGTCCGTGCGTGCGTCCGTGCGTGCGTGCGTCCGTGCGTGCGTCCGTGCGTGCGTCCGGCGTCAACAATTGCTTCAAACAACATCTCCTCCTAAACCGCTTGGCCAATTTGAAAAATATTTTGCAGGAATGTTCCTTGGATGAAGCTCTACTAAAGTTGTATAAATGGTTCTGGTCCATTGCATAATTAGGTCACAGGAGCTAAAAATAGATTTTAAAAATGCAAACTTTGAAAATCTTCTTCTGCAAAACTGCAAGGCCTAGAGCTTAGATATTTGGTATGTAGCATCATCTTATGGGCCACTACCAAGATTGTATAAATCATAGCCCTATGGTGATAAATGACCCCGCACCAGGGGTCACTTGTTTTACATAGAGTTATATGGAAAATCTTAAAAAATCTTCTTCTATGAATCCATAAGGCCTAGAGCTTAGATATTTGGTATGTAGCATCATCTTATGGGCCACTACCAAGATTGTACAAATCATAGCCCTATGGTGATAAATGACCCCGCACCAGGGGTCACTTGTTTTATATAGAGTTATATAGGAAAATCTTAAAAAATCTTCTTCCATGAATCCATAAGGCCTAGAGCTTAGATATTTGGTATGTAGCATCATCTTATGGGCCACTACCAAGATTGTACAAATCATAGCCCTATGGTGATAAATGACCCCACACTAGAGGTCACTTGTTTTATATAGAGTTATATAGGAAAATCTTAAAAAATCTTCTTCCATTAATGCATAAGGCCTAGAGCTTAGATATTTGGTATGAAGCATCATCTTATGGGCCACTACCAAGATTGTACAAATCATAGCCCTATGGTGATAAATGACCCTGCACCAGTGGTCACTTGTTTTACATAGAGTTATATAGGAAAATCTTAAAAAATCTTCTTCCATGAATGCATAAGGCCTAGAGCTTAGATATTTGGTATGAAGCATCATCTTATGGGCCACTACCAAGATTGTACAAATCATAGCCCTATGGTGATAAATGACCCCGCACCAGGGGTCACTTGTTTTACACAGAGTTATATAGGAAAATCTTAAAAAATCTTCTTCTATGAATCAATAAGGCCTAGAGCTAAGATTTTTGGTATGTAGTAGCATCTAATGGTTCATTACAAAGATTTTCAAAGTCTTGGCCCTACGGTGATAAATGACCCTGCACCCAAGTCTTCTCTGAAACCATATGGCCCATTGCTTAGATATTTGGTGTGTAGTATTGTCAGGGGTAAAATGTTTTAGATTAAGTTATATCAGAATCCTTGTCTGTTTAAAAACCTTGACATCAGTTGAAGCAATGGTACTCAGGTGAGCGATTCAGGGCCATCATGGCCCTCTTGTTTTATTTTTTTATTATCTTTCTTTAATGGAAAGAGGCTTAGTTGGAATGTTTTTAAGTGGACTGACAGTTCCATAAAGTAAAGGGGATAGGATTAGCATATTATATATATGAGACTGTCAGAATTGTGTTTAAATTATATTTGGGAAAGAAAAAGAGTGGTGAAAATATTAAAACACAAAAATGGAAAACATTAAAATAATACATAAATTATTAACATAAAATAAATATCATTTAGTCCCATTGACTTAAATAGCATGTACATGCAAATATTTTTACCGCCACCCCTTTTCAAAAAGAGGGAGCATATTGCTTTGCATATGACAAGTGGTCTGTCTATCAGTTTGTTGGTAGACCAAACATCACCATACTGATTAAGTTCTAAACGACCCTTCAGGTCTCAAACTTGGTATGGATGTTGCTTATGTCTACCAGTACAAGCGCCCTTTGATTTTTGGGTTAGTTACAAATGTACCCAAAACTGAAAGGTCATAATTTAAACCCTTAAATTAAATCTTAGATAAGATCTTATTGGCCCTTTAATTTGTCTCAAACTCACTCATGGATATCACACTCAAATCTCACTGAATTTAAAGGCCAATTTTTTTAGCATAAAAATCATACCGTATACACCGGCAGATTAGGCGCACTTTTTTTTCCAGATAATTCAAGTTTATAGAGGGGGTGCGCCTTATATGATGATATACAGCTTTTCAGGTTTCTTTTTTCAATCGCCGAGAAGTGAAATTTACCGGTATACGATCTCAGAAAATGGATATACTGAAAGCCATGCAATGAATACGATGATATGCCACAAAGTCTTTATGAAACCATGATAAACGATACCAGATTATTGATTTTGTTCTTATTAGTTGTCCTACTGGTATATTTCCTGATGAAATGATTGTGAGAAACTGAAACAACTTGATGGAAGCCATTTTCAATATAAACAAATAAGTTTATTTTACGGGACCTCATGATGTATAGGAGAAACTTGACAGATGGCAATTGTTACGTAATGTTTGTTAGTTGGGAGAATTTTGACAGGTGACAATGGTCCCCAGTGTTAGAATGCGGGGACACGGTTGAGTAATGTCATGTTATGAAAATGTGTCACCTTTATCCTACCCGTCATTAATGTAACGGTCTAATGGTAATCTTATGCCATGTGTAAATAAAACGATTCACCGTATGATTAGCCCGGTGACGTACGGATAGCTTTCAGTCTGTCAAAATGTACGACAGCGCAAATTTCAAAACAAGGTTTCGCCACATACGATACGATAAGTGATTTTTTTTTTTTTCAAATAAGTTGCCCTGAAAGTTAGGATGCGCCTTATACGTAGCTGCGCCTAATCTGACCGTGTGTACGATACTTAAATAATCGAACATGGGGCAAGAACTTTGGTTATCATTATTTTTTTCTCTTCATGAACATTTTTTGGTGACTGGTGTTGTTACAGGGTGTTTATTAGAGAGAATATGGTACAAGCATTTTTCTCTTGTTTCCAGTTAATGGAGAATAAAGATCCCCTCCTTAGGTGCATATATCATCTTAGGATTTTGTGATTACAGAAAAAAGGGAACATCATGAAATATGCTCTCTTGCGGTTTTGAGTTTGTATGTACTTTCTAATTAATTAAAAATGCAGGGCTAGAGATTAAAATCTTTGATCATCTAACCTACTCAGCAGAAAATGAAAGATGTGAGACTTACATTTGCGGTTGATAAAATATTTTTACTAGCACTCAGACCCACTGTTTTATACCATGTTACATTTTCATTTGAGATATATACAAAACATTATTATATACTTGTTTCACATGAGGGGGGTGGCAGGGGCTTTATAGGAATCGCGCTATTTACGTCACATTGTGGTACATCCCCGTCACGTTTCATTGTACACTCACTCACATTACATGCAGACAAGATGTGATGATGAAATTTGCCTCTAAGTATTAGTTAGTGCTAAGTATTGTTGGTATGCAAGCTTGAGGAGTAACAGAATGCACAGAACCTGTTAAATATCTGGTTTGGTTTTATATATGTTACAAATATAATTTCTTACAATACTATTTCATTTCGGAATTGAATGAAATCACTTTACAGGGAAGGTTAGTGGTATTAAATGAAGAAATTTGGTTTGCCATTTTCTTTGAATTTGTGAAGCAGATGGAATTCAGTTCAGACATGCAGAAATGGAGAATTTGTTGTTTTTTTAACTGAAATCGTGTTTTTATGTTTGAAATTTTTGGCAGTTAAAACTAATTGATGTTTTACAACAACAGTTATGTTTCTTGTATATAAAGGTGCATCTTTAAGAAGACCCACTGTCCCTGATGGCCCAGTGGTTAGAGTGTCCGTCTTGGGAGTGGGAGGTTGTAAGAGTTGTAAAAAGTAGTACTGGTATAGCTCTCTTGCTTGGCGCTCAGCATATAAGGGTAGTTCCAGGACTGGTTGGCTCATGACTGGGTTGGTATCATGCCACATGTCTACAGCGTGATCATGCAGTGTGGCAGCACTATGTCTGTCTCAAGTAGACATGTTTTCCAAATGACTGAAATATTGTCAGTTGGACATTAAACCCAACAAACAAACAAACTTAAGGAGGCCAAACTTACTTACCATGACTTGGAACATAGCAACATAGCAAATTACTAGGACTCTTTAGGATTGACAGATAGCCTTCAGATCTTGTTAACTATATTATTCAAACAAAACAAGGCCATGCTAAAACAATGCAGACTTCTTATGCAAGCTTTTTACCAAGAATTAGGGAAACTGATAACAATTTGCGGCCATTACAGATGGTATGTGAGATGATGGCAGTTTCCACCAAGAGAACTGACAGATGGATTTTGGCTGCTTACTTTTCTTGATAAACTGCCTGGGCACCGCGACCTGGCAGTAGACTGCTCTTGAGATATGTAATATTCTGAAGGTATATCCTCTACTGTTTAGTGGATGGAAAAACAGTTGTGGATCCAGGAAGGGCATGAGTGGGTGGGGTGGGGTGGGGGGGGTTGTCTTACTGCCTACTTGGAAGTATTGATACGCTGAATTGGACAGACAGACCTCATTTATTTTCCAAAGTACCTCTCATATGATAAAAGGTTGTTGATGAAATGAAGTGCTCAAGGTGAGCTAATGTGGTCAGTCAATGTCCGTCTTTAGTCTGATCATCAGTCAACATTTTCTTGTGTACACTCTAGCATCTTCATTTCTTCAGCAATCTTCTTCAAACTTAATGACAATGTTTATAAACATAATTTCTAAGCCAAGTTTGGTTATGGTTGATATCCGCCAAATAGGCTGGGAGTTATGGCCATTGAATTATAAAAAAAAATGCCAGATTTCACTTTGGGTACACTCTTGCATCTTCATTTCTAAATTAATCTTCTTCAAACTTAATGACAATGTTATAAACATAATCCCTTAGCCAAATTTGATTATTGCCCATAAGGTCTGGAGTTGTGGCTCTTGAATGATAAAATAATGCCAGATTTCATTTTGTGTACACTCCAGCATCTTTATTTCCAAAGTAATCTTCTTCAAACTTCAGGACAACCTTTATAAACATAAATTCCTGGCTAAGTTTGAAAATGGATCAGATATCTGCCCATGAGGTCAGGAGTTATGTCCCTTGAATGATTAAAAAATGCCAGATTTCGATTTGTGTAAACTCTAGCATCTTCATTTCTTAACCAATCTACTTCAAACTTCATGACAGTTCAGTCAGGAGTTATGGCCCATGTATAGACTTACACAGGAAAATACTTTTTAAAACAATTTTCTCCTCAGAAACCACAAAGCTTGGAGTTAAGATATTTGGTGTGTAACATGGCCTATTGGACCGCTTCCAAGTTCAAATTATGGCCCTGGGTCAAAATTGGCCCAGCCCAAAGAATAGTTGATTTTATATAGACTTATATAGGCTTTTTTTTAGGTCAAAGAGTGATGGCCCTTTCCATATTACTTAGGATTTGTATGCTTCAACCTTCAAATTTTGACGCATGTTTGATAAGATTGTGGAATTGAACTGATCTTGCTGTATTTCTGTATGGATTATGTATTCAGTTCAGCTGTGCTATACTATAGTAACTTGTACAAGCAATTAAGGCAATTTTTCTCGGGTGAGCATCTTCAGGGTCATCTTGGCCCACTTGTTTTTATGCTCCCTGAAGGGAGAGCATATTATATAGTTGCCGCCTTGTCCATCCGTCATAATTTTGTCCAGAGTATAACACAAAACTGTCAGAGGTATCAACATGAAACTTAATAAGTAGATAGATTTCAATAAGGAGAAATGCAGTGTACAAGAACCATAACTCTGTTTTGCATAATTTAGGAGTTATTGCCCTTTGTTATTATTCATACTTGTTCGGAGCATAACTCAATGAAAGCGCACTATGCACTAAGAGACGGCAACAGGGTTAACATGAAATAGCTATAGTTCTAAACCCAGCATTTCTGAAGTTATTGAAGCAGTCATATAATGACAAAACTCCATGCGCTGTTGCTACAGTGGTAGTTGAAATCGCTCTCTGTTTGTTACATAATAATCAGGTGTTAGGGTTGTGAACCTTTCATTCATAAAGTTGCATTCCTAAGTAGATCATTCTCTTTCTTCAGTACTAGCAAACCTGATGTAAACATTCTATCTGTTGTTGTGTATGTGTAGAAATTGACAATGTATTTGATTATTTAAGATACTAGAATGTTTGCCTTTCTTTTTCAAAGATAAGAAATGCTCTGGGAGGACCTAACTCACCATAATGCAAAATTACGTTTGGACTATTTTTAGAGCAATTACATACATATGGAGCACTACTTTTTCTTTTTACAGGAGTAGATCTTTGTGTATGTAAAAAAGGTTGCTGTTCTGATTAAGAAATGTCACAGATATTTTGTTCATGCTTAAAATAGATGTTTCTAGTGCAAATAAATGGTAAAAGAAAACATGTTAACAAACAATAATACATTATAAATGGTTACAGTTATGATTTAAACGTCTGTGTAACATAACCCACTCGTATTCGTTAGTGCAGAATCTCATTGCATGGATCTGCACAAAGCGCAAAGAGGTACAATTAAACTTGCCGTGGAAATTATGCAATCAGCGAGGCCTGAATTTGTTTTCCATCATACTGCGCTGTCTAAAAACTATAAGAGGTATCAACATAAAACTTCATAGATAGATAGATCTCAGTGAGGAGAAGTGCAGTGTACAAGAACCATAACTCTGTTTTGCATAATTTAGGAGTTATTGCCCTTTGTAAATTTTTCATACTTAAATTTTGTCTGGAGCTCATATAGTGTAAATAAGTACCCATCAAGTGACAAAGTGCAGTTCAGGGAGCATCCACCAATTCTCCTTGCACTTGTTTACATAGGCACATAAAGGGAGCTATGACCTTCAATTTTGGAGCACAGATTATTTGTGACATTTAACTTTGACCATGAATGACCTTGATCATGACCAAGTGACATACTTGTGATATTTCAAGCTACGGCCCTTCAAATTTGGACCACAGTCATACAGTATGACTATCCTACAATTTTGTAACTTGTACAGACATCAAGACAATGTGTCTCAGGTGAGGGATTTAGGGCCACCATGGCCCTCTTGTTATATTTAATTTATTCCAGACATATAAATTGCAGTTGTTTAACCCTTTCCCTCATATAGACTCATTTTGATGCACTAAATAGGTACCACATAAAGCCTGATCTGCAGAAAACCACAGTTAAACCTTACCAAATTTAATTTTAAAGTCCTCATCTCCAGACCACTGAGGAGCAGCGAACAGCATAAAACCTGATCAGCCTGCGAGTTACTCGCAGGCTGATCTGGTTTTATGTTGTTTGCATAGGTCTTTTCATGGTTTCCTCTATGAGGGAAAGGGTTAAGAACATTATTTTAATTGCCGTACTATACTGGGATGATTTAAATGCATGCTTTTTCTCACTGTCTATCTAAACTTTTTTCTCTCGCTTTCCCTCTTTCTTTATCTTTAAGGTAAAAAAAATCATTTTTTGGGACTCTCTGTTTTACATTGTTTTAAAACCAGATCTCATTTGTCTGAAATCATCTTTTTGCATTGTTTTAATTTATTTTTAATTTGTATGTCTAAATAATTGACTAAGTACAGTTATTATGAATCCTTAATGATCAAGAGATATAAAGAAAATTAGCAAGGCTCAAAGAAACAATTAGTGAAAACTGTATTAAAGTAACTGAGTTATAATTGGTTCTTGGTAAACAAAGTTACAAAAGTGGCTGCTTGATTTCATATAGATAAGCTGTTGTCAAGGAGACAAAAAACTATCAAAGTTACCAAAGTGACGGCTTGATTCCATATAGATACGCTGTTGTCAAGGAGACAAAAAGCAATCAAAATTACAAAAGTGACTGCTTGATTCCATATGGATACGCTGTTGTCAAGTAGAAAAAAGGAAATAAAAATTAGTTACAAAAGTGACTGCTTGAGTCCATATAGATACATTGTTGTCAAGTAGACAAATGGCAATCAAATTAGTTACAAAAGTGACTGCTCAATTCCATAAAGATACACTGTTGTCTAGGCAACAAAAAGCAATCAAATTAGTTACAAAAATGAATGCTTGAGTCCATATAAATACATTGTTGTCAAGGAGACAAAAAAGCAAAATTACAAAAGTGACTGCTTGAGTCCAAATAGATATACTGTTGTCAAGTAGACAAAAAGCAATTAGAGTTATGAAAGTGGCTGCTTGATTTCATACAGAGAACTAAGTATGAACCATGTTGCAAATATTGCTGTTTAAACCTCTGCCTCATGAGCTCTAGCAAGAAAGGGCACCATGGTTCAGTTGAAGCATGCAGAACTCCAGATGAGAAGGGTTGTGGGTTTGAACCCTAGTTGAGAAGCAAACATTTATCTGGCCTCCAGCATGTACAAAGTACCGGTCCAACCCATGATAGTTTCTGCCATATGAATTTGTTTTCCAATCAACATGAATAGAAGTAAGTTTTTGACATTAAATACGAAACCTGTTGAACCTGCAAGTTGCTCTTGATTTTCCAGTTTTAAACTGGTTGACTGTTTGGTTTCAAGTGAGAAAGTAGCATTGCTAAATCTGTTATAGTTGAGAAGTACCTCAGTCAAATTTCTGTGGTCTTGATTAGTATAAAATAGCAAATTTAAGAAAATGATAAGGCATAAGTTAGTATGTTTCTTTTAGCTGTAAATCTTTTTTCTTTTTTCAAAAGTAGATTTACCATATTTTTGGAATAAAACTTCAACCATTTCCTCTAATATAGCAGCTTTCCCTCCCCACCCCTAGCTCTTATAAGCACCAAAAAAAAAAAAAAAAAAAAAAAAAATGACCACATACCAAACCAAAAATATGGTGAATTTATGCAACACAATCATAAATAGACATGGCCATTGTGACAAATGACAGGGTTTTGGGGTATTGAAAATCTGTTAAATATATTGTTTCCTTTTTAAAAGAAAGTAAGATACAAAGAGCCCAATGGTGCATTTTAAAGGAAAAAAACAGTATTAACCCTTACCCTGCTGGAACTGTAAAGAGTAAAGGTCAGCCTGCACAGATGTGCAGACTCTTTACTGTTGGCTGACCAACTTTTCATCTTGTTATCCCTAAAATTGATAATGGACAGTTCCAAAAAAGGTGCCGGCTAAGTCCATTTGAGAAATTCAGCAGGTTAAGGGTTAACATCAAGTTATAGCAATAGCTGCATGAATCCTGTACATCAATTAACTAAAACTAAGTTTCTTAATAAGCAAAGGATGAAATGACTGAAGAGGTGCCACTTGAAAGTGAATGGGAGGGTGGAGGAGGTATTAGTGAAATTAAGTACCTGTCAATATTGTCTCTACTAGATGAGGAGCAAATATTGCAGTAATTAGAAATAGATTTTGGGAATTATGAGGACAGAGCCCATCGTTAATGAAATGGCAGATGCCAGAGGATGATCACTTTGTGCTCCTGCTGTATAGTGTATACTTTATTTCTTCTCCATTGATTATACTCACTAGCAAAGAAAGCACACTCAGGTTTTCATTGATTTTAATCTTCTTAAATGGTTTGAATTCATGGGTTTAACAGTATTTCAATAGAATTTCAGTCCTTTGAGAGCTTTGATGTACTTAAAAATATATATAGTACTGCATCACAGTGACAAGAGACATGAAAACACATCTAGTCACATTATCCAGATATGCCTCATTGACATTAGAGGCATGAAAACACATCCAGTCACATTATCCGGATATGCCTCACTGACATTAGAGACATGAAAACACACCCAGTCACATTATCCAGATATGCCTCACTGACATTAGAGACATGAAAACACATCCAGTCACATTATCCAGATATGCCTCACTGACATTAGAGACATGAAAACACATCCAGTCACATTATCCGGATATGCCTCATTGACATTAGAGGCATGAAAACACATCCAGTCACATTATCCAGATATGCCTCATTGACATTAGAGGCATGAAAACACATCCAGTCACATTATCCAGATATGCCTCACTGACATTAGAGACATGAAAACACATCCAGTCACATTATCCAGATATGCCTCATTGACATTAGAGGCATGAAAACACATTCAGTCACATTATCCAGATATGCCTCACTGACATTAGAGGCATGAAAACACATCCAGTCACATTATCCGGATATGCCTCACTGACATTAGAGACATGAAAACACACCCAGTCACATTATCCAGATATGCCTCACTGACATTAGAGGTATGAAAACACATTCAGTCACATTATCCAGATATGCCTCACTGACATTAGAGACATGAAAACACACCCAGTCACATTATCCAGATATGCCTCACTGACATTAGAGGTATGAAAACACATCCAGTCACATTATCCAGATATGCCTCACTGACATTAGAGACATGAAAACACACCCAGTCACATTATCCAGATATGCCTCACTGACATTAGAGGCATGAAAACACATTCAGTCACATTATCCAGATATGCCTCACTGACATTAGAGGCATGAAAACACACCCAGTCACATTATCCAGATATGCCTCACTGACATTAGAGACATGAAAACACACCCAGTCACATTATCCAGATATGCCTCACTGACATTAGAGGCATGAAAACACATCCAGTCACATTATCCAGATATGCCTCACTGACATTAGAGGCATGAAAACACATTCAGTCACATTATCCAGATATGCCTCACTGACATTAGAGACATGAAAACACATCCAGTCACATTATCCAGATATGCCTCACTGACATTAGAGACATGAAAACACATCCAGTCACATTATCCAGATATGCCTCACTGACATTAAAGACATGAAAACACATTCAGTCACATTATCCAGATATGCCTCACTGACATTAGAGGCATGAAAACACACCCAGTCACATTATCCAGATATGCCTCACTGACATTAGAGGCATGAAAACACATCCAGTCACATTATCCAGATATGCCTCACTGACATTAGAGACATGAAAACACACCCAGTCACATTATCCAGATATGCCTCACTGACATTAGAGACATGAAAACACACCCAGTCACATTATCCAGATATGCCTCATTGACATTAGAGACATGAAAACACACCCAGTCACATTATCCAGATATGCCTCACTGACATTAGAGGCATGAAAACACATCCAGTCACATTATCCAGATATGCCTCACTGACATTAGAGACATGAAAACACACCCAGTCACATTATCCAGATATGCCTCACTGACATTAGAGGCATGAAAACACATTCAGTCACATTATCCAGATATGCCTCACTGACATTAGAGGCATGAAAACACACCCAGTCACATTATCCAGATATGCCTCACTGACATTAGAGACATGAAAACACACCCAGTCACATTATCCAGATATGCCTCACTGACATTAGAGACATGAAAACACATTCAGTCACATTATCCAGATATGCCTCACTGACATTAGAGACATGAAAACACATCCAGTCACATTATCCAGATATGCCTCACTGACATTAGAGACATGAAAACACATCCAGTCACATTATCCAGATATGCCTCACTGACATTAAAGACATGAAAACACACCAGTCACATTATCCAGATATGCCTCACTGACATTAGAGACATGAAAACACACCCAGGCACATTATCAAGATATGCCTCACTGACATTAGAGGCATGAAAACACATCCAGTCACATTATCCAGATATGCCTCATTGACATTAGAGGCATGAAAACACACCAAGTCACATTATCCAGATATGCCTCACTGACATTAGAGATATGAAAACACACCAAGTCACATTATCCAGATATGCCTCACTGACATTAGAGACATGAAAACACACCCAGTCACATTATCCAGATATGCCTCACTGACATTAGAGACATGAAAACACACCCAGTCACATTATCCAGATATGCCTCATTGACATTAGAGGCATGAAAACACACCAAGTCACATTATCCAGATATGCCTCACTGACATTAGAGACATGAAAACACACCCAGTCACATTATCCAGATATGCCTCACTAAGCATGAAAACACATCCAGTCACATTATCCGGATAATGGGATATCTAATGCCTCAATATTAGGAATCAAGAACAAGGCATCTATTATTACCAGCACCATATTAAATGGCTTTGGTATGTTTGTTTGTGGATAGAACCTATAACTTCCCCTGATTTCCATGCCAGATACTGTAACCACTCGGCTACCAGAACCAGCACTATTTCTTTCAACAATTTGTTTTAGCTTCATATTTCATCAAAACACTTTTTTTAAATTTTTTAAAAAAATTGGTTATGCAATATTCTTTTATTCATATCAAACATATAAATCATATTTTGGAAAGGACAAATATTGGATAGAACAAGATGGTAAATGACAGGCTTTATGCCTAATTTGAGGGATATGTTTGTGATAAACATCAGAACTTCATCTACATAGTCTCAATATTTGATATTATTGCTATCAGTTTTCTATCATTACGTGGAGATTGCACATTTTGAAATAAATTACGAAATATTTTTTTTGTATTCCATCTATTAATTGTGTATTAAATGTTGCATTTTTAAGTATGTCCTTTAAAATAAAGTATTTGCTTTGATTATGAGTTATGCCTTTCAGTGTAATTAAAACATTCAATTCTTGGCAACATTTCCTCTTTTTCATCCATGCAGTTTGCATAGGCAGGTCTTATACTTCAAGCAACTAAAGCAATCACTTCCTATGATGAACATAAAAAATATCATACTAATGCTACAACAAAAAAAAATTATACAGAAAAAAAGTATCAAATAATACCATTTCATTAGCGCTTTCTAGATTGCAGTATCTGTTACTTTCAGTCTGATCTGGCTTCAGTTTGGTTTGAGTGGATGTAAAATGGTGGTAGGTTCTTTGCCTCATACTTACAGACTTGTTATGATGTCTTGGCTGATCAGGGCCTCCTCCGTTTGCTCAAACAATACTGTAGCTTAGATTCTACACAGTCTGCATGGCAAAGAAAAAATATAGTCTCACATTAATTTTTGGTAAATGAATAATCATAAGTTTAAATTTATCCATGAAAATGTGTGAGGTAAAGGTTTAACCCTTTCCCTCATAGAGGAAACCATGGAAAGACCTATGCGAACAGCATAAAACCAGATCAGCCTGCGAGTAACTCGCAGGCTGATCAGGTTTTATGCTGTTCGCTGCTCCTCAGTGGTCTGGAAATGAGGATTTGTAATTAAATTTGGTAAGGTTTAACTGTGGTTTTCTGCAGATCAGGCTTTATGTGGTACCTACTGAGTGCGTCAAAATGAGTCTATATGAGGTAAAGGTTTAAAATATCACTATAAATGAGATTTACCTTGATCAACTTGAGAATAGCCTCCTGACTGATTTGATATGATGTTGCTTGCTACTTACCAGTAACTATTGAGAAATCTTAAAGTCAAGTCTATTTCAGACTGATCAGAGAAGATCAGATAGATAGATCTCATTGATAATAACGGAGAGAAATTGCACATCAATTGCTTGATGTTACACTTCTGTATTCTGCAATAACTCCTGCTCTACTCATGCTATTAAAATGGAATTTCATTGATGAACAAGAGCTTGAAAAGAGGAATCATCAAGTGTAAAGTCTATAACCCTGGCATCAATATTTTAGAGTTGTTCCCCTTTTTCTGGCTGTCTGTCACACTTTCCAGTAAAGGTTGTGACACACCTTCCATAACAAAAATAAATATTGAAAACAAGCCTCATGTGCATTTGTTCGTCTGACCTTTGTACAGCTTTTCATTTGTAATTTTTTACTGCTATGACTATTTATGTTGGGAGGATCCCAAAATCTCTTTTTAATTTTGGTTTTCCCAAATTTTCTTAATTTTTGTCCAGACTATAACTAAAAAAGTATAAAAGGTATCAAGATGAAATTTGGTATTTGGATAGGTCTCATTGATAATAATGGTAAAATACAGGAATAGGAATAAATAGGAATCATTTGCATTATGCCGTCTCATCCTATCCCATCCCATCCTGCTTTATAAAGTCTTTTTGTTGAGTCACGGCCATGTAGCAGGAGTATTCATCACCTTCAGTGATAGCTCTAGTTGATCAAAAGTTTAACTTCAGTTTTAACTGATATTTAGCATGTCATTCTTTTCACATATGGTTTTAATTTTAACAGAGTTTCTACAGATAATTAAAACCGGGTCCTTGTTTTTGATGCACATTTTTACCATTAATTGGCATCTGGTGAATATGATGTGAAATTAACATAACTGTAACACAAGATTCTGTCACTTGCCTTGACAAGTATATATTGTTTTACAGATAGACCTTTGTTTCCCGCCATTTTTGTGTTTTGTGTCTGCTCAAGTATTCAAAAACAAAATCATCGTTTTTTGACCAAAATGTTTGCTTGACATGATTTAAACAATGTCTGTAATGAAAGCAGAGATATTTTTTGATGATAGTTATTTGAAATTGTAGCGCAAAATGACACGGCTACTTAATGTGCCAGCAAAGAAAAGTAGCCGTTTTGTTATCTCAGATATTTTTGGAATGCCAATGTTTTTACACTGTAGCATTTAGCATGAAATTCAAGCAGGAGGCAGGGTATAATTTTGGGCAATTATAGGCTTGTTTATCAGACTGACACATCATAATAATGGTGTTGATACCTGATGTGTAGACAGTGGTTTGTTAAAGGGCTGTGCAGGGACATCTACCTGTGGGGTCAATACAATGTAATTCTTTAAATACTTACTTTGTACCTATGTTATGATTGAATAATCACTATATAACAGTTTTACATGGACCCATGTTATAATTTGAATAATCACTATATAACAGTTATTGCCATTGACCCATGTTATAATTTGAATAATCACTATATAACAGTTTATACTATGGACCCAAAATAATAAGAAAATATTATCTTATTATCAACAGTTTATACTATGGACCAGTATTATGATATGAATAATCAGTATTATAATGGTTAATATCATGGATCCATGTCATAATGTGAATAATCACTGTCTAATGGTTAATACCATAGACCCAAAATAATAAGAAAATATTATCTTATTATCTGCCTCGGTTGGCACTCAGCATATCAGTTGTTCATGGGATGAATGGCCCTGTATCAGGATAATGTGACTTAAAGTATCCCGCCACCTGTCTGCAACAGGATCAGTATGTTATCAGGATAATGCGACTTATTGTAGTATTGTGCCATAAACACTGAAACACTGTTGGTTAGACTAAGTAAAAAAGATGACTACATTGAGACAATGTACCTTCAAGGTCAATGTCAGACTTTGAAAGCAAATTGAGAGTGCTACAGTCTGCTGTTGTTGTAAAAATGATATGTGGGTGTGGGTGGGGAGAATGACCCAGACACTTGTGAAAACATTTACCTGTCATAAAGCAGACATTTGTTCTGGAGTATAATCTGACATCAGTAGACAATGCACCTGGTCATGCCCATTTTGTTTTACCTGTATGAAATACTAATATTTAGATGTTACCTCAGACCCCAATAATCAGTCATAAGACAAATATTGTAACAGTAAACATCCGTCTTGAAAGCTCAACATTGCATGGCAGTAGACTGCAATGTGCTACAAAACACATGGTGAGGGTGTGTGGGTCCTGTTGGCTACTGGTTCCAGCATCTACCTCAGCAGTTTGGGGTTGTTGGTCTGATCCATCCCTAGGATAACATTAAAAAGATTAATTGAATATTGGTATATCCCCTTGTTTAATGCTTATGCAGTGTGGCCATACCATGTGCTTTATGACGTCATTTTAAGCTAACGCGAAAAGCATATTTATGCCCCCCTTCGAAGAAGAGGGGCATATTGCTTTGCACTTGTCAGTCCATAGACCAAACAGTTTCCAATCAATGACTTGGGAACACCAGGGCCTAGGAACTTCAAACTTAGTTTGGAGATTGATCATGACCAGTACATGAAACCTATTGTTTTTGGAGTCACTTGGTTAAAGGTCAAGGTCACAGTGACCTTGATTTACTGGGCTTGAATTTGAAAATGGTGACCAAGCTGTTTCCAATCAATAACTTGGGAATGCATGGGCCAAGGAACTTCAAACTTAATATGAAGATTGGTCATGACCAGTAGATGAACCCTATCATTTTCGGAGACATTTGGTCAAAGGTCAAGGTCACAGTGACCTTCATTTACTGGGATTTTATGTTAAAATGGTTACCAAACCATTTCCAATCAATAACTTAAGAACACCTGGGCCTAGGAACTTCAAACTTAGTATGGAGATTGTGCATGACCAGTAAATGACCCCTTTTTATTTAGGGGTAACTTGGTCAAAGGTCAAGGTCACTGTGACATTGAATGCCGAGATAGATTCTGATCAAAATGGCTTCTGGTCTGCAAAAACAGTACAGCAACTGTACCTACCACCCCACCTATTTCTCGGATCATCATTATGTGATCATGCAGTTAGAAAAGCCACAGTAAAACCAGAAAAGGTATTCTTAAATAAATGATTAATAAAAGATGCCTTGGTTGATGTTTCATATTAAACTAACAATGCTTTTTTTACACACATTAAAGGTCCAATGTTATATATCGAATTGGCTGTCATTAGGGAGGCAAACATGATTCATAAACATTTCTTGTATATATTATTCAGTACAATTTGTGATACTTTTGTCATTGGCTAGCCTCAAACTCCATGCAGTAGTTACCTCCCCTTACAGTTGTAGATAACCACTGCCACCACAAGTGAATTTGGCTGATATAGGCAGGGTTTACTTTTTTCACTTTTTACTTTCATTTTGATTATACATGTATCATATCAGTTTTGTTATATTCCACGAAAATAACAGTCATGATTATGAAAAGTAAATAATAATATCAAATATTATTTTATAAAATTATGTGCGTTGGTCACATGGTTTTAACTATCATCATGTGACTTGTATGGTGGCAGTGGTTTAAGTAGCATAACGTGACATAACGGATGCACGGAGTTTGGGCTGGCCTTTGGGCATACATTTTTTACAAATATATCTTGTATATATTAAAATCTGTATATTATTGACAGTGTTTCTTTACATAAAATTTCCAATTTATTGACATTTATTTCAGTAAAGATTTAGTTTCATCTATTTAGCAGTGTTTATAATTATGCCACCTTCAAAGAAGAGGGTTGCACATGTCGGTTGGTCTTTCTGTCGGTCCGTAGACCAAACAGTTTTCTATCAATAACTTGGGAACTCCTGGGCCTAGGAACTTCAAACTTAGGTTGGAGATTGATCATGACCAGTAGATGAAACCTGTTGCTTTTGGAATCACTTGGTAAAAGGTCAATGTCACAGTGACCTTCATTTACTAGACTTGATTTTGAAAATGGTGACCAAGCTATTTCCAGTCAATATCTTGAGAACGCCTATGCCTAGGAACTTCAAACTTAGTATGGAGATTGGTCATGACCAGTAGATAAACCCTATTGTTTTGGAGTCACTTGGTCAAAGGTCAAGATCACAGTGACCTTCATTTACTGGGCTTGATTTTGAAAATGGTGACCAAGCTGTTTCTGATCAATATCTTGAGAACACCTGGGCCTAGGAACTTTAAACTTAATATGGAGATTGGTCATGACCAGTAGATGAACCCTATTATTTTTGGAGTCACTAGGTTGAAGGTCAGGGTCACAGTGACCTTCATTTACTGGGCTTGATTTTGAAAATGGTGACCAAACTGTTTCTGATCAATAACTTGAGAACGCCTGGGCCTAGGAACTTCAAACCTAGTATGGAGATTGGTCATGATGAGTAGATGAACCCATTTGATTTAGTGGTAACTAGGTCAAAGGTCAAGGTCACTGTGACATTGAATACCAAGATAGATGCTGATCAAAATAGGTTCTGGACAAATCTTTTTCACCAGATTCTTTTCAGCATTTTCATCTTTACTGGATGCAATATACAAGGTAAAACTCAAGTGAGACATTATTCTTCTTGTTTACCTTTTGTTTCATGTAAAAAAAAAATAATAAAAAAAATAAAAATTTCCAACCTACCGAACCTCTTCTTTCTTTGCTAGAGAACAGAAAAGGAACTTTTTTTTTTTTTTGCCTAAGTTACCAATTTGTTACCAGCCCACAAATGTAAAAAATGTATGCCCAAAGGCCAGCCCAAACTCAGTGTAAATAATGTGGCATATGAGGGGGGCATATATGTTTTACAAACATTTCTTGTATTCAGTAGTAAACCTTCACCACGATAAGTTCTAAACTTTGTAACATGCCCACGTTATAAAGCCAAACATCATACATATAGTATAGCTATATAAATATTATGGCATACGAGGGGGGCATATATGTTTTACAAACATTTCTTGTTTGCATTGATTCAAAAAATATAACTGCTGTTAGTATTTTATTTCTTTACCAATTTTAATGGGATAGATAGAGCTTATGATTGTGCCCTACGCATTGGTTCCAGTGATTCTTTAATCAGATTTTTAGTATTTCCAAACATTCGGGAAAACATCATTAGCGATGTGCTTTACATGTTAGTAAATTAAATTTCACTAACTCGGAAGGCTTTCCCGAATGTTATGAAAAACTGTACATCTGACAAAAGATTCACTGGAACCTATGTGTAGGGCACAATTTTCCACTTTGCATAAACTGTATACTATTAAAACTGATTAAGACATAAAGTACTTACAGCAGTTTTTCATTATGAATCGATACAAAATATGCTTTACGTGTTAGCTTAAAATGATGTCATATACCAGGTGGTATGGCCACACTGTTATGGTGTAAAAGTAGTTCCAGGTGTCAGGCTTATGTGACTCCAGGGCATGGTAACATGGTGTGATTGGCAGTCTCAAAATGACTAAAATACTGTTTGTTGGATGTTAAAAAAAAGCCATGGATCTGTCAATTAAATTTTCAGATATCGTGCTTCCATAGCCCAGTTGTTAAGGTCATTAACTTACTTTCATTGTAAGTTTGAGTCCCAGCAGGGTCAGATGGAATTAACATGGGAGGAAGCCTTTAAGGCTCAAATTCCACCAACAATACTTAGCGCAAAGAAATACTCAATTACTTAGAGGTGAACTTCATCAGTTTTGATTCTCTAATAAGAATTTCCAAATATTTTTAGCAAATCAATATGGTTATTTATTAAAGTAATAATACATGCCAATTTAGCCATACACTTAAATTTTTCGTTTTAAATATTAAGGTACTTTTATAAGAAAAACAAGAGTGATGAAATTTTACCCTTAAGATTTAAATATTACTTAGCACTAAGTATTGTTGATGGAATTCGAGCCAGTTGTCTTGTTTTACCCAGTTGCCTCAGTGCATTTAGAGTCTTCCTTCATCTGTAATTAGCTGGTGTTATTATATGACTGAAATACTGTGGTGGTAAACTCCAACTGAACACCAACAACACTATTTACAGATAGATTAGTGAATCAATGCAGGCATGTTGAACACTTAATTATGATATAATAACATATACTCACAATATATATATTACTATATAAATATGTAAAATGATACACTTTCTATATTTCCAGATTACAGTGTCAAAGCAAGACTCGGAGGTGGTCAAACTTTGGAATGTCCGGTATCTTTCCCCAATACGCCAAATTTTCGTTACATGTTTCGCTGGACCAAGGATGGAGAATCGGAACCAGTGTTTGAGGGAATGGGGCTTACTCAGTCAAATACAAATAGGTGAGAGACAGTACTTTTAACCTCTGAAAGACATGATGGACCTTTCCATTGTTTTCAGATGTATTCAAATTACACTGTGCCGCAAAATAAACCGCTACGCTATCTTATCTGTTCACTTTTCCTTAAAGAATCATGGGATATGTACTTCTTTCATGATGGCCCGATTTATTTCGGCCTCATTTATATGTATATTCCAGTTGGCAGAAGACAAAACTGTCCCTTTTCTCATAAACATTGAGAAGACACTCCATTTGTGTATCTTTAAGAGGATGCAAAAATCCCAAACTCTTTGTGATATCTGATGTAGTCTAACAGAATTCACCATTGCTACAAGTGAAAGTGACAGCAACAGCATAGGCCAATAATGAGCAATATTTTTGTAAATGTGCTTACTTGAGATGTCTGTTTTCGCTAGAATATGTCCGAAATAAATTTTCCTTTTGAGAAATTATTGAGATTTATCCACATTTGATAGTTTTATGTCAATTAACAACAGATTATGCAAACGCTTGGCGTAATCAGGCGCACATGTAGAAAACGCCAGAACTGGCGATGCGGCAGTGTGTAAAGGTTATATGGTTAGGCAAGGAGCACAATGTCACCTCTGCATGGTAGATTGATTCAAATTGACTTACAGGCTATCCATTTACTACACTGGGTTACAAAGGTAGCCTATGGTCTACTTGATTTACACAAATAAATTGTGGTTTTGCTAGAGCAGTTGTTTTATCCTTAGATGGAAACAGAGGGTTTAAATATTTACTGAAAAAAAACAAAAAACTCTGGAAAATAATATGCATACCTGATCAGCTTGCAAGTAACTTTTAGATTTTTTAATTGGTTCTGTGTATGAGTGCTTTTCAAAAATGTTACTCTGTAAAGCCTGATCAGACTATACATTACCTATAAGCTAATTTTATACTTTATGGATATGGTTTTAAAATGTTCCTCTAAATACCAGTGATGCATTGATCACCTCATATTTAGAATTCAAAATTAGAATGCTGTTTCAAACATTTTATGGTCACTTTTGTTGCCTTGTTTATTTTTTTGCAGGTAATGTTGTTTGTATTATGTTTGTATTGAGAGATATGAGGGCAGCTCACAGGCAAACAACCATAAGGTCACTTTTATGATATTAAAAAAATAGGCCTTGTCACTTTCCAAAAATCCATAAAAAGTTTTGTTTTGCCTTTATCTTTAATGTTGATTTGAGAAAGACGTATTTATCAAATCAAAGATTTTGGAATGTATCATGGGGGAAAGTAACATCAATTTATCATAAACCAGAAAATATCAACTTCTAAGTATCAGGTTTATGCTTGAAAGAGCCCAAATTTTTGTTCCTATTATTCAGTGACTTGGAAAGAATTTTTTTCAATGGGACTATGGCCCATCATTTGCTAAAATCAATGGGACATTTTCAAATCTAATTGGACATTTTTAACTATTGATGTGAAAAGTTTTAGTGGGTTAAAAAGGAAAACTGCTTAACATCAAGTTTTATTTGGTTTTAGAGCACATATACTCGTGGTAAGTAAATAAGAACTTTTCACATAGTCTTGTTAATAAAGAACAGTATCTTCAACAACCTGAAGCAACTATAAAAACGCTGTTAAAATAAGACATAGGCTAAATACGATCTAGAAAGATCCCAGCTCATTATTTGGAAGAAGGCCTGATTAAAAGTTCTAAGCTAAAAATTCACCTCTTAAATCTTAGTTCCACTGTACTAGATTTTTCTAGGTTTATATTTGGTGTTACTGGAAGGTATCGAGACATCTTGAGAGTTAGGGGATGGTTGTGTCAATGAATCGGATGAAACTTCCCAAGGGGGAGATGAAGCAGAGTTCGTAACTTTCTGAGAGGGAGACTGCGATAAATCAGCACTTGACGCTGTTTCATTATTATCATTTACAGTTTTCATATAATATCTGGATTGTGGGCCTAAAAACGATAAGATGGATGTCTAACTTTTGTTGGTCAGATCTTTCTTTTTTTTTTTTTTTGAGGCATTCTTGTTCTTTTCAGACGATATTCAATGCGTCTACCATACGAAATTGAATGTAACATCTCGGACAAGCTTTTTTGTTATATTAACCGAGTGTTCCGACTGCGTAATTCTATATGGTTTAATAAGCGTCCAGCTCAGTTGCCTGTATGATATCTTCTCTTAATAAGCGTCTGAGAATATGCGGCTTACTCAGCAAAAAAGCAAAATGAAAATGCGATTCATACTTAATGTATTTCGATAAGAAAAAAACAACAATAAAGATTATGATTCAATGCATATTGTAATTAATGTGGTTCAAAGTGAAAGAGACAAATGGCGCACAGGAATGTGAGAACAATGGGACATTTTCAATTTTAATGGGACTATGGCGCATGGCGCACGGGTTTCCAAGTCACTGGTTATTATATATTATAAAATATAAAATGATGTCACTACAGTTAATTAAGAAAAACTATGAACTTGTACCTATACAGTGGAAGAAATCGATTTGGTGCCAAGTTTGAGGGTCGAGCCCGTATCCTGAAAGACGCTGCCCTGCAGCTGTTTCGTCTGCGCTCCTCTGACCAGGGTTGGTATGAGTGCACCGTTGCCTTCACCACATCGGTTAACATGGGGCGTCAGCAGCGTCAACAGACCAGGAGAGTTTTCCTCCAAGTGGCCGGTAAGTTTTTGTAGTATTTTTTCATCATGGCTGTCTAACCATACTTTTGACCTATCTAAGAATGATTATGCAAGATAAAACCATTATTAATGATTTTCATTGGTAGAAAATGCCTGAACTTAGGGATAAAGGTTATGCACAATTGTCTGTTGAGATGAGGACTATTGGAATATAAATTTCATTTTCAAGAAATTTTCATTGAGCTGAACTGAAAGATGGTGTGCTGAATTCCAATATTGTTTACTCTGCCAATGGACCGGACTGGACACTTTACATTATACAGTACAACGCAACTATATCGCGGACTGCTATTTCGCGTTGACCAATATATCGCGGTTGATCTATGGACCCCAAAAATATATTGCGTTATTTGCATAGGCTTACCGCGAAACTAATCTATCTCCATCTTTATCTATATGTATTTAAAAGAGTTTTGCGGTCAGTCTTTAACATGCTAGTGCACTGACACGCAGCAGTGATAACAATTAAACACCCCAGGTGGTAAGCTATTGTGTTTGGGGGCAGTTGATGATTACGCAATAGAGTGTTAATGATCGGCAACAATGCAGGTTTGTCGGTATAATTATCCAACCACAGTAATCAGATTTTAATTGGTATTGACATTCAATAATAATATTGGCATTTGTACTATAATGGAATATGTTATAATGGAGAGTGTGCTAAGGGGTATGCTATTATTGTGGACACTATAATGGAGAGTGTTATAATGGAGCATGGGATAATGGTATGCACTTTAATGGAGTCTGCCCTAATGAAGCATGCTATAATGGTAGGCGCTATGATGGAGTGTGCTCTAATGGAGTGTGCTCTAATGGATCAGCAGTGTACTCTATGGCTCTTCACCTTGCCAATAAGAATTTCGATGTACTTGTCAGATAGTAGCTGACTTTAAGCAAATTACAGCTATGATATTACCTGCTTACTTATCTAACAGGTTTATAGACCTAACAAACCTACCTGTTTCATGCCTTGTTAATTGTTTCATGACCGTATAATCAGTAGATAGCATTGTCTCTGTGGTAGAAGCGCAACTGATGGACATCATCTTCATATGAAAGGTAAAAAGTCAACAGGTGAGGATAGGGTTGACTTTTAGTGTATGGACCAAGTATCCTATGATATAAAGCTTGACTTATAATTTATTCCTTTACAAATTTATGACGAGATGTTTATTTACTATTTACTTAAAATTGTCTATGAAACAATGGATTTTGATTTTTTTTTTTTTTATTGAGACTGTGTAAAATTTGAAACAGCGATAACCCTGACTCTGTTTGCCAACGCATAAAAAACATGTCTGTATAAGGTATAGGTTTAAAGAAAATTAAGGATGAACTTGTTTGTATAGGTCAGTTGTACTTGTCAGGTACTATATTGGCATCATAGCAGACAGATGTAACTTAAAATGATATAGATGATGGACTGGACACATACATGAATTACCACAAGAATGTGGGACTGATAAGAACATGCAAAGATTTGGGAGCCTCAGGAGTAAAAAAAAAAGGTTTTGTGTGTGTTTGTGTAGGCTGGTATTAAGAGGGTGTAACATAAAGAAAGAGCATCAAAGAATGTTTCCTGGCAAAAAAAAAAAAAAAAAAAAAAAAAATTAGGAAGAATGCATGCTTTTGGTATGTCAGTTGTCAGAAGTCTTGGTTTGCATGTGTAATACATTACCGTAAACACGCATGTATTGTGCACACTTCTATGACTTCAATTTTGATTTCTGAGAAGGGGTGCACACAATACATGAGAATTCAGTTTTTTCTTTGTGTTTCCAAACTTTACCCACCCACTAGGAAGGCATATTGGCAATTGGCGAAGGCTATGTGATTGTATTTACATTTTAAGTTGGTATTAAAGCTTTAATGTATATACTTGCCAGAATTGTCCATTTGTGATTTCTTTAATATAATTGTGAAATGAATGCTTACAAAATCATTATTCTTGTTTGTTTATATCACTGTGTCCTGTGAATCACCCAGAATGCCTTCAGTAATGTACTGTACTTTACATATTTAATCATTGACGACATAAAGCCAAATGCGATATTCACATCGTCATTCATGAGACAAACCATGACCGTCATAATGTTATGATTATACAATCAGGTGATTATTTTTAGTACATTCAGATGATATTCTACGTAGTTCCATTGTGGACAGAACTGTTCGATTAAATAAAATTGTGTACTTCAAATTCCAATTGGAAAGGAACTTGTGACAAACAAGCAACAAGGTGTCAACATTTGAAGAAAATTCCTTAAACTATTGGCCATAATGAACATTAAGGTAACAATGCAAGCTGAATGTGGATACTAGAGTTGTGAATTATAATCATCGCATGAATGACTTTCGGAAGCAGTAGAACTTTTGTTACCTGTATTTCATTCAAATATCTGCAAAACACCCGCGGCTAAACATAATGGTGGCCTCCTCGATGTACGAAGAATGAAGAATGAGTGCCCATTATAGAAGGGAAATAGATTTTTATTAAGGTTTTGAACCTCAAACTCGGGATGCGCACTATACATGAGTGCGCACAATACACACGTGTTTACGGTACTTCTTTTTCAGGACATTTAGCAAGGATAACGGTACACAAGTCTGTTTTTCTACTAACCAGTTATACAGGCCTAGAGAATAAAGTAGAATATAAGTAATGCTCCAATCACAGTGTAGAAAAAATAAAGAAGAAAAATGTACATTTATGAACAGAACAATTGAATGAGAGGGAGGTAAATTTTTTAACAAAGAAGGATGCAGCTTTTTTTTTTTTTGTTAAAAAGAGAGAAATGATACATCTCTGTTTATTAGGCACTATTATGACATCAAAGTTGCCTTGGTCTTGTCACACAACTGTGTGTTGTGCAAAAAGGTTAGGAGAATCCTGGTGATTTGCCATTTAGGGTCACGTTTCACTAAACTTCATACAAAATGTAGTCTTTGTAAGCTTGAATTTCTATCTAAAATAGTATTTTTCTCAATATTTCGTCTTCACTAAAAGTGTTGAGTTTATTATGCCCCTGCCATGAAATGGCGATGGGCATATAGTGTTACAAATGTCCGTGCGTGTTAGCGTGTTTGTGTGTATATGTTTGCAAGAATTCATGTCCCAGCTGTAACTTTGTTATGTATGGTCGCGCTTTTTAAAATAACTTGGCATAAGTGATCCTTAGGACAAGACAATGTGTCGCGAACCAGGTTGCTAGCTTGAAGGTCAAGATCACAGCACTCAGTTGACCTTAAAATTGTGTCCCAGCAGTAACTTTGGTCTAGATAGGTTGTTTTCCAAATTACTTGGCACAAGTGATCCTTAGGACAAGACAATTTGTCATGAACAATAACCAGGTCTCTAACTTGAAGGTCAAGGTCACAGCACTCAGTTGACCTTAAAATCTTGTCCCAACTTAAACTTTGGTCTTGATTTGTTTTTGTTTTTTCAAATAACTTGGCACAAGTGATCCTTAGGACAAGGCAATTTGCTTCAAACAAGAACCCGGTTGCTTGCTTGAAGGTCAAGGTCACAGCACTTGGTTGACCTTAAAATTGTGTCCCAGTTGTAACTTTGATGTGAATGGATGTGTTTTGAAATAACTTGGCACAAGTGATCCTTAGGACAAAAAAATGTGTTGCGAACAAGAACCATGAAAGTTGCTAGCTTGAAGGTCAAGGCCACAGCACCTGGTTGACCTTTAAATCAAATCTGGGCTGTAACTTTGTTGTGAATGATTTTATTTTGAAATAACTTGGCACAAATGATACCAAGGATATGATGTAACACAAACAAGAACAAAGTTGCTAGCTCCAAGGTCAAGGTCACAGCAGTTAGTTAAATTTTAAATTTTTGTAAGCAGTCCTGTCTGGGCTGTTTTTTTTTGTGTGTAAAGTTATGTTTGAAACAACTTCGCACAAGGAGGGATCCTTAGGACAAAACTCTGTGTCACAAAACAAGCACAGGTTACTAGCTTGAAGGTTATGGTCACATCACTTGATTGAGGTAAAGTTCATAGCGCTCATTTGATCTTAAAATCATCTTTTATATTTCCAGTTTTTCATATTCACTAACAGAAATATCATCTAATAAACATAATGGCGGGGGCATCCGTGTCCTATGAACAAATATCTAGTTAAATTATGTACTTCATTAATTACCTTTAGTGATGGGATGGTCCTAGTTTTAAACAATTCATTACATTAACCTCTATTACAAAAACAAAATGTCATTAGAAACTTAACTTTTGATAAGCAAAAGTTGTTTTAAATATCATTTGTAATGAAAAAGATAATATCATATGAATACCAGAAAATATTATAGGACATTTCCAAAAAAGAAAGGTGCAGATGATGATGATATAATATGAAAAATAACAATGGCCTATTTCACCAAATTTGGTACAATAAGAATCTTGATAAACCTAAAGTCAAAGAGTTAAATAGTATTTTTCCTATATTTTTTTCTTCACAAAAAAGTGTTTATAATGCAATACAATGTATCATACTTGTTCCTTATTGTTTTGGAAATAAGAAAGTGAAAGACACTTTTTAGAACAACACTTTTGCAACTAAGATCCTATTTGTTCTTACAAAGCATCCCAGTTTCCAAAATTTAACTATTAACCTATTTGCAAAAATAAAATAACAAAAAAATAAGCAGTTGGATATCTGAACGTTTTGAAGCTGTCAGATATAGATGTTTTTATAATCTTGCATTTCTATCTTCATTACCTATTTCACATTATCGAGGTATAAGCTGCATGTGGCTTATTTACAGAATTACCTAGAATCTGATAAACAACAAACTGAAAACACTAACAATCTCAGAAATGCGTGTCCAAAAAAATGATGACCACCTGTCAGACTTCAGGTAGGGTGCTCAATCATATGTCAAGGAAACCTCCTGGGGTTTGTTTTATGAAAATCTTGCAGAAATTGACAGCGCCATGCAGCATGATGCCGTACATATGTAAAGATAAATGGATAAATTGTGGTTAATTTCAGGAACACTGTCTAAGAAAGTATGGACATGCATGATTTTTGTCATGGCAGCAAAAAAAAAGAAGGTAATTCCAAGAATTGTTGGCCTTGAAGTGTAGATGCCCTGCTGTTTTATGGAATAAGCAAATTCCTTTATATTTAATTAGAATTCATTTAGAAAATGTGATGTAGAGATTATATCAATATGCAATGCCAGGGAATTCCAGATATTAGTTTGACCGCCTTGTGTAATACTATGGTAACTTACATATAAAGTAGAAGCAGCTACAACAGTTTTGCACCAATTACTCAAATTATGTTACAGAACATGATGTTATAGGGAAATATTAAATATTTTGGCTATTACAGAGCATGTCCATTATAATGCAATGTTTGCTGCTAAGCAGGTGGTCACTAAAAACAGATTCAGCTGTATTTTGTAAACATCATGATAAAAAAAGTATGATGCTGCACAAACTGCCAGTGTCAGTGACTGGATTAGTAAACAAATGTTTGATTTAATGTTTAGTTACGTATTAGTTGTTTTCCATAAGATCACAAAGACACCTTGGTATGCTTGAACCTACAACCTACAGGTGTAGCGTTGATGGCTGCCTGTTGTGGCAGGTGATAATATATGGCCTTGAGGGTTAGGGCAGCTAAATTTTCAGGTGGGCAGAATCTCTGCAAGGCTTTATTTTGAGTTTTTTACCACTGAGTGAAATATGCATGCATGATCATTCTTTAGATGCAGATACTGAGAAAAGCTTCCAGGTGTTCACAGTACTGATGAACTTCATTTCCCATCCCAGATGATTGTCTAATATATATATTGTCTAATATTGATAAACAGTATAATTATTATTTTTAAGGTCTGTATCATATACCATTTGTATATTGAAATTCATGTATAGTTTTGGTTTATTGGAAATGAATATTTGTTGTTCAGTGGGTGGTCCATTGTAAGATCAACAATAACGTAAAAGTAAATGCATTTTACAGTCTTAGTTTCATGACATGGGCATGTTCACCGACTTTACAGCTTTCACCCCTGGTCAGCGGGCTACTTGTATCTATCTATCGATCTCCCTGGGGAGTCTTTCACTCCGCTTATGGCAGCCCACACCATGGCGCCACGGAATTAAACCACAATTGTACCCATTTACATCTGGGTGAAGTGAAACAGTGCGGGATAAATTTCTTATTCAAGGACATTAGCAGTGTCCTTGGCAGGACTTGAACCCGGGACCCCTTGATCCTGAAGCGCATGTCCTACCACTGGACCTGGTGGCTGTAAGGACGTAGGTACAATTCCTGGCTGTGACATTCTTAAGTCATTAAAAAAAGTAATGGTTTAACTCCCTTGTGCTTGGCGTTAAGGCAGTGCTCTGAGTGTCAGGATAATTGACTGGTTGCTGTGGATAAAGCAAGTGTTAAAAATATCTGCATTAAGGGAAATGTACTAGTTTGTGTATTTCCCTTTTGTATTTTTTTATCCTTTTACGTGCATCACAGTTATTGTTTTAGACTGGTTGGCCATATGTTCGTTAATTCTTGATACTTGTCACTTTTATTATAAGATTGTTACAGGAAGGCTTCTCTAAGCAAGTCATGTAAACAGAAACTCAAGATTATTGGTATACTTTTGGTGAGATATTAAAAACCAGCGAAGAATGACTTGAAAAAATACTTAAAACGCATTCCAGTAAACCAAAAACAACGACATTATGTTTAAAATACTGCATGATTTATGTTTATGGCTGTATAATATCCTGTGCCCATTATTTCTGTTGTATTCGAAATAATTGCATGGACGTTATTAGAGAATCTGTAGAAATTACTCAAAAGTGTTTAAAATAATCATCTTGAAACGAACCACATGGAAGGAATTATCGTAGGTCTCTTGCAGGAATACTGATAAATTAGAAGGCGGACAGGAACATTATTTAGTAATTCATTTAGTCGAAATTTTATTATGCAATTATAAGATCCTATAACATATCATTTAAGGTACTGAGCTTGGTTTTACTGATGATAATTTATGATAATGTAGTTTTGTGAATTGCAGTATTGCTTGGGATGTTACATAGAAATTCTCCCTAACGAGGTTTGGAGACTTACTGTTTTTACTCTGTTTTTCTGTTTCTTCTTCCTCTTATTATTATTATTCTTTCTTCCACCGGCAACTTTGTATATCTCGGAGGCTGCTCAACCTATCTTTACAAAACTTCACACACTTGGAGTCCCAATGAGTAGTGGTACCTCCCTGATTTTTAGCTCACCTGAGCATAGCTCAGGGTGAGCTTTTGGGAGACTTGATTGTCCGTCGGCCGTCGTCCGTCGTCCGTCAACAATTTGATGTTTACACACTAGAGGCCACAATTTTGATCCAATCTTCCTCAAACTTGGTCAGAATGTTTGTCTTGATGATATCTTGAACCCTTTCGAAAATGGGTCAGGTTGGATCAAAAAGTAGGTCAGTAGGTCAAATCTTAGAAAAATCTTGTCGTCCGTCAACAATTTTGATGTTTACACACTAGAGGCCACAATTTTGATCCAATCTTCCTCAAACTTGGTCAGAATGTTTGTCTTGATGATATCTTGAACCCTTTCGAAAATGGGTCAGGTTGGATCAAAAAGTAGGTCAGTAGGTCAAATCTTAGAAAAATCTTGTTTACACACTAGAGGCCACAATTTTGATGCAATCTTCCTCAAACTTGGTCAGAATGTTTGTCTTGATGATATCTTGAACCCTTTGAAAATGGGTGGTTGGATGAAAGTAGGTCATAGGTCAAATCTTAGAAAAATCTTGTTTACACACTAAAGGCCACAGTTTTGGTCCAATCATCCTCAAACTTTGGCAGAATGTTTGTCATGATGATATCTTTTGTGGATGGGGTCAGAAGTGGGGCTGGATAGAAATGTAGGTCAGTAGGTCAAATCTTAGAAAAATCTTGTTTACACACTAAAGGCCACAGTTTTGGTCCAATCATCCTCAAACTTTGGCAGAATGTTTGTCATGATGATATCTTTTGTGGATGGGGTCAGAAAATTCCTGAACATTGTTTCACCTCATCATCTTAATTCTAAAGCAATCTGTTTTGTACAGGCAATGAATGATACTTTTCTCAGGTGAGCGATCTAGGGCCATCTTGGCCCTCTTGTTGTAAATTGAGAGTCCCTGGGGGTCAGGCCCCACGGTACCCCCTCAAAGATGGAGTTTTGCATAAAAAATGTATTTTGGTTAAATATTTCAAATTTCCAACCCTGAATCATATATATTTTTGTTCCTCATAATGGGAAGAATTGAATAGTAGTATTTTGGTGTCCCACAAAGTCACCCAAGGGTCATGCCCCACCCCCTCAATTTTACTTATGACCTTATATCTTTAAAAAACTGTTCAGATCTCCACCCTACACCAAATATTTTCTTGTTCCGCATGATCAGATGGATTGAATGGTACTTCTTTGATATTTATGTAACCAAGTAAAATCCTACTGCCCCGAGCTGGTTTCGAACTCTGGGCTCTCGGTATGCAAATCGGACACTCTACCACATCGCCACAAAAGCTAGCTCTATGGTAGGATAGTACAAGTGCCATTTTATACCTCTCCTACATACACCCCCTCCTTTCAAGAATTTGTCCTCAGATTCCTGGAGTATGAACGTCTGTGGGACTTTCTAAGGGTGCCATCCCTTCTACAACTGTGAGTTATTTACGTTGGGCGCCAAATGTAACCAAATAAAACCCTACTGCCCCAAGCTGGATTCGATCTCGGGACTCTCGGTATACAAACCGAACACTTTACCACGTCGCCACAAAAGCCAGCTCTATGGCAAGATAGTACAAGTGCCATTTTATACCTCTACTACATTTACATGGCTTACGACCTCATTCATGTATGTTTGTCTAATGAGAAACTTTATTTGGGAGACTTAGTAACAATTCACTGTTACAATTATTACTTGTTGATGCAATAAAGACAATTATGTCCAGTTTTAAAATATAAATAAATCGTGTTTACATGAATCATTTGATGTTACTTAGCATTATAAAATCCCCAATTCTGCTTATTAGATAAAAATAATGAAAATATTTCAGTACAATTTTCCTGTTAACATGTTCAATGAAATAAAAAAAAAAAAAAATTTGTTTTGTAGCTTAGCTTGTAAATCACATAACTCGAACAATATAGAAATGAAAAGATTAGTCTCAAAGCTGTATACACGTAAAGAAGACTTGGAAAATGTCTTAATTGTTGCCCATTTTGCCCTATATTGCATAAAGACTCTTTTTAACATTCTCTTGAACAGAACTGAAACTCAGGATAGACAACTCCTTCCAGTTGTCTTCTGTTTTTGAAGCTCTTATTCTAAATTCTGACCAGCAATGAAAATTAAAGTTTAGTTAATTGATATTTATCATCATACATTTGTACATGAATATTCATAAGGTAAAGAGTTCTGCTAGATGATAAAAGTTACTAGTGTTACCTACTTTTAGATTTAGAGCACATAGACTAAAATCATGACCGTTTAGATTTGTATCCAAATACAGAAGTTTAGTGGATCTGGATTGACCAAGGGTGCCTTGGTTCAGTGGTATCATACCTGACTGGGGATCCAAAGGTTGTGGGTACAAAGCTCATTGGGTGCAAGGACTTTTCATGACCTACCCAATAGAAAAGTACTGGTCCAACCCAGGAACTGTAGAGAGGGATTAGTATAAGTTGTGAAAACTTGTTTCCAAATCAACATAAAATAAATAAGGTTAAGCTAACACATTTCAATATTCATTCAAGTAAATGATTTATACCATTCTGACAGTGTTTATAAGAAGCATTTTTATCAGGGAAACAAGAACGGTGAAATGTATTCCAAAGAACTAAAGTATTATAAGAAGTGCTACTTAATGTTTCTGGAATTGGCATCTGAAAATTGGCTTAGCCTCTTGTTTTCGAAAATATTTAAGCATGATCTCATTTTGAAATCCCAAATGAAACTAATTGGCATAGTTTGGCATAGTTCACAGATGGTTGTTGACTAAGAATTTGGTATGTGTGTATTACATCTAGTGATTGTAATCGGTCCATAAAATTTTAATCGATTAATCGGAGGCAAAAGTCAGCGATTACTCGATTAAAACCGATTAAACAAGAAATGACCAAAAGTATTAGGATTACAAAATCTTAACATCATTGAAACCCAATGAATAGCACAAAGTCAATAAAATTTGACAACTTTAATGCTTTAACTTGACTGAGATCTTTGAATACACATAACATCAATAAATATAATACAAAAAAGGAGAGTAAAAAAGAAAAACATCAGACACTACAGTCAGAAGCTTATCAAATCAATCGGATATGTCTTTTCATGACACAACCTTAGTCTTGACTCTTAAGGTACTCCATTGTAATGGTTCATGACACAACCTTAGTCTTAAGGTACTCCTATTGTAATGGTTCTACAATGTCTTGAAACGATTAAATTGTACCATAATAACCAAGGATTCCTACTGATAATTTAGGACACCTTGGTTATTATTGTACAATTTAACTTTTATTTAAGTGATTTAAGATATTGCGGAACCATTACAGTAGGACTGAAGTGAAACAACATTCCTCTCTGAAATGACTAGAAATTATTTATCACATATTTCCTTGGAAATAAATCATCAGTTTTTTTTTTCAATTTATGAATTAAATTGGAGGTACTACTCCATCCTCTGCCAAAAGTATAAATTTTGCCCCATTTCTTAAAAATTCCCCCCTCCATGACATTGAATTTAAATTTACTGTATGCAATAATTTAAATTTACTGACAAAGTTTAATGCTTATATTACAGTTTAAATATGTTATGCCATTGTTCTTCTATATGTTATATCATTGTTCTTCTAAATCATTTGCAATAAAACACCAATGAATAAAAATAAAAGACATAAAAATATGCTTTACACAGAGTTTACCCTCCCCCTCCTATGGCTTGGACCCCTTGTCTCCAAAGTAAAAAAAAAAAAAAAAAAAATGATCATACTGATCATACAAAAAACAAACATTGGTAACTTGAACTATGTAACAAAAAATAAAACAGGAATATGTTTAAAGTTCTTAAAAAGTGTTCAAGCTCATGATCCCTGAAATTTGTCAGTCAAAGGTGTTCAGGCCTACAACATCTACACAGAACTCTCCTAATCTTTCAACAAATATTTGTTTTTGTTTAAAAAGACTAATTTCTCAACCAGTTCTGGTCTTAACCGTGCTCTCTTTTTGGAAATGATGTTGCCTGTGAGACTGAATATTCTCTCTGCACTCACACTAGATGCAGGTGTACTTAAATGCTTCCTTGCAAGAACAGCCAACTTTGGATATTTAAAGTCATTCAATTTCCACCAAGAAAGATCTGAATTTTCAAGGCTGGGTGCAGATTCAGCCAAATAACCTTTAAGTTCATTTCTGGCTAACTGTTCTGGTGGGAGAGGTTCAGACTGGCCAACAAATATAACATCCTGTAGCCAACATGGGTTTCATTCTCTGCCTTAATAATGGATTTCATTTTCATACTTGGTGCAGGGCAAACTTCTGGCTCTGATTCATCAGAAACAGTAACTTGTTCACTTACAACATCCATTAAAGGTTCTGGAAGTGATGGAAGCTCAGGAAGGTCAACTGATGTGGTTGCATTCTCATCAAGGGTGCACTCTTTTTTAACGCAAAACTTTGTGTGTGACTCTATCAACTGATCTAGAAGTAATTCATGGGCTTTGAGGCGATCTTCCTCAGATACGAACAGCATCTGTTTTGTTGAAGGTGTAAGGAGTGATGCAACAAGAGCATAGTCCTTGTCAGTTGTTCGTGATTCTAACTGCGTAGTCATGTCTGTCTTCATTGCTTTCATCATAGCACTGTCATTGTCTCTGATTTCCAAAACAAGGCTAAGTTTTTTCAGGACTGGCAAAATTAACCCTTGGGTAGGATATATGTCACTAGATAGAGTCTGAGTGGCAATCTTGAATGGTTGCAAGAGATCAATCATGTCTTTCACATCATTCTGTTCTTCAAA
>CM037786.1:12944818-12994818 GCA_021229015.1 Solen grandis | reverse complement strand
GGACCTCAAATATAGTGTTATAATGGAACTGCATTGCTCACTTTGACCCAGTTTCTAACTTTGTGTAGTTAATTAAAATCATCATTCTGAACATGGATCAGTTCATTCCTGAAAGGCTGTAATGAAACCAGACGAAAATCCTTTATGTAATTTTTAACAAAGTTTCAATGCACTATTAACACATCAGAACAGGGCTGCTTTGTGAATTTAACAGATATCCTTCAGGTGCATCAAACAAGACACCATAATATGGCTGCACAGAGACTGTTGTACAAAAAGAATTGCGGTCTAAAATTGAATTAATTCTCATGTTTGGTCTTAATGTTGAAAGAATTTGCTGGATAATGAGTTAACAAAAGGACCTGTGTAGTGGAATGTTCCCAAGGAATTATCCCAACTAGACCACCAAAAATAAGGGATATCACAGATAAGGATATCAGGATAGTGTATATTGTAAATAAGGGATATCACAGATAAGGATATCAGGATAGTGTATATTGTAAATAAGGGATATCACAGATAAGGATATCAGGATAGTGTATATTGTAAATAAGGATATCACAGATAAGGATATCAGGATAGTGTATATTGTAAATAAGGGATATCACAGATAAGGATATCAGGATAGTGTATATTGTAAATAAGGGATATCACAGATAAGGGTATCAGGATAGTGTATATTGTAAATAAGGGATATCACAGATAAGGATATCAGGATAGTGTATATTGTAAATAAGGGATATCACAGATAAGGATATCAGGATAGTGTATATTGTAAATAAGGGATATCACAGATAAGGATATCAGGATAGTGTATATTGTAAATAAGGGATATCACAGATAAGGATATCAGGATAGTGTATATTGTAAAAATTTAGTAGGCTTTAAACAGTGCCACCATACAATGACTCTGGCAGTGATAACATACCCGACTACCAATCAGAAGACTGTGGTTTCGAACCCCATTTGGACAAGGATTTTTCATGACCTTCAATGATGCAAATTACTGGTCCAACCAAGCATGAGGGATTAGTATAAACCGTAAGAACTTGTTTCCAAATCAAAATAAAATAAATGAGCTGAAACTAAACAACTATCATAGAAAATGACACAAGTCATGTGACATTAATCTGCTGGGGTTTTATATTCATCAGGTATTTAAAACTTCAATATACTCTTGTTCCTATATGATACAGTGGAGAAACTGGGAAAAGACAAAACAATTTCCAGAAGTGTATGTAATAATAAGACAATCATCTAGGTACTTCTGAGGGACTTTAATGACTTGTGAAAGGGTGATTCAATTATATGGTTCTTTCGGTTGACCTGGTTGACCAGGAAACAGGTTAGAGTCCCACACCAGACAGACTGGTGAAAATGTAGCTCATATGGGACCTTCTGACAGAAAGGATTTAATAACCTTGATACTAATATATTTATTCAACAAAATATATCCAACTTTATGTTAGTCCCATCTATTTTAGGCAGTTTAAACATCATGAATTTGCCACATTTAAGGTTTACTTTCTTTATTTTACCCCTTTATTAATACAAATATAATGAAAATATCTAAAACAAGAGGTATTAAAATGATGGAATTCGAGCCTTGAGAGATTGCTTTGTAGATACTGGTGGTATTAGCTTTCAGTGCAATCCATCCTTCATTCATGTAGTATTATTAATATGGAAAATAATATATCAGACACGCCGGGAGAGATATCAGGTCATGGGAGATGGCATGATTAAACAGGCATCATGAATTACGGCCCTCATGAAGTGGGAGAGTATTCCAATGTTTCCCTGACATATTCAAGACTCTCAATCTCTGGAACATCACCAGGCAGCTGACTCTTCCTCAACTTTCACACCTTTTAGACTGGACTTCTGATCCTATCTGGTGAAGCTGATAAGCCTAAAGCTTCCAGTCCAGGTCGCTGACAGATATGGCTGGGCTGCTTCATTAACCTGGAGGAACTTTATCAACCTCTGGTTTCCAGCCTGTGTCAGGTCCAGGCAGGGCTCACCAACCCTCGTTAGTCTAGAGGGGCAGATTCCTTTCTCATCAGACATCTGCTGCCTTAAATCTGTACTATGCTTCATGTACATTGCGATTTCATTTATTTATTATAAGTTTCCTATCTTTTCATTTGCTCATAGATTCCTATCATCTCAATGTGGGATTACATTTAGTGACGGTCTCCTAAAATCTCAATATGGGATCTTATTTGGTGACATAAGTCTCCTATCATTTCAGTATTGGATAACATTTGGGTATAGTTTCCTGTCTAACTTGATTCTATGGATGTCCAGAAAGCATTGGCTTTTCAAAGGTACAAGCCATGTTTGGTCTCCTGTGATTTCCACCATTAGAACAGTCAAGAAGATTTTTTGTGAGCCAGATTATTTTATGTCCAATCATAAAATAAAATCTAAACATTTTTATAATATTTGAGTGTTATGCAAAATGCTTCACAAATGACTTAACACCAATATCTAATTATCTTTTTTGACCATCACTTTGTCTTCTAGTAATCAAGCACTAGAAGCAACTCAACTCTTTACCTCATGAATATTCATATAAAAATTCATGACTTGATGAATATTGATTTACTGAACTTTAAATGGTATTTAAAACATTTTTTCTTTGCTGTGCAGATACTGTATGAAGGAGCTGTCTGATTTGGGTCAGCACTGTTTGCCATGGTGTCAAAACATGTTGATATGAAGTTAAATTTAATCAATCATGTACATTTGTCTTTATCACACAGCTTCTTGACTTTAATGTATCAATATTCATGCATTTCTTCACATATAAAGGCACTATTTTTATGGGGGGATTAGGTTTCATCGACTGTGAATGGTCTTATCTTCAAATGATGATCCCACAAAAATCATTCATTAACATGATGAGTCCATGTATTTGTGTCTAAATGTGCCTTAAGACACGCTATGACATTTAATGACAAAGAAAAGTAAGAATTTGACAGAATCAAGTCAGGTAATATAGCTTCTCATTATCTCCAAAATTGTTAAATGCCAACTTTAAATGATAGTTTATCATCATATTTTACATTGTTGTTGTTGTCTTTAATGCTGTTGTTTTTTGTTCATTTGGTTATTGACTCTATGTTATCTATGTTTTTTAAGAGCTCTTGTTAGTTTCTATAATTGTCACTCATTTTGTGGATTTTTTATTAATCACTGTATGAATCTGTTTGTCTCTCACGAAAGGAATTTATTCTCAATCACTGTATGGATTGTCAGTCACTTTGAATTTACTGTCCATCACTGTATATCTTATTCACTACAATTATAATTCTATGACTTAATATATTGTTTACACTTTAAAATTTAGTGTCTATCACTTAATTGTCAATCACTGGATTGATTTATTGTCTGTTACTCAATTGTCAATCACTGTATGGTCACTGGATGGATTTACTATCTTTTAGCATATGGACTTAGTGTCTTCACTGTACAACTGATTTAGTTAATTGCTGTATGAATATATTGTCTATGACTTGTATATTGTTTATTAATGTATGGATTTATTGTCAATCACTATATGGATTTATTGTCAATCACTGTATGGATTTATTGTCATCACTGTATGGATTTATTATCAATCACTGTATGGATTTATTGTCAATCACTGTATGGATTTATTGTCAATCACTGTATAAATTTATTGTCAATCACTGTATGGATTTATTGTCAACCACTTTATGGATTTATTGTCAATCACTGTATGGATTTATTGTCAATCACTGTATGAATTTATTGTCAATCACTGTATGGATTTATTGTCAATCACTTTATGATTTATTGTCAATCACTGTATATTTATTGTCAACACTGTTGTTTTTCATTGATTAATTATCAAAGACTGTATTTATTTTCAATCACTTTATATATTTAATCACTGTATGGATTATTGTGTATCACTGTATGGATTCAGTTGGGTTCAAATCAATTTGAAATGTAATTCAAACTTAAATTTTAAACAAGAACAGCATAAGTTGTATTTTAGACAATGGTCCACAAAGTAAAATTATTTTTTATCTAATACTTATTTAAGCATGCTTTCAGTTAGAGCAAAAGACATACCTGTGGAAATGTAGGTGTTATCCAGGGATCTGTTGTGCCATTGTACAGCAGAACTGGCTCTACACACATGTAGTGGCTCATTGTGAGAAAAGTACTTATTACAATAAACAGCTTGTTAAAATCTATCTCTAATTCCTTTTTAATCACTATGTGTCCAGTAACAGTATATTGTTCCAATCTTTAATGTGGTTTCTATAATGTAAATATAGTATTTTCTTCACCATGGCAACACTTCTTGTGAAAGAAAAAACAACATACAGCAAGAAGCAGCTGGGTCCTCTCACTGATGTAGAGGAGGCACCTTCTACAAACAATCAGTCAGCAAGAGGTTTTAGCCTCTACTTCCGACAAGCAAATCACGGCTACTTAATTGACATTTAAAAACAAATCACCCCCTGTCTCCCTGACTCCACCCCTTTATCTCAGGCCCAAGATAACAGTTGGTTGGAGAGAGAGTGCCGGGTTAAGGAAGCCTGACAGAGGGCACTACTCACAAGAAACACCTTAGTGCCCAGCAGCCGGGCTACAGGAGCGCGGGGCAGCTTAGTACAAGCTTCTTGCGGTCCTCACCCGCCTGTATAACCTGATGACATATCTTCGCTTTTATCTGACTACAAATCAATTACAACTGATGGAATCCATAACAACACTTACATCACTTGACACCAGCTATGTTTGACTTCAAAACAACATTTTTTTTACCACTTCTGAGTAATGAAACTTGCAAATTAACTCGAGTCCATGCACCATAAACTGGTTATGTGCGCTGACAGATGGGATGGAGTAGAAACTTACTTGCACATTCCAAAGAGCCACATCAGCAGGAATGAAGGTATTTCATTATATTTTATGCATCTTCCATTACAGACCTAGTGTTTCAGTTTAAAACAGAAAATTATGCCTCTAATAATGATGTATACAGCAGAAACTCTCTAAAACGCTGTTAGTTGTTTAGACAACTTGTTCATTATTCAGGAACTTCCTGAGGAAGACTGAGATGGAGTCAAACATTGATCTTAATAAAAGAAATTTAACTCTATCCTGCCTTGATCATTCATTCCACTTTATTTTATTTTAATTTTATTTTTTTTATTTTTCAGGAAAAGAAAAACATCTATGCACACATTGATAGGAACTGAACTGTTTACTGCAGACCCAGATCAGATCACTCCTGGAAGGAGCAGCAGTCTGATCTGGGTCTCCTCTGTTTGTGCATTATCAGATTCTACAGTCTGCACTGCAAAGAAAAATTCATTGCTACGTAATTATACCATTTAAGCCAATTGATATTCATAGACTTTTGAATTATTATAAAAATATTCATATATAAAATCTCCTTATGAATCAAACTTTTTTCTCATGTCTACTGTAGTTAAGGAGGCCTAGAAGAGTTTTCAAATCAAAATCACAAATGGTGCACTCAAAGCTGTTAAAAAACCTTAACTTGAATTTCTTTTCACATTTAACATTCAAAATGAGTTTCAGTTTCATATAGGTAAACATTTTTTATAACAAAACTAGGCTTGTCACTTACCGAGATAAATGCCCTTGCTACACTGCCTTGTCTCAACATTATGACAAGAAACATGTCAACTGACGCAAAACCAGGTCTTCAAGTGTCGTCCTAGGCAAGCTAAACTATTTATAGTAACAGTGACCTTGACCCTATTGAACTGAAAATCAATCCAAATCTTCCTCTTATAAGGTATCTACATACTCAATCTGACCATCATACCTCACCTCTAAAAGATGGAAACAAAACATCAGGGTTTTTTTGTTACAGGGACCTTGACCTTATTTTTCTGAAAATCAATCCCAATCTTTCTCTTCCCATAAAGTGTATGACTACTACTATGTATGAAAACTGTATCACATATCTAAGGGGAAATATTCAACTGAAAAGACCTGCTTGATGCCCATCTGCCTATCCGCAGATACTGAATTTTTGGTCAAGAAAGACACAATGAGATAGAAAGCTAAATATTGGGACAACATGGCTGAACTTAAACATCTCCCATTTTTAATTTAATAATTCTTCATAACACCTATTGTTTACTTTTGGAAAAAAAAGTTAACATAAACAAATCATTTAAAGCTAAACAGAAAGTGTTTTTAAACAAGAGGGCCATGATGGCCCTGAATCGCTCACCTGAGTACCATTGCTTCAACTGATGTCAAAGTTTTTAAACAGACAAGGATTCTGATATAACTTAATCTAAAACATTTTACCCCTGACAATACTACACACCAAATATCTAAGCAATGGGCCATATGGTTTCAGAGAAGACTTGGGCGCAGGGTCATTTATCACCGTAGGGCCAAGACTTTGAAAATCTTTGTAATGAACCATTAGATGCTAAAAATTTATAGCTAATCATAAATTTTTAAATTACTAATACCATGAAAATGACCTTGCGCTATCAATAGCTATTGTACAATTGGTACCATAATGATGTATAATAATAGCTATATCAAGAAGATTTTTAATTACTATAACTCTATTAACAAGTACTGGGGGAAAGCAATTTATCATCCAAATGATGAAAATACTAATTCCTTTGATCTAAAATTTAAATTTTATATACTTATTAAAACAATGATGTGGGGGCATTATACCATAGGCTATTTACATTTAGGCCCTAAGAGATGTATAAATTTATGGCTTTGGATTATAAGATTAAGATTTCTAATACATGTAAAAGTGACCTGGCGGGTCATTACACATAGCTATGTTGTCAATCTGGACATAATAGCACTACCAAATATCAAGCTCTACTTGCGTTTTGCAAAAAGATTCAAATTTGCATTAAAATCATTTTACTCTGATATAGCAATGGACCAGACATTATAAACTTTAGTGAGCTTCATCAAGGACTTCCTGAAAATATTAAATGCAACGTTAGAGATTTTTAAGCAATTGACGACCTAAAGTAGAAACTCACTGACAAGTTGTGCTCATGTGAGCTAAAAAGATACATGGCCATGGTATATGCATCTTGATTAGACGACATTTGACCCAAGTATTATGAATGTCTTTCAAGCGTTCAAAATATATAGAGCGGACATGAAATTGCTGACGATTGGAGAGACGAACGACAAGTTCGCAACATAATACATCCCTTCAGGTAATACAAATGGATGGTGTTCCTTGGAACACTTGTGTCACCTGCATCCTAGCAGTTGTCAGAGAAAGGGTGAACATCAAATGATCAAAATTATACTAATCACTATACAAAACAAGTTTGGAGTGCATCCACCATATAGTATTGATCAAAGTTATGCTCTAATTTCCAGGATGCAAAGGGGTCTGAAGGTTTCAAATCAAACATGTGTTTTTCATTGTTAAGATATGTATTTTTGTGTAGCTGAATTAATTATTTTGAGTGTTAAGACATGTATTAATATATTTCTGTCGAATAATTGAGGTCTAAGTAATGTATATAAAAAGCAAACGAGCTGACCTCCTTTCTGGAGGGATACTTTTGATCTTTAAGTCAATCGATTAAAACTTACAGTATTTATCAGCTGTTTAGTAACCTTCACATTTAAGTTTAGACAGGAAATTCAGATGAAAACCAAACAGTAACTTAATATCACAAAGAAATGTGCCTACCCTGTAAGTTTACAGATTTGACTGTAAACCCAAGGGATAGTATTTAAAACACAATTAAACATTAATTTTGTGCACAACAAATAAGTAAGACCCTAGGTTGAACTAATAACCAATATGGCAACACTGCAATTAAGAAAATTTTGTATATTGAGTTAAAGTTGTGAAATTCATTAATTTTGGAGAAGTGTGACCAATATTACCTTTAAATAAACTAGGACAGTTTAGGTATATGGGCTATGGAACCATAGAAAAGAGAATTCTTGAAAAGAGAATGCCAAAATATCTATTTTATTTGCCTTTCATATGTATTGGGAGAAGGTTTTAACAAGCTCTGGCTTCCAACCCCATCCCAAAAGTATATATTGTCATATTGTATTTTGCTATGTATTTGATTATGTTTAAACCAAGTATTTACTTACCATGCATTACATCTACTACATTCAAATTGCCATTCCTAACTTACTCATTTTATTCTGTGACATAAGATTGCATAACCTGATATAAGATATACTTCTAGGTCATCCAACCGTCAAGCTGCATTATACAAACATTGCTTCAAACTCAAGACCATATGCAAATTTGAAGAAAATACATGCTTTTATTTTCTATAAAGCTTGTTGTTTGAACTGATTCAAAAGAAGCCGACTAAAAGGTTACAGGAGTAACTAGCAGCACACGGACGTGAAAGTTAATTACAACAGTCGTAATATGAAGTCATTTTCTCCATAATAAATCTTAGGAATTTGGTGGAAACATGAAGGGTTAAGGAATCTGATTAAAGTTAATATGGGTCCTCGTGAGATTTACTTCCTCTATCAATTATTTTCCTTTCATTTCAGGAAAGTGAAAATGTGGTTAATCAAAAGGTAATGAATTCATCTCCATATAACTAGAATGTGTACCGGAAATCCAAGAGGAAAACTGAAGTAACACATTCCCCACCATTACAGAACTGCTATCAGTATTTAAGGGCAATCCAAGAAGTGTGTCATTATTCCGAAGATGTGTCGCTAATTACTGCAATTAGAACATAAACACAGGATTTTATGTGCCACTCCCTTGATTATGCTCCTTGAAAGTCACAGCTTATACATAACATTTAATTAAGCCATTCTGCAATTAATAATACATCACATCACAAATAATCACATTATTCAATGTTTGTGTTTCTATGGAGTGCCTTATCTGAAAAAAAAACTCAGCATCACTGATATGTTTCACTTGAACATAATTTGAATTGCCAAAAAAGATTTTACACATCAAAGACTAGATCAGAAATTAAATTTAATTAATGAAAAAAACTTGTTGAGTTTGAACCCACAACTTTTGGATCAATGTGCTCTACCTACTGAGCCTGCCCATCTCCTTTATGTGGGCACAGCAGCCATGGGTTCAACACCTCCTCCATCCCCTTCCTGTTGGCCGAGTATGAGCAAGGTCAAACACACCCTGTCATGGCACAGCAAGATTTGAGGTCCAACATTACCACACGCATCTCATGTTGGCACATCAAAGTTAGATTCAATATACCCTGCCCTCATGTTGGCACAGCAAAGTTAGGGTTCAATATACCCTGCCCATCTCCCTCATGTTGGCACAGCAAAGTTAGGGTTCAATATACCCTGCCCACCTCCCTCATGTTGGCAGGGCAAGGTGCAAGGTTGGGGTTAAACACACTCTGCCCACTCCCTAATGTTGGCACAGCAAGATTGTAGTACAACACACTCTGCCCATCACCCCTAGTGTCTGAACAGCAAGGTCAGGGTCCAGTGAGCCCTGCGTATCTCCTGTAGTGTTGGCACAACAAGTTCAGGGTCCAAAGAACCCTGTGTATCTCCCCTAGTGTCGGCACAACAAGGTCAGGGTCCAGTGAGCCCTGCATATCTCCCGTAGTGTTGGCACAACAAGGTCAGGGTCCAGTGAGCCCTGCATATCTCCCGTAGTGTTGGCACAACAAGGTCAGGGTCCAAAGAACCCTGTGTATCTCCCCTAGTGTCGGCACAACAAGGTCAGGGTCCAGTGAGCCCTGCATATCTCCCGTAGTGTTGGCACAACAAGGTCAGGGTCCAGTGAGCCCTGCATATCTCCCCTAGTGTTGGCACAACAAGGTCAGGGTCCAGTGAGCCCTGCATATCTCCCGTAGTGTTGGCACAACACGGTCAGGATCCAGTGAGCCCTACGTATCTCCCGTAGTGTTGGCACAACAAGGTCATGGGTCCAGTGAGCCCTGCATATCTCTCCGTAGTGTTGGCACAACAAGGTCAGTGTCCAGTGAGCCCTGCATATCTCCCGTAGTGTTGGCACAACAAGGTCAGGGTCCAGTGAGCCCTGCGTATCTCCCGTAGTGTTGGCACAACAAGGTCAGGGTCCAGTGAGCCCTGCATATCTCCCGTAGTGTTGGCACAACAAGGTCAGGGTCCAGTGAGCCCTGCATATCTCCCGTAGTGTTGGCACAACAAGGTCAGGGTCCAGTGAGCCCTGCAAATCTCCCCTAGTGTTGGCACAACAAGGTCAGGGTCCAGTGAGCCCTGCATATCTCCCGTAGTGTTGGCACAACAAGGTCAGGGTCCAGTGAGCCCTGCATATCTCCCGTAGTGTTGGCACAACAAGGTCAGGGTCCAGTGAGCCCTGCATATCTCCCGTAGTGTTGGCACAACAAGGTCAGGGTCCAGTGAGCCCTGCATATCTCCCGTAGTGTTGGCACAACAAGGTCAGGGTCCAGTGAGCCCTGCATATCTCCCCTAGTGTTGGCACAACAAGGTCAGGGTCCAGTGAGCCCTGCATATCTCCCGTAGTGTTGGCACAACAAGGTCAGGGTCCAGTGAGCCCTGCATATCTCCCGTAGTGTTGGCACAACAAGGTCAGGGTCCAGTGAGCCCTGCATATCTCCCGTAGTGTTGGCACAACAAGGTCAGGATCCAGTGAGCCCTGCGTATCTCCCGTAGTGTTGGCACAACAAGGTCAGGGTCCAGTGAGCCCTGCATATCTCCCGTAGTGTTGGCACAACAAGGTCAGGGTCCAGTGAGCCCTGCATATCTCCCGTAGTGTTGGCACAACAAGGTCAGGGTCCAGTGAGCCCTGCATATCTCCCGTAGTGTTGGCACAACAAGGTCAGGGTCCAGTGAGCCCTGCATATCTCCCGTAGTGTTGGCACAACAAGGTCAGGATCCAGTGAGCCCTGCATATCTCCCGTAGTGTTGGCACAACAAGGTCAGGATCCAGTGAGCCCTGCATATCTCCCGTAGTGTTGGCACAACAAGGTCAGGGTCCAGTGAGCCCTGCATATCTCCCGTAGTGTTGGCACAACAAGGTCAGGGTCCAGTGAGCCCTGCATATCTCCCCTAGTGTTGGCACAACAAGGTCAGGGTCCAGTGAGCCCTGCATATCTCCCGTAGTGTTGGCACAACAAGGTCAGGATCCAGTGAGCCCTGCATATCTCCCGTAGTGTTGGCACAACAAGGTCAGGGTCCAGTGAGCCCTGCATATCTCCCGTAGTGTTGGCACAACAAGGTCAGGGTCCAGTGAGCCCTGCATATCTCCCGTAGTGTTGGCACAACAAGGTCAGGGTCCAGTGAGCCCTGCATATCTCCCGTAGTGTTGGCACAACACGGTCAGGATCCAGTGAGCCCTACGTATCTCCCGTAGTGTTAGCACAACAAGGTCAGGGTCCAGTGAGCCCTGCATATCTCCCGTAGTGTTGGCACAACAAGGTCAGGGTCCAGTGAGCCCTGCATATCTCCCGTAGTGTTGGCACAACAAGGTCAGGATCCAGTGAGCCCTGCGTATCTCCCGTAGTGTTGGCACAACAAGGTCAGGGTCCAGTGAGCCCTGCATATTTCCCATTGTGTTGGCACAACAAGGTCTGGGTCCAATAAACCCTGCATATCACCATCCTATTGGCACAGCAGGGTTGGAGTACACAAGTGAGCTTGCACATTTCTCTCTACCCACCCTAGCACTGCATCAAAGGAACAGCCACTTTAACCTTACACCAATCAAAAGAACTGTAGTTGACAAAAATGACAATGATTCTTTGAAGATAAAATCTATGTTTTTATATTGCTGTAACAAAATGTGGAATTCTCTTTGATCTTTGGAATGGTGTCACATGTTCTTAACTCCAACATGATTCTTGTGTCAATCAAAACTTCAAAGCACATATACAAATGATGAGAAGATATGTAACTACAGGAACTTAACTAGTTAACACATAAGTGATGGCAATCCTTACACTGTCTCCATGGATTGTACTCTTGTAAGTGTTACCATTCCTTTGAAAATAAATGTTCTTCCTGTATCATTTATGTTTTAAATATTTTATATTTACACCAATTGAAAAAATGCAGTTTGCAATCATGTTTGAGACAATGAAATGCTAGAAAATCAAAACAAACAGTTAGTTTGTTGGGTTTAATGTCCCAAGACAGTATCTCAGTATGTTGGAGACAAATGTCTAGAGACAGATGTAGTGCTGCCACACTGCAGTATCACGCCATTGACATGTGGCATGATACCACACCCAGTCACATTATCCTGACACTGGGCCAACCAGTCCCGGGTCTACTCTTATATGCTAATATATCAGTACCATTTTTTTTTAATGGGCAGGGATCTAACCAACAACCTCCCAATTCTGAGGCTGAGGATCTCACCACCAACCTACTGGAATTTGTCCAATACAAAACTGTAATAATGTATTTATTTTGTGTCTAATAAATAACTGCACAGTATTCCTGTTGTGTTGAATGGTGAAAATGTTTACCAAAGCATTCATTGAATGTTCTCTGTTCCTAAAAAATATTCTAGGCATTAATATCTGAAAACCTTCAGTGATCCTTGTTAAGGAATTGTATTCCTGTAATAAGTAGGTCAACTGATTGTAAACAGTATCACAATCAAATCAATGTGTTCTTGTTTGTTAACCAGGTCAATCACTTATCACATGATTTCCCAGCATAGCTATTGGATGATCTGATAATTCAATTTGCATATATTTGTAAACAGTTGAAAAACCCGTTTATTTTGAAAAACATGTTTCTATATTAAATAATAACACTTAGCATTTCATTATATGTCAGTGACCTTATTTACTTTTTTTATGTTAGTTATATATACAGGTTTTTGATACAAATGTTGCATGTTTATTACCTTCATGGTATTAACATGATAATTCTGCTCTTCTCTACTGAGAGAGTAATTTAAGTATTCCATCAGTGGTTCACATTTACAGAAGTTTTTGTGTTAATCCTCCTGGTTTTATAAAAAAGATTTTGTTAGGCATGTACAGTATAGCTGGGTATTTCTGCAGGTAATTTATTTCTGCTATTCTGCAGATGAACAAAAAACAACAACATAGAAATAAAAACCATGGAAATAAATTAACAGTAGAATAATAATTGCAGGATAAAACTCTTATCCTCCCTATAATTCAGGAACAGGTATTCAATATGTTAAGTTATGATTCTGGTATTAGTTGCAATGGTTATTTCAATACATTTATTGTCGGTTCCTAAGTAGAAAAAGGGTCAGCAAGCAAAGAAATAAATTCTTCCTATATCACTACCGTAAAATACCATGTATTGTGCGCATTTTCTTAAGTTATATTTTGTTTCTGAGGGAGGGAGTGTGCACAATACAAGAGAGCTTATTTTTTTTTAATTTTCCTGAACTTTACTCCACCCACCTGAGAAGCCATATCGGTAAAGTCTAAGGGTATATTTCATGCATAAAAATGATATTAAGGCTTGATCATATATACTTGCCTGTAAAATGTTGTCTATTTGTGATTTCTGTTTTTGTACAATAAACGCTTACAAAATCATTTTTCTCTTTTTCATATTTGTGTTTACATTTTCTTTCAATTCAACTGTAAATCCTGTACTGTGTTTTACACAATAATTAACTGACGATATACAAACAAATGCGATGTTTGCATCGTCATTACTGTGACCGCCAATAAATACACTGTTATTTTATTGTTGTCAATACAATCAGACGAAATTTTGAAAAGTGAGTTTAGTTTTAGAAAGAGCTGTTTGGTTCATGATAATTGTGTAATTCAAATATCTTTTGTTAAGAGACTCATACCTGTCAACATTTCAGAATGGCAAGGAGTGAGATTTTTACGTGTCGCGAAGACCGGATGGGAGTGTGGGTTTGGGAGAATTTTTTTTTAAATGCATTAAATTATGCATTCTGTGCCTTTTGAGATCATTAAGTATGAATTTCTTGTGTCCTGTGTTACCATGCTTTTACAAAATTAATAAGAAAAAATTACATTTTTTAAAAATTTATTTTATTCCACACTGGTGAAGTAACTTCTGACACTACTTGTATGGAGCTCGGACTTCTCTGCCTTGTTGTGAATCACAGTCTGTCCATGTTTCTTCACATCATTCTTGCCGGCATGTCCAACTGAAAAGCTCCTGAAATGACACATATGTATACATGAGGTTTGAGTAAGCATTTAAGTATATTACTCAGAATATATCAATAGAAAAAGAATTACTTTATTTTAAAAAATGTGAGGTCAAAGGTTCAAATCCTACAAAGAACTGACTAAAACAGATAGATCTAGATCTACCTAAAATTTTGATGTCTTTGACTTTAACAAGTCTGGATAAATATTAGCTAGATCTAGATCTATTATATAAATTCAGTCAGTTTTTATATATGATTAAATATATTGGTATGCAATTATATCATTCTAATCATCATATAGTGGCTGTGTTATATGTGAATGACCGATTGATAACAGTAAAAATACCATGTAGACATTCGATTTGTAATGTACTTTCGGTTTAAAAATAATTGTGAGCGGTCTTTTTCACGGCGATTATAACAAAGATTACAATAATCAGTTAGTACTTTTATTGTTATGAAAAGAAGGAACGTCGAAGTATGCTTCAGTGATTCATAATTAACATTTAAGTGTCTGTTTACAAATCAAATGCTGTTGCCATAGTATCAAAATGTCGTTTAGATGGCGCATGCGCAAAAAGTGGTATCAATAATACGCTGACGAATAAATTTGGGTAAATCCGCGTTAATTTGATGTTTTTTGCTGCACTCCATGTGTATTACTTTCAAAATATGTTGTTACGTCGAATATTTTAAACATTCGATATATAAATTTTAAATACAATCGATATATAAATTTTAATTACATAGAAATACCATTCAATTATCTTAAACCTACGACAATAAAAAAAATGAAACGAATGCAACATACCTCCTACACAGTTTGCAGAAAGCAAAATTGGGTCCTGTGTCAGATTTTGAAAGCCAGGAAAATTCCAGTTCCCACGCGTTGTTGTACTTTGAGGCATAACTCTTTTTCTTCTTTTCTGGAGTCTTCATGTTTTGCAGTCGACATTAAGTGCGCGAATGGTGATCATGCAATGTCCGGGAATTTAAGTAATAGTTACCGATAATTCCCGTATATGACTCGGAGGGATTCGGAAATTCAAGCAACATTGTGATAGGTGGATTTTCTCTCGGGAAGCCCTGGAATGCCCTGGGATATACGAGTATAAGCAAGACCGGCGATAACCAGTTTTGTGACGTACCCTGTATATTGGAATGCCCCTAGACAAGCGTCACAGGGTGGGCTGTATATTGGGGCTTGCATCCTGTGTTGTTTTAACGATTAGAGAAGGTAAATTAGACAAAATTTCTGACCCACAATGTTTTTGGTATTTATTTATAAAAAATCGTGAGAAAATGGCCAAAAATCGTGAAATCGTGACCATGAACTTAAAATCGTGAGAATCACGATTTAAGCGTGAGACTTGACAGGTATGAGAGACTTGTGTAAAACAAACTAGAAGGTATCAGTAGTTTCTGATTATTACTAAAACTATCAGCTTTAGCAAGGTAACAATGAAAATGCATGTGGAAACTAAAGGTGTGAAAATAATCACTGCATTACACCTGACTTGCAGAAGCAGTAGAACATTTCCATCTGTTGTGCAATCGAACATCCACAAAACAACTGCCAGTAATCAAGATGGCTTCCTCCGCCATGTAAAAAAAAGAGATGCGCATAATAGAATTAATATACCTTTTTTCCAAGGTTTCAAGCCTCAAACTCGGGGTGTGCACTATACTTAGATGTGCACAATACATGGCATTTTACAGTATATACAGACCAATGGACAGACTCCTTCTTTGTAACATATATAAGACCATGGACAGACCTGTCTATGTTTCTTACTCTGTAACACTATATACAGCCCGATGGACAGACTGGTACTATGGTTCTTACTCTGTAACACTATATAAAGACCGATGGACAGACTGGTCCTATGTTTCTTACTCTGTAACACTATATACAGCCCGATGGACAGACTGGTCCTATGTTTCTTACTCTGTAACACTATATACAGACCAATGGACAGACTGGTACTATGGTTCTTACTCTGTAACACTATATAAAGACCAATGGACAGACTGGTCCTATGGTTCTTACTCTGTAACATTATATAAAGACCAATGGACAGACTGGTACTATGGTTCTTACTCTGTAACACTATATAAAGACCAATGGACAGACTGATCCTATGGTTCTTACTCTGTAACACTATATACAGACCGATGGACAGACTGGTCCTATGTTTCTTACTCTGTAACACTATATACAGACCGATGTACAGACTGGTCCTATGGTTCTTACTCTGTAACACTAAATACAGATCGATGGACAGACTGGTTCTAAGGTTCTTACTCTGTAACACTATATACAGACCAATGGACAGACTGGTCCTATGGTTCTTACTCTGTAACACTATATACAGACTGATGGACAGACTGGTCGTATGGTTCTTACTCTGTAACACTATATATAGACCGATGGACAGACTGGTCCTATGGTTCTTACTCTGTATCATTATATACAACCTGATGGACAGACTGGTCCTATGGTTCTTACACTGTAATATTATATACAGACCGATGGACAGACTGGTCATATGGTTTATACTCTGTAACACTATATACAGACCGATGGACAGACTGGTCCTATGGTTCTTACTCTGTAACATATATACAGACCGATGGACAGACTGGTCCTATGGTTCTTACTCTGTAACAATAAATACAGACCGATGGACAGACTGGTCTTATGGTTCTTACTCTGTAACATTATATACAGACCGATGGACAGACTGGTCGTATGGTTTATACTCTGTAACACTATATATAGACCGATGGACAGACTGGTCTTATGGTTCTTACTCTGTAACAATAAATACAGACCGATGGACAGACTGGTCTTATGGTTCTTACTCTGTAACAATAAATACAGACCGATGGACAGACTGGTCTTATGGTTCTTACTCTGTAACAATAAATACAGACCGATGGACAGACTGGTCTTATGGTTCTTACTCTGTAACATTATATACAGCCCGATGGACAGACTGGTCCTATGGTTCTTACTCTGTAACACTATATATAGACCAATGGCAATATCTTGTGCTATGATTCTTATTCTATACTTTCAAAACTATTAACTAACAAACCTGGCAGGTTTTGTGCTGATTTTCCAACTGATCTCAGTAGAAAATGTTTCCTGAAGCAAATTCCAGAACCTATACTCAGTCATTATAAACCTGAAATAGACCCTCCCTCTGAGCCAAAGTTTTCCTTCATCTCTGTTTTTTGTTTCTTAGTATTGATGATTCAAAATAGTCCATAGGTTAGGTGTTAGATTTAGCATTAAGGATTAGTGAGGTTTAAAGTTTTTTGTTGATTTTGGTTTTAAATAGTTAGTGGTATCCGTGAACAAGATGCAAACTCGGGAGTAAACATGTTCATGGGATATTCTTGGGGAAAATGCTTTAACAGTTGGAAATCAACTGACTGTAAACAAATTGAATCTTCTAGAATCAGTTTGCTGTCTGCCTATGGTGAATAAGGGTAAGGTGTCCAGAAGATGAATAATGGCTGCAACAATGTGTCAGTCAAATGGCAATGTTAAACTTACTACAGGTGCCAGAGGAAGATGAGATCAGAGGCTCCAAGGTTGAACCACAGACCTTCTGACCTAGCTAGAATGACAAGATTGGGACTCGAACCCACAGCAGTGAGAGGCAGATGAAGATGATTCATTAAGACACCTTAATAAGTCTTATACCCGGTCCCTCACACAGCCTGCATAAAACACATGTATGGCCTCCCTCTCGAGATGTCCCATCAATTGAACAACACCGCTGGTGGGGATGACATTTCAGACTTCTAGATTAAAACTGCCTACAGTAGTGAGATTGCTGATACCAGAGCTTCCTTCAGGCAGGTTAGACTGCAAATACAAAACTCTGAAACCAAAACATTTTCTGCAGGCTGTAGCTAATGTCACTACATGATAAGCAATGTCTGCCTGGTTCACAAATGGAAGTTTCTCATAATCCTTTCCCACAACAGATGACAGTTTAGATGCACTTTGTAAAATAATATATGAATTATCACAAAATTTAATTCCAATGCACATAGCTTATTAGTCACATACTAAAATCAAGCAGGGTGTGTGATGCAGACATCAACAGCTTGGTTAGTAATAGTCTCTCCTCAGTAAATGTTTGGTTTATATTTGATACTCCTGTATGATAGTTGGAATGTCATGTTTTGAAATTCTGAAAATACATTGCAAATCCATTTTAACACGCTCTATCATCCAACAAAAGGACAAAAATCTTTATTTTGTAACTAGTTAGACTAACTTAGGGTGATAGTTAGACTAACTTAGGGTGCATTATCTCTTAATGTCTTAATCTTTATAATGTGATCCAATATAGTGCAGTATTTTGACTTTGACTCAAACCATAGCGTTATGATGGAGTTGCATTGTACTCCTTATTGTTAAGACTGCGTAAACAAAAGATGTCAAAAGAAAACAACAATAACAAAACTTACACGGCCCATGTATCAACCACTTTGAAGTTCCCAAAGAACAAAAACCACTTTCCATAGTTCTGTAAACACCGGCTGATAACACTACAATCTGCTTCTCAGACCTACGCACCTGACACCTAGTCCCAGCCTCTCACAGTTATGCATGTAAAATGTATATGGGTAATTAACAAATCCACAACCAGCAAGGAAGTCATAACTTCAATTTGGCAACAATGACAAGACAATTATCCCATAAACACGAGACATTAACACTCTGTACATCAACTCACCCCAAGTTTTCGAAGTTTTCGTCGAGGTTCACAGATATTCCCCATTCGCGTCCCATTCTAGCACAAACACTCTCCTCTACTTTTCAGACAAGAAAGATATCATGCTTCCTTTCAAAATCATAATCCAATGCTTCAAAACCTCTAAAGGTTCAGTTGAGTATACACATTGTCTGGTTTCTGTATAATACAGAATAATTATCAATTATTCGGAGTTTTATGTAGTTCTCACGGCATTCCCAGAATTACTTGGCAGAGGGCGAACCCAAGCCACATGTAGGAAGCAAACTTACCCCATAATTTAGCTTTCATTTTAACCAAGTTATTAATTTAAATGGGTGACTGCCAAAAGGCTTTATTCTAACTATCTCCCCTTCTAAAATGAAGACTATTTTGAAACTTTTGTTATGGTGCTAATTAGCATTGCAGGTAGCTGAGAGAAATCTAAGTCTGGATAAGACTCTGATCTCCTGTGGGCGATATGTAGCTCTGTGTTGTAAACACTAGCTAAAGCCGCAAGTCGGGGAATCTTTCCCCGTAACCAAGTAAATGGATAAATTCCAATGTGCAGCTTCTAAGCTCTATAATACATGCCTAATGATTGGTTAAAATTTCAGATATTTTTATTACAAGGTCATACTTCCTCTCTCAAAAGGAAAAAAACCCATAAGATATGAAGCAGAATCAATGTGATCATGGCCTTGAGGAACTTGGGGTCCAGATACAGTTACATTCTTCTTCATCAAATCTTTTCATGCACATTTGTATGTGACATTATTTTCTATACTACTCAAAGTTTTCTAAGCACCACAGGCTATTTTCCCATAGAGTCACATGAAAACACATGCTTAATGTAATGCTATGTACCTGAAAGGAAAGCGTTAGCTGACCATCATTTTTACGCATAGTTTTTGTCAAAATGATAGAAAAGAGACTCAAAAATGAGTTACAACGATTTAGCCAATTCCTGTCATTAGTTGGCAAATTCACAAAAGTGTGTTTTTTGCAAGAAATGGCATTTTATAAATGGAAGATAAATCTTGTGATCAATACAGAAAAAAATGTCCATGAACAGGTCAACATCGTTACAAATATCCTTAAAAGTATTCCATTTAGAAAACAGGAATATTTGAAGATCAAAGTTCTGAATTTAGCTGACTTTAAATTTTAAGGTGTTTTCTCAAAATTTGGCACTTTCTAATTATGATTAATTCCCAGTATTGAGGATCCGAAAGGCTTATTTTTTGTAACTGGTAGTAAGTTTGGTACATAAACAATACTTCTGCATAAAAGCAAGATTTGTTTTAATGTAAACTTTAATGTAGCATGCCTTTAAAGTCGCTTGTCTTAGCAGGTAAATCTACAGGAAAATAGTAAGTGGTGCTTAGCAAACTTTGAGAAGTATACTTTCAACAGCAAAAACATCTACCTTCACCCTGCTAACTGTAAAACCATCAAGGATTTTGCACCAAAAGCACTGAGCTAAATTCCAGTCACTTCAAAAAACTTACTGCTGTTTGTCCTTTCTTTAAGCATGTAGAAATTGAAAAAAAAAATCTATTCTCCCTTGTAAATAATGGTGAAGTTTTCTAAAAAATAAATTTGGCAAGTGTAGGTCACATTGCACAGGAAAATGCTTTATTCATAAACACAACTTTGGTGAAATTGGTTAAATATAGAATATGGTATCCCCAAAGCTTTGGTGCTTGAGGTACCACATGACATATTCCCCAACAGGGTGTTCACTAGTTCAGGGTAGTGATTTCGTAAGTTCATCCTTTGAAGCTTGTGCATGTGCAAAAAGTGAATATGATAAGCCAAGTGACAGCAAATGAAAACAGAAAATATAGGTTTTAGTATTCTGAATAAATAGTTTCAATACCATCTTTGATGGTATTTCCTGTGATGGGAAAACCATCCATTTTTTCACAGTCATGAATGGTTGTATCAGGTGACTATGCATCTGTAGATGGGTATTGACAGACGTAATACACACATATATTGACAAATTCTTAGTCAATAAACATCTGTAATGAGCTGCTATAAGTAAATTTAAAACAGGCTTTCTCAGTATTGCAAGCAATACAGGTGTCCCCAATTGATAGATTGATTGATTGGGTTTACTGTCACTGTGACATTATTTCAGTCATATAGGGACATCCAGCTAATTACAGGTGATGAAGACCCCGAATGTACTCAGGCATCTGGTAAGAACCATCAACCTACTGCAAGCCAGCTGGAAGGCTTCCTCACATGAAAATCTAAATGACCCTGCCGGGACTCAAACCCACGCTGTGAGAATCTGAGTGAGTGTAAAAGTAAGGGACTTTACCCTCTTGGCCATGGAGCCCCCCTCCCCACAAATGATAGAAACAGTAACATCACAGGATAAATGCAAACTCAAATTAATGAATTGCATGGTAATGGGCCCTGTGCACTACACTTCTCTTCCAAGAGGTCTATCTATCTATGAAGTTCATATGTCATATAAAAAAAGGTGGCATGACGGGGGAAATTTTAAACCAAATTATGGGGAGCTAGGGGAAGACAGAATGATGAATGGACAAACAGATGGAAGAACCATTGCATACCTTTATTAATGACAAAAGTAATGTGTTTTATGAAAATCTATTCATAGATATGAAAGTTTAAGCTGAAAAAAAGATATATCTTATCAATACCAAAGACAATTTATTACAACTCCCATGACCTTCACCTTTCAAGCATGTATACAGATGATGCACGGGACACATCTTTGGGTTATGACAAACACTTTTATAAAGTTAATGAACAATAGGGCCATAGAGGCCCTGGATCGCTCACCTGAGTGTAGGGTCTGTACTAAAACATTTTGAAATCTGGCCAGTAGCTTTGAAGGAGCTGATTTTTAAAGTTTTCATATTTTGTTTCTTTCTATTGCCATGGCAACTACAGTTCTACATGTATCAAGTTTATTTTAGCAACTTTTGTGAAGGTTCACCCAAGGATCATCCCTGCCAAGTTTAATCAAATTCCGTCCAGCGGTTTCAGGAGATGTCGTTAAAAGTTTTCACTATATACATTTCAGACAAATTAGCCCTGACCCTGTTGGCCGTGTTTTTTTATGGATCTAATTAATTTTAGCAATCTTGGTAAAGAGTTACCCAAGGAACTTCTGTACAAAATCATTTTGAAATCTGGCTTGTAGTTTTGAAGGAGATAATTTTTTAAGTATTAATTTTTTTTTTCTTTTTGTTGCCATGGAAATCACAGTTCTACACGGATCAAGTTTATTTTAGCAACTTTGTGAAGGTTCACCCAAGGATCATCCCTGCCAAGTAAAATCAAATTCTGTCCAACGGTTTCAGAGGATGGAAACCGGACGCAGGACAACCACAAAAGTTCACCTTGAGTACAAAGTGCTCAGGTGAGCTAAAAGCCATCTATAGATATGGAAATAATAGAGCAGACACGAAGATGTAGCCTATGAATACCAAAAACAACTTCTAACAACTCCCGTGACCTTGACCATTCAAGGAAATGTATACTGATGCATGTGACACACCCTTGTGTTATGAGGAACACTTCAGTAAAGTTTTATTGAAATCCATCCATAGATGTCTAACTTATGGAGCAGACATGAAGATGGAGCCTATGATCACCAACAACAATTTCTAACAGCTCCCCTTACCTTGACATTTCAAGGACGCATATGGTTTATGCACATGACATACCCTTGTGTTATGAGGAACACTTCTGAAAAGTTTAATTGAAATCCATCTATAGATGTCCAAGTTATGGAGGGGATGTAAGAATGTAGCCTATAAATACCAAAGACAATTTCTAACGGCTTCCATGACCTTAACCTTCAAAGCATGTGCATGACACGCCCTTGTGTTATAACACCTCTATTAAGTTTTATTGAAATCCATCTATAAATGTCAGTTATGGAGCAGACACAAATACGGGACTGACAGATGGAATGATTGATGGAAGGACACGCACAAACCTATAGCCCCAACGGGTTTCACCAGTGGGAACTAATAATTTGACAGAAGATCTATTGCTTATTAAAATTCTTTATCAAACTAAATATTAACTAGCAAAATCAGAAAAATATTCTGCAAGTAAAACCCTTTCATTTTGCAATCATTCCCATAAAAATATCCTTTTAGAAAAGACGAGTGTCGGTAGATTGGTGGATGCTCCCGTAACTGCACTTTGTCACTTGATGAGTGCTTTATTATATTATATGAGCTCTGGACAAAATTAAAGTATGAAAAATAACAAAGGGCAATAACTCCTAAACTATGCAAAACAGAGTTATGGTTCTTATACACGTCACTTCAACTCAATGAGATCTATCTACTTATGAGGTTTCATGGTGATGCCTCTTAAAGTTTCTGGGTTATGCTCGGGACAAAATTATGACAGACAGACAAATGGATGGAGGAACAAAGCGGCAACTATATACACTATATTTGAGGAGCATAAAAATGATTGAAAAATGAATCTCAATACAAGTCTATGCTGTTCTTACTCCTTTATTTAAAGGCAGGAACAACAAATAGCTTATCACTGGGGGTCTTAATGTCCCTGTATTTCAGACATTTGTCGTGCCTAATCTGGTAACATGCAAAACTTCATGATGCTGTATGACTGACATGTTGCCATGCTTGTTAAATCATTATTTTTTGCTGGCAGTCAATTTCAAGGAATCTGTAATAAGGCCAATGTTATTGGTTTGTTTACTGGGTTTAACCTCCAAATGACAGTATTTCAGTCATTTGGAGACTATGTCTATTTGAGAGATATAGTGCTGCAACTGTGGTATTACACCACAGAAATGTGGCAAGATACCACACTGACTAACATTATCCTGAAAAAGGGCCAACCAGTCCTGGAATTACTTTAATATGCTGAGCACCAGCAAGGGAGCTATACCAGCACCATTTTTTTATGATTTTGGTATATATCCCTCCCAAGACAGACTCTTTAACCACTCACCACTGGGGACGGTCCGATTTCGTTGGTACATATATTTGTGTATTCATGTTCTAGAAAAAACATGGGATTTATTAAGAGAACTGTTTTATTAGGTATTACTTTTAATGGATAAAGCTATCCACTAAATCAATGAAAATTTAGTTCCAATGAAAATGAATGGTTCTGCAGTTATAAAAAGCAAAAACAGCGCTGGCTGAGCACATACAGACAGCAGTTATCAATCTAACCATTATCACTGCCCAAATCACTTCATTCACAGAACATTTGCAGAAAATAGGTTCAACTTTTGACCTGCATGTTTAATTCTGGAAAAGAGAAATTTAAGAATCATAGTGGCTATCAGGACATGCGACTGCTATCTTTTTGGGGCAACTAAAAGCTTCCCTCTGTTTTCACTGATTACAACAATAGTTTAAGGGTGATAAAACACGAATTCTTCCACATACCGGCCATACAAAAACTGTTAATTTCATCACCTGCCTATTTATTCAGTAAACAATGAATACTCTTATGTTTAAAATCTTGAAAGCCAATTCATGTACCCCATGATAACACAGGGTAGACTCTGATTACAAGTGGGAACCTAAGTCTGGGAACCAGGGCCTCCAGCATCAACAGGCAGCATCATGTTTGGTGAAGGAACCTACTCGGGTATAGGGTCAGGGAACCAGACATTTTATAGGGTACCAGACACACATGGGGAATCAAGACAAGCTGGGGTATGAGGAGACAGGATGATGTATCAGACAGGACATAAGACATCAGGCAGGTGGCATGGAATAAGACAGGTTGGGGTCTGTGACATGTCAGAGTATCACCCATTTCATAGCGTACTATGTTAGGTAGGGCATCAGGCACATGATATGGTATCAGACATGTCATGGAATATCAGACAGGATGGAGAATCAGACTGGATATGGTATCTGACATGTCATGGAATATCAGACAGGATGGAGAATCAGACTGGATATGGTATCTGACATGTCATGGAATATCAGACAGGATGGAGAATCAGACTGGATATGGTATCTAACATGTCATGGAATATCAGACAGGATGGAGAATCAGACTGGATATGGTATCTAACATGTCATGGAATATCAGACAGGATGGAGAATCAGACTGGATATGGTATCTAACATGTCATGGAATCTCAGACAGGATGGAGAATCAGACTGGATATGGTATCTGACATGTCATGGAATCTCAGACAGGATGGAGAATCAGACTGGATATGGCATCTGACATGTCATGGAATATCAGACAGGATGGAGAATCAGACTGGATATGGTATCTGACATGTCATGGAATATCAGGCAGGATGGAGAATCAGACTGGATATGGCATCTGACATGTCATGGAATATCAGGCAGGATGGAGAATCAAACTGGATATGGCATCTGACATGTCATGGAATATCAGACAGGATGGAGAATCAGACTGGATATGGCATCTGACATGTCATGGAATATCAGACAGGATGGAGAATCAGACTGGATATGGTATCTGACATGTCATGGAATCTCAGACAGGATGGAGAATCAGACTGGATATGGTATCTAACATGTCATGGAATATCAGGCAGGATGGAGAATCAGACTGGATATGGTATCTGACATGTCATGGAATATCAGGCAGGATGGAGAATCAGACTGGATATGGTATCTGACATGTCATGGAATATCAGGCAGGATGGAGAATCAGACTGGATATGGCATCTGACATGTCATGGAATATCAGGCAGGATGGAGAATCAGACTGGATATGGCATCTGACATGTCATGGAATATCAGACAGGATGGAGAATCAGGCTGGATATGGTATCTGACATGTCATGGAATATCAGACAGGATGGAGAATCAGACTGGATATGGTATCTGACATGTCATGGAATATCAGACAGGATGGAGAATCAGACTGGATATGGTATCTGACATGTCATGGAATATCAGACAGGATGGAGAATCAGACTGGATATGGTATCTGACATGTCATGGAATATCAGACAGGATGGAGAATCAGACTGGATATGGTATCTGACATGTCATGGAATATCAGACAGGATGGAGAATCAGACTGGATATGGTATCTGACATGTCATGGAATATCAGACAGGATGGAGAATCAGACTGGATATGGTATCTGACATATAACAGGATATTAGATATGGATGCAGCATCAGTATATCTTCAGATATCAGACATATCCATAATTACATGACAAGTCACAAGTATCAGACATGTCCTGGGTTATCAGACATAGCACAGATATCAGCCATGTCCTGGGTTATCAGACATAGCACAGGTATCAGCCATGTCCTGGGTTATCAGACATAGCACAGGTATCAGCCATGTCCTGGGTTATCAGACATAGCACAGATATCAGCCATGTCCTGGGTTATCAGACATAGCACAGATATCAGCCATGTCCTGGGTTATCAGACATAGCACAGGTATCAGCCATGTCCTGGGTTATCAGACTGGTTTGCGTGTCAGGAACCGTACTCTACCTTCCTGCTGAGAGCAGTAAATGGTCTCCTTGGCACATGCCACTCTGAAGAGCAACAAAAGCCTCATGGCTGTTTCAATACATAGTACTTCAGTTAATAAAGATCAAAGGAAAACTGTACCACTTAATTAGGAATCTGATTTTTATAGAAGGAAAGCATTTATATGTGGTAAGAACTGAAGCATTTGTCGGGATATGAGAAGCATTGTAAGACATGTTGACCCAACACACCCATCCAGTTTGTAACGAAGTGAACAGACATTCCTTTAGCAACCAACTGATACATTATCTACAAGATGTCCATTACATTAAGCTGAAGTGCCACCGGTCTAATCAGCCAATTGTCCAGTAAAGTCCCAGGGGTAGGGGATATTCACAAAGCATATTTTAACTTAAATCAAAAACATAGAGTTTTCCTAAAGTTTGTTAAAACATGCCTACAAATTAAGTACAAAGTATAAGAAAATTAAGAAACTATAGAATGTATGAAATTATAACAAAGAATGAGCTGACTGGTCTGGGTTGCTCTGTTTGCCCAGGTGTCAACACATTTTCTGAAATATTTACCTTTCAAACTAAACCATTATAGGCATCTTCATCAAAAAGAAGAAATTGAGGGCTACACATAGTGCATATAGAAAAAGATAGATCAGTTTCATAGTCACACCTGGAAACAATTATAGTATTCACCATAAAAATGGAAATACTCATCATTAAAAAAATGACTTATTCTGTAGAGTACATTCAAGGATGGAATTACTTTACAAAGGTTGTTCTAGGCCAGATCACCCACTGGAATAAATTTATCCACAACAGGACAAGAAAATGTTCCATATGACTGACCGTTTGTTTGTTTTGTTTGGTGGGTTTAACATCCTGTTGACAGTTGTTCAGTCATTTGGAGACTTATATAATTTCTACTTGAGACAGACATAGTGCTGCCACACAGCAGTATCATGCCACTGACATATGGCATGATAACACACCCAGTCACATTATCCTGACACTGGGCCAACCAGTCCTGTAAAATACCCTTATATGCTGAGTGCCAAGCAAGGGAGCGATATCAGTACCATCTTTTAAACTTTGGATCAAACCCACATCTCCACACTCTATGCTCTTATCACTGGGACACACGGGACAGTAAAATGAGCACTTAAATATTAAAAAAAAAACTTTTAAAATATTCTAAAAAAAAGTTAAAAAAATATGATGCTATGGTAGGGTTCACTGACTATGAAACTTAAGTCTTGAGAGTGGTTGAGGATGGCCCCTGCTCGGGGCAACAGCTTCACCCAAAACCTTCAGGCACAAGGTACTGGCTCAACCCTGGAACCCTCTACAGGAGATTTTTTTAAGTTGTAAAAATTCACATAAAAGAAATAAGATTATTTCATGAGAAAACATTTCACTGGCATACTACCAAGCCTATTTTCTTCCCTCTGTACAAACTCTTTATGTGCTAATAATTTTTAAAATATCCCATGAAGACAGTCACCCACAAAGTTTTAAACATAGACCAAATATTTGTTTCATCATGCCTCTATCTTTTACCCCACTCACAACACTGCCCAATATCCAACTCAACAAAACTTGACAAGTGTTTGGAACAAACATTGGTCATATTTATATCAGCCATCAGCCTATCTTCAAAGCGTGAAAATCAAAAAGATCTATTTGCTCAACGTCTACCACCTTGATTTTTCCTCAACCACTCGAATCAGTCAGAAAGGTGCTAGATAAATATTGATAAATTTTTCCACAGATTTGGTTAAGATCAGACTGAATTGGCTGTGTAAATACTCTTTTCATCACCTGTTACTTTCATCTGTAAAGGTATTGTGAAAAAGTATACTTTTATTGTAATCAGAAATAAATGAGGTTCAATTTAGCTCAGAAAGGGAAGTAACCTCAAATAATGACAAAGCTTTATTCCAATTTCACTGACAGACCTAGAGCATGGTTATTCCTTTGAAAATCTCAGACAGACACAACCATTGTTTATTCTACAGTAACGTTTCTGTTGCATACAATTGTTCCAATAAATCTGTCAAAAAGGAAACAGATTGAAAGAAATGTTCTAAACACAACAGAGTTAACTCCCTTCAAACTGTCAGGAGCATCTTGTTGGCAGAAGAAAACCAATACATCCGCCTCCTGCTGGAGACTATCAGGCCAGCTACCATTACCATGGCGATTCCTTGTCTCAGTCCTACTACATTTGTCTCCCTTACAGAATTTTCCTTCAAAGTTTACAAAGTTAAGCAAGCCTTTATCCACATATCACAAAAATACTTCCAACCAACACTTTTATAATTAACTTTCAAAGAAAAACTTTAAAGTACAGTAAATAACGTTTTTACAGTGCAGAGGAAAGAAAATTGATACACAGACCCTGGTCCTGGCCCCATTTACATCCATTGATAATATTTAAAGATAATCAAATTTTAATCTTTAAATAGTGGTAATCATATAACTTTTGCTGTCATTTTTTTTTTTTTTTTTACCTCAAACAAAATATTACACTCACCTCAAATGCATAGAAACTCTCAAATATAGATTAAAAAGATTATTTGAACCTGTCTCGAGAAAAGCTAAAAGACTGAAAAATTTATTTAAAAAAAAAAAAAAAATGCTCTCAACACATAAATCACATTATAACCACTACACTATCTGGGCCTTATTACCACTACATTATCTGGGCCTAATTACCACTACAATATAAATAGGCCTTGTAACCACTATACTATCTGGGTCTGATTACCACTAAACTATCTTAGCCTTGTAACCACTAAACTATCAGGGCCTTATTACCAATCCACATTCTGACCCGGGTATAACCTCTGGGCCTTGTTACCACTACACTATCAGGGCCTTATTGACACTTCACAATTAAGGCCTTATAACATTTCATTATCTGAGCCTTTGGTAAACTTGAAAAGCTCAATCTAGCTGCACTATAAGACAAGCCAATTTCAGCTGTAACATAAAAACAAATTATACCAATCTGCTTTCATGGAGAAAAAAGTTGCCAGCTTCCTGCAGAGAACATAGAATGAAACGGATTAATGCAAATTTAACAGTAGCCATCTACATCTAACTTATCTAGTTAGTAGCTTATTCGTCTATTTGAAGTTGGATTAAAGTTGATCACATTCCACAACAAACTGTGATTTAGAAACTTGATAGCTTATACACTTTAATAGTGTACAACACAGGTGACAATAGTCCATCAAAAGTAAGATAAACATATAAAAGAGCTACATTGATTAAGTGACGGGGGTCAACTTTCAGCATTTACTTGAAACCCAAAGCCACAAACCTCATCATCCCCTGGTGAATAGACCAGTTGTTAGGAGCCTCCTGTGTCTCCTGACAGACACTTCTATCATAAGCGGCCATTGTGATTTAAAAAATGAGCAGTCCCCGGAACCACTATCCTGTTACCTTGAGACAATGGACAATGTCTGATTGATATAAGTTCCGGGCCAATGAAAGGGCTGTCCAGTGAGATGGGATCTTGTAATGATACAATCCGTCCTGTAATATGGGGTCAGATTGCTGACCTCACACGGCACGCATTTCCAACATACTAACCGGTAGTTATCTATGTGGCTGTGGTTTCTATTTCACAACAGGTGTTAAACCAATGTCTTTAGAGTCATTCTTGTCCATTAAAATGAAATCATAAACTCTTTTCCACCATAAATTGCCCCTAACTGAGAGTCTTTGATTCTGACCATCAAATTATCAAATTATCTGAAGTTTCAAGTTCCACTCCATATCTGACAAGTAGACATATAAAAATTTATCTCAAGTACCATATCACTGACAATGGAGATCTCAATAAAATTCTTATTACTAATGAAAAAAGAATCTTCAGGCATATCAGATCAGCATTCTTGAATCTAATAATAAAAGTGTTTATCATAACATTACTTCAGCTCATTTTAATTGCAGCTGCAGTTAACCCTGATGGAATATGTCATGTGTAATTTTCTAATCTTGCAGAGAAAAATGCATGAAAATGTCTAGGAAAACCCTGTATTACTGTGACTAATGATTTTGCCACTGAAATTGGTTAATCAAGGAACTGTATCTTTTCTTTTAATTTCTAAGGACTTGTTAATCACTTTCACATCCAAAATGACTTGGTTGGTTATCACTAATTTTGAATAATCATGCTTTACCATGTCATGATGCATTAATCAATTATTTAAACGGTCCATTGAATTAACATATTTATATTGTATTCTTAAGAATAACATATAGTATATAATCCATTGGCTAATGACCACTGGATAGATCTCATCTAAATGTTAACATGTTAAGTTTGGACTGACACCTTATTCTCGAGAGACAGCTATGTGTCATACTGTAGTGACAAACTGCACAAAAAATGTGATAAGGACAGATTTTGGTATAGCAGTCATAATCTGGGTCAAGAGCTCATAATTGAAATTATTTACTGCAGGATATACAAATGGGATAAAATAAATTGTCAAATAAAAAATGTATGTGATCAACTTATCGATAAAATGATAATTTTGCTATTTTTAGTTCCTATTTTTTTCTGCAGCTAGGTGATATAAACCTGACTTAAGCTGTCTTATCTATCCAAACACCCTGACTTTATTATGTCCTTAATATGATGGCAAACACTCAGCGATAATTAACCGATGATCAAAGGCTACGAAATCCTATCACTGAGACATGGGTGTATCAATATGTTTGGATATGGATATGGAACTGTTGGCAAACAAGTCACATCTGTAGCGGAGATTAAGTACTAAGCTGCACTGCCATAATTATGGTCAGTGGCCTTCTATAGGGCATGGATCTGCCGCCCTATCCGCTAAGTCCAACCTTGACTTTGAAAACACAAATGTTAGCATGCTGGCTTTTGATAAGTCCCATTTCATTGAAAAATGTCTGATATTCCCTTCTAGACTAAGTGATAGACTGGACCCGACTTGTGGACTGCTCATAGTATAGTGGTGGCCTGTCCAGACGCGTGGGTTTTCTCCGGTTTCCTCCCACAACGATGACCATGTACACCACCAGAGCCATTGAGAGGGATTAATATAAGTTGTGAGAACTTGTTTCCTTATCAATGTAAAGTAAATAAAGTTTAAACTTAGATCTGCTCATAGTTTTACTCTCCACTGACTTAGGTATGTACTGATTTGAAACTTCTAGCAATAATGAACCCAGTCGTGGTGGGCAGACATGGGGGGTCTACAATATTGAGGGTGGGAACCGGAGACACATGGGGGGTCTACAATATTGAGGGTGGGAACCGGAGACTAGCGGACAGAACAAAACCACCCTGTCTATACAGGAATTCTCTGACAGCAAAAAAAGATAGATTCAAAATACAGATCATCATATTTGTTAACCTACGGCTTAGAAATATGTCCACATCTTAATAATTTTGGGCAGAGAAATGATTAATTTCTCATTTTTCGCATAATATTGCATGACCCGAGATCTGCACTAATCCAAGGGAGATAATCTGTGTGCTTGTGTTACGCCGAGATTGCAGACGTTGCTAATCCGCGTAATCCGGAACCCTGGGAGGGATTACTGGTGTGACAGAAATCAAGATGAAAACATGAGAAATTACACAGAAATAGTTTGACATCAAGCATGTTATCATTAACCAAACCCAGTCCGTCTGCCTCACATCCAGTTTTGTAACAGTCTAGTATTTAATTGTTCTGTTAAAATGGTATGAATGGATCCAGACTGAACCACTTTGTCTACCATCGCAGTCAGTGAGTCGGCTCAGAAATACTTAGTTTTCATTGGAAAACAATCATTGTATCATTCTCTAGTTTATTTAATTTCATCTGAGCTGAATAGAGTTATTCATTTCGCAACGTGAATTTGACAGCTTGATTAACCATCAGCATAATTCACTGCAGGCCTAGGTCAACTTTTAGGACTGGGAGAAAAGAATATATATTTGAGCGAAAAATTGAATGATCAAATCTATTAACCTTCCGAATAAAGGAATTTTAATAAGGATGACAAGGAAAAAATGAAAAGAATGACTTTACAGAGGCAATTTAGTCCCTGGTGGCCTTTACATTCAGGTAATTGACTCTTAACATGCAAAATTTCTTAATTAATCTTGTCCTATCATCATTTTAGAATAAACCTTTAGTTGTAAATGGAGTTGCTTGCTGAAAATTTATGGACTGAATAGCGAACAGTGCAGACCATGATCAGACTGCACGGAAATGTATGCGGATCTTGGTCTTAACTGGTTGCAATGGCACTCACAAGTGCCAACAGCATAGTTACGGTTAACAACAACAATGCAAAACCAATAATGGTAATCAATCGCCTCACGACACTACCAAAAAAAAAAAAAATAAACATAGAAGCTGATTATATATATATATATAAGCATACATTGCTTTCTCAGTTGACAGGTATTTTCTACCCTGGACTTCTCCCTACAGTAACAATATTGTTGATATTGTAGAATTCCCCATTAACAATGTTGTAGATATTGTTGAATTCTCCATAATAAACAATATTGTTGAAATTGTAGAATTCCCCATTAACAATGTTGTAGATATTGTTGAATTCTCCATAAATAATATTGTTGATATTGTAGAATTCCCCATTAACAATGTTGTAGATATTGTTGAATTCTCCATAAACAATATTGTTGATATTGTAGAATTCCCCATTAACAATGTTGTGTATGTGAATTCTGCATAAATATTGTTGTATTGTAGATTTCCCATTAACAAAATATTGTTGCTCTATTATGTTGATATTGTAGAATTCTGCATAAACCATTTGTTCTCTACAGTAGTTACTTGGTTCTGAATCAATATTAGCTTTACAACAGTGTCTGTCAATAAGGACATATCAATTAATTGTATTTATATGAATACACTAAAGGTCCATTATAACACAGTTCAATATTACACCCCAGATAGGATTTATTTAGTTAACCTAAGGTGTAATAGACTTCGTAATGAAGTAGCAGCTGCACTGTAAATTCTACCAAATTTTTAATTAATAATTTGCCTTTTGACATCAGTCTTTACAAATTTTATTATTGATTTTTTTTTTTTTTTTTTTTTTGAGGATGTTAATATTAACTACCAATTAATAAAAATATCAATCAATTACTGGTTATAATTTTAAAATAGAACAACCATATCAAAATGCATCACTCCATCTTCTAGAATTATGGCTTGGAAAAAAATGAGATTTGGATCTTCTGTTCTGTGCATGGGTGCTTTTGAATCTTCTTTCATTACTGTCTGTCTGTTTACTTATTTCAGTTGTGTGATGACTTTGCCTATTTGAGGAAGATGTTATTATAGAGTAGCCTCACTGTGTTATAATATACTGTAGAGGAGAGGATTGTCACATTATCCTGCCATGTGCTCCAAAATATAGTACAATCTTAGACTCAGATTTGAGTATCAAAGTCAAATCCCTCTTGAAACTAATGGGCATGGTTCAAGTCTGAGTATGAAAATCATACATAAGTACCATTTTTATTTTCAAGAACATGGGGTAAGACCTGGCCAGTGCTGACCTACCCCTCTCTGCTGAATGCCTTTGATAAGATATATACTCATACCAATACAATTTCTAAAGACTGGTATATCATGGCCAGGGAATGTACCTACAACCTTCAAGCTATAGAGGATGCTCTAACTACAAAGGCATCTGGACTGATAGTCTTTTTGAATATTTAAACCATGTCTTACTCCTGTGGTGCATTAGTGGTGCAGCAAACGGCTTTACTGTCATTTTATTATACTGCAATATCCTTGGAAAACAGCTTTCATTTTGTTATAACACAAATCATAAATACACACACACACACAAAAACTGACACATTTACACCTTGTCATTTCATAAACCTTATATGTATATCCTCAAATCAATACTGTTCATCAACTTTATTGATATTGCTTGTTCCAGTTAATGCACTAATATTGATATAAAGTAAGAATTGATATGCACTCAAAAGTTCAATAATACATATTTTGTGATTCATTATGACTAATCTGTTTTTAATGTTATAGACATGAACTCAAGGGAAAAACATTTTAAAGACCTTTAACAATACTTATAAAATGATTGCCGTCTTCTATAATGGTTTTTCTAGAGGCTATATCAATAAGTTGTAATGTGGCCATTCGATATCTTTTCAATAAAAATACCCACATTGAAAAATGCTTTCAAGTGTTATCATTAGACTTAACCGCTGATCCACGAAAGTTGTGTGAATGAGCTGGGGGGTCTAATAAACCAGGTTTGTGTTGCACTCAAGGACAAGTGAAAGCTTCCTCCAGAATATCCTTATCAACTGCATCAAGAAGCAATACAATCTAAAACAGGACAAGATGAAAAAAATGACAAGACCCTCATACGACACATTGACAAGCCAACCCTTTCCCTGGCAGTCAAGGTCCTTATTCAACACACAGGCAAGCTAAGTAACCATTTCCCTGGCAGTCAAAACCCTAAACCCCAAGCAGACAAGACCTTCATTCAGATACAGGCAAGTCAACTTTTTCCTAGGCAGACAAGACCCTAATTCAGCACACAGGCACAACTTTTTCCTAGGCAGACAAGACCCTCATTCAACACACAGATAATCCAACCCTTTCCCTTGCAGACAATGTCCTCATTCAACACACAGGCAACCAAACCCCTTGCTAGGCACACAAGACCCTCATTCAGCACACAGGCAAGCCAACCCTTTCCCTGACAGCCAAGATCCTCATTCAGCACACAGACAAGCCAATCCTTTCCCTGGCAGACAAGACCCTCATTCAGCACACAGGCAAGCCAACCCTTTCCTTGGCAGACAAGACCCTCATTCAGCACACAGGCAAGCCAATCCTTTCCCTGGGAGACAAGACCCTCATTCAGCAAACAGGCGAGCCAACCCTTTCCCTGGCAGACAAGACCCTCATTCAGCACACAGGCAAGCCAACCTTTTCCTAGGCAGACAAGACCCTCATTCAGCACACAGGCAAGCCAAACCTTTCCTGGCTAGACAAGACCCTCATTCAGCACACAGGCAAGCCAACCCTTTCCCTGGCAGACAAGACCCTTATTCAGCACACAGGCAAGCCAACCCTTTCCCTGGGAGACAAGACCCTCATTTAGCACACAGGCAAGCCAACCCTTTCCCTGGTAGACAAGACCCTCATTCAGCACACAGGCAAGCCAAACCTTTCCTAGATAGACAAGACCCTCATTCATCACACAGGCAAGCCAACTCTTTCTCTGGCATACTTATTGACAAACAAGCTAATCTGTTCATACACACGTTCCCAACTGAACTTAAGAGACAAACACTACAATATCATTAATGGTCGACTCCTTGTGACCAAGTTGATTCTCACAGACTTTAACAAGCAGACAAATAGTTCATGGGCAAGCCCTCCCAACAGACACTGGCATCATAACATTCTTTTCTTTGAGTTTTGTTTTACCTATTTTAATGAAAGTAACTGGTAGCTAAAAAGCCTTTTCAATGAGCAATACTTAAATTTCATACCTTTTCTATTAATGTTATTTAATCAGCAATTCAAATCTTAAGCTTGGTATTTGCACTGGCTACGTACAAGTTTACATGCTATCAGAAATCATAGACTGTTGTACAGTTAATTGCTGTGTTTACTTAAGAAATTTATTGCTGCTATTTAAATTGATGTAACCCCTGACAGTAGGTACACAATGTCCTGTTATCGGGTGTGGGCTCAGGCGAGAGACTCTACTGCACATTAAAACACATGCTCTAGACCCTCAGCCCACTATATGCCATCCAGTGGGCCAAACATACCCTCACCCACCCCCCACACAGGCTACAGGTCAGATAGGTCATACATAGGCCTTTATCATTTAATAGTGACACTTGGTTCAACAAAACAGTCCTCATTATTAAGAAATCCAATTTTGTTGTCAAAATGCTGTAGTTCTGTGACATCATAGATAATTTCTGCGCATGATTAGCGTCAGGTGTATGAAGATCTAGCAGGGTGTCCAACTTGATATCCCACAACACAACAAACAGGATATACAAAGGTATTCACTGAATTTCCAAGTGAGTTGAGAAGAAAGATTGGTCCTGTAGATAGGAGAACCTTGTGAATTATGTAATTGTCAAAATACAAGTTGGAGACCATAATTCTAGATGGCAAGGCCATTATTTAATGCTGTGCTGTCTCATTATTACATGCATAAGGGAAAAGAGAGAGCGATACAGTAAGAGAGAAAAGAAAAAAAACTATGAAGCAAACAAAAAATGACAGAAAAATATGATTTATAGACTTGTTTCGATGCCTTAGTATACAAAGAAGACCAAGATCACAAAGATGCTGAAATGAGCTATATGATCAGGACCTGTTTGCTCATATAATATTGTTGCTCAGATTCAATACAGTCTGTACAGCAAAGAAAAATCCATTATTTCAAATACCATTTCAAAGTTCAGAATATCAATATTCAGAAAGTCATAAATTTGTACTTGAATATTCATGAGTTAAAGTCTGAAACTTTTACATTTACAATGATTGAAAAGAAAAATTTCTTCTTGCTGTACTGGCACTACTGGTGATCCTTTTTATTGTCCTTGGTGAGAAAAACTATGTCTGATCAGGCAACCAAATATTCATATCCATACATATCAGTCCAGTCTAGGGTCAAAGGTGGGTTGCATGAAAAAGCCTACACTACAAAGACAATCAAACTAGAGCTCCACAGAGTGGCACTAACACTCGTCTGTTTTAAATGTCGACAACGGGGGGCCATATTTGAGATTTTAAAGTTTAAATACCATAACTTTTAAAGAGTAACTGTTTAGTAAATACAAAAAAAAAATAAGATATCTTACATAATGTAGAAGAAAATTGCTTTGAATAAAAACAATTTTAACAAAAAGTCTAAGTTAAAAAGGGACAAAACTCCAAAAACATTGCTTTCAGAATAATGCCCCTTGTCTTACAACTGCACCTTGTCATCATTATCAAGTATGCAAAGTTTCATGTTGATACCTTTCATAGTGTTCAAGACATTCTACTTAACAAGCAATTTTGACAAAAATTCTATGTTAAAAAGGGGATAACTCTGAAAATATACCTTTCAGAATAATACCCCTTGTTTTACAACTGTGCCTTGTCATGATTATAAAGTATTCTAAGTTTCACATTGATTGCTTAAAAAGTATTTGAGTAATGAGCTTTAATAGACTTGATTTTTTATTTGAAACAGTCAAGCCAAAAATGGAGATAGACATGGTGCCCTGCAGCTGTTGACTGCAGACCTACTGACAGCCCGACACCACCTGGTAAGTAACCAGTGTTTTACAAGGCCCTTCACCTAATCTGTTTAGTAAATACAAGACAGTGCTGAGGGCCCTGTCCACTTGTGGAAGACCTTGCAAGTCTCCACATCTCCATAAAACCAACCTCAAGTGCCAGCCAACACCATTACAAAGGTAGGTCTAGGTGTTCTCAAGTATCTGTCCAACATTTGTCACTTATTTGTCTTCCTGATCAACACTACATCAACAGCCATAACACAGATTACAAGCAAGAAGAATATAGAGTTGGATTGTCTGTTATGATGATATTGGAGTTGCACAAACACAGTGTTGATAGAGGGTTTCTTCTGTAATTGGGACGAAATAGAAGTAACCAAAATGAAGGACAGTAGGTCAAAATGTATAAGATTGTAACACAATTTGTTGTTATCAAATTACAATTTATGACAGTCTGACATAATTTCAAGGGTTCTGATTCATCATTCCTTATATTTATATTTTAGACTCTGACTCAAGAAATGCAAATGTTTAAATTTGTATTTTACTAAATCGACCCAATTGGCAACTGCTGGGGAAGGTTTATTTGCTTGTTGGGTTTAATGTCCCACCAACAGTATTTCAATCATTTTGAAACTATGTCTACATGAGAAAGATATAGTGCTGCCACACTGCAGTATCACATCATAGACATATGTGGCATGAACCACACCCAGCCACATTATCCTGGACCCTTCTTAATATTATCTCATGCATATTCAGTAAGGTAACCAGAACGAGGTTTAGATGGGTCAGTTCAGACTCAGTTGTAAACAAACTCAGCAGCTTACACTGATAGAGACGTCAGTGGTGTACATATTTACACAGGTTTAAGCTTTGCTGAGGCCTAGAAAATTATTAAATAACTTACATTTTCATCATAGAAGTAGTCCTTGAACAAAAAATCCAAGTTTTACAGTGAAGACTATCTGCATTAAGACAGTTTCCATTAATCCACTATATAAATCACAGAATACCTAATAAGCCCAGCCATGTATATTTCAAACACACAACCTGCTGACCAGATGTAAACACATGGTTAAACTAATTCTCAACACCTACAATAAAGCCATTAAGCTTACATTCCATTGTAGATAAGATAACCTTTTAGACAATAACATAAATTACCAGCTTCTTTTGGGGACCTAGCTAACAGTATCCCAAATGTCTGTTTTCAGTTCATGATAATACTGATGTATGCAGCAAATGCCACAAATCTCAAAGAAAGAATAAAATATCACATAGTTAAATGTTTAAGCCATTTTAATCATGAATAGAATTAAATCACACATTTCTTTGTAATATAGTATTTAATTTAAAGATTATTTTTCTCGAGACTCGAATAGAAAAATAACAATACATTATGGGTGAAATAAACTTTTATAAGATATATTTTCAGTGGATAGCATACATATTTAGTTCAGTTGTATGAAAGTTTTTTTTCTCTTCAGGCAGCTTGAAGTTTTTAATAATTTGTATAAATGTAAAATAAATGCTTTATTTCATTTCATATAATACTAGTTGCAAAATGTGACTGTCAAATTAGGCAAATGTGTATGTTGCAAGCATATTACGGGCTTACTCTAACAGATTGCTGGGTTAAAAATAATAGGTCCAGAGAATATTAACACATCTTTACACTAGACATTGCATATTTAAGAGGCAAGGAACCTCAGGACCTTGAAGTTTGTGGTTATTCGAGCCGTAACCCAGCCATAGAATCCAGATCCATTCATTCCAGATTATATACTAGTAACCTGTTCAGTGAGAGACCAGATCCAGTATAAAACATAGTCACAAATGGTACTACCGTACTAACTAGCTCCCACCAAGACTGGACCAGCTTTAAATGACTCCATTTTAAATTTCCAAAAAACGTTGCATAAAAATAGTATTTTAAGCAGAAGGTGTGTGTTTTCCTGGCCTGCCTATAAGAAATTACAGTTCAACCTGTATTAGCAACCACCTGTACTAAGCGGCCAATTTCATTAAGCAGTCAATTTAAATGTATTACCAAACTGTAGCATTTTATCTTATATTTGTACTTAATTTAAAGGTCACCTCTGTTAAGTGGCGACTTTCTCTTATTCCCTTGACTGACTATTTAAGACATGTTTGACTGTACATGATTCACAAATATAAGTCAGTTAATTTCGGACTCAGTCAGATAATATTATCTTAATATATCTGAGAAAGAAATTTGAAGAAATAATAATGAAACAACAACAACAAAAAAACTGGTCAGCTCCGGCACAAAGTCAGCAAGCACAGACATACAGCATCTAACATGGATAAGATAGCTAAATGCGGAAAAGATTGTGATTATCTCTACCTGCAACTAAAGAATTAAAGACATGAAAAAAATGATGCCAATTAACGGGGATTAGTTTTTGAATGCAACGCTTTCTTGGCATATGTATCCTTGTGGAATTGTTGGCAGTTCTGGTGTCCCTACATTGCATATAACCATAACAATAAGGTATATATCACCCATCAAGAAATCAGCCATTTGGACTTTTTGAATTCTCAAGGGTCATGGAACTATCTTTGAAGATTTCAAGATAAAGAAACACTAAATTCTACTGCATCAAGTCTTAACGCTGTTGCTGTTATTCTCATTAGAAACGCTTTCTTTCAATAGAGTTTTTGTAATTTTATAAAATGCAAGTTGGACATAGTTTTCCATATATTGTTTATTTGACTATAATTCTGGTCTTTTTTCAGTGTGTGAACTGGAGAATTTTGTAATACATCTGACATACACTCAGTAAATGTTATATATGTAACTTCAAGCATCTGATATAATGCCTAATGATTGTTTCAGTGTACATACACTTTTGTTATTTAAATATAAATTTAAGAACCTAAGACCAGGGGAGATGGTTGTTGTGTTTTTATTTCTGTACAATCAACCAATACCCTTGTTCTTAAACATAGTGATTTAAACTCAGTTTACAGTGTTTCTGGATAGCCAGATAGGAATGTGATGAGAGGTTAATTATCTGCATCATATTTTCTATAAGAATTACAAACTGGAACACTACAATGATAATGAGAAAATTTATTTCAACAGTTTACTTGTGGATGCGCTTCCGCCAGTGGTCGCCATAATTATCAGCTGTACTGGTGTGTATACCTGACCCATCTAAACCTCGTTCTGAGAAAAGAATCTCTGGTATGCATAAATATTGAGAAGGGCCTATGGGTCAATTAGTCCTGGAACTACTTTTATATGCGGAGTGCCAAACAAGGGAGCAATATACCATTTTTTAGGACTTTCAACTGGGGAAGCTTTCATTCAGATGGGCAGACAGGGTAACTCTGTCCTTTATATAACCAGAGGACCACAGAGAGAACATGTCCTGACAAAGAGCATGAATCAGGTCAGACCTGACAATAACACTGTGGGGGACACACCCCTCCCAACTTTTAAAAAATATTTGCTCATATTTTGTGAGTCTATATGTATACCTTAGAAGAGGGATTGTTAAAATCCTTTCTTCATGGATTGCGTCAAGTGTCTGGTTATGTTATCATTGCATAAGAGGTGACATGAAATCCTCACCCATTTATTTATCAAACTTTTTTGCTTCAATCAAGTTCAACCAGTGCTTATTCTGGCACCATAAATGGTGGGTAATTGAATCCTCCCATAATGCACCATATAAGTAAAGGAGGCTTTTATTTATACACATGCTGGCCATTTCCTATTAAGTACCACTATATGGTTTGCAAGACTTTTATCTTAAGAACAAACATATTGGTGCAAAAGTCCTAAAATTATCACTCGCTGGCCTAGTCCTTCCAAAACTTGAGATATGGCCAGTGAGTGAGTGGAATTTACACCCCTGCTGAGGGTAGAGAGATATTTCTGTAACAGAATGTCTTCCATAACAATAGATGCTAGATTTGAAATTCATGCCTTTCCTGCCATTGAACAATACAGAGCAATGACCCTGTATGCTGCCCCCTGAATCTACATCTACACTGTCAAGACTTAAAACTTTTAATCCAATTCTATTATTTTCCCTAACCAGAGAGCAATCAAAACTCAATTATTTTCTGTCACATTGTTCCCTAGGCAAACCTTAGTTCCCTGTTCTGCATGCAACATTCCACTGGAGAGCTGTGCCACAACAATGGAATTATCATTCCATGCAATCAACAGATCTGCACATCATTTTGACTCCTCTTTTAACAGGGAACCAACCAGGGTCATGCAGCCCTCTCTTTCTTTCTGCCAGCTTGCTTGATTATCCCCCTATCAATACACTGTAGCAGTTGGATGGTAATTTGAATGACAATAACTTGGCTAAACGATTTCTGAAACACATCAAATATGTGCAAATCCAACTATGACAATCTGGCTGGACCATCTACTATGCATTTTTTTCTGCTGATTTCCAGTAAAACTCAATTCCACTGCCTCTTTAGCACTTACATGATTTGCATGCTAGTCAATCTATTTATACAGATTTAATTGACCTCTTGACTATCCAAGTTCATTAGGGCCTTGTTCATTCGGAGCACCTCAACAAACCCCTGAGGCCCTTCAGCATTCCTGAGCTGACTCACCACTGCCCATCATCCCCCTGCTCCCCTGGTAGCATGCCCTGGCAAGTGAGACAAGGCAGTTCTCATAGATGGCAGGGTCTAATTTGGTCCATCAGGCTCCCAGTGTCAGACCAGGCTATCTGAACAATCTCACACTTGACTGGGTTTTGTCCAACTCCTCTTTTGGTATGGCAAAAAAAACAACCTTAAAGAGACATTAACAGATCAATAATTATCAAACATTAAAAATAAAACACAAAATCTGTTTCAGACACAATACACCTTAATCAAATGAATTCTGAACCTGAGCAGAGAAATCCAACTAAAAAAGATTATCTTGCACAGATAGGAAGTATCCCAATCCTTAAGTCTGATTCCCATAGTATGGTAAAGATCAACCACATTACATCAAGTGTGCCCCCCTATACAGGTGGCATGGTAACATACATCATGTGATATAAATAACACCCAAAGTTATCTCAACTCAACTGTTCGGTGAAGGACATCAAGTGTGGTAATGCAGGGAGGTGTGACCCACATAACAACAAATGCAAGGAGGCACATGAAATAAGTGTGATCCCCTGTTTCTAACAGATGCAAGGATACATGTGACACCAAATGTGGCCCCATTTCAACAGATGCAGGGAGGTGTGACCCACATAACAACAAATGCAAGGAGGCACATGAAATAAGTGTGATCCCCTGATTCTAACAGATGCAAGGATGCATGTGACACCGGCCCCGCCAGTAAGCGTTAAGACCATACAACAACGTGACACATGCCATTAAGTGTGACCCCCATCCCCCTATTTGAGTGACACATGACATCATGTGTGACCCCATTTGAACAGAAGCAAGGGGGCCATGACATAAAGTATGACTCCATCTGAGTGACACACGCCATAAAGTGTGACCCCCCCCCTTGGGTGACAGAACATAAAGTGTGACTCCATCTGAACAGAAGCAAGGGGGCACATGACATCAAGTATGACCCCACCTGAGTGACACAACCCCATTTCAGCAGATACAAAGAGGCATATAACACTTTGGTTTGAAACCCATAAAGCATGAGATATACCAGTACCATGTTAAGTCACTGCTAGGGATTAAACCTCTGATATCCAATTTACAAGGCGTATGCAATGTCCTCTCAGTATTTGGGGGAGACCAGTACTGATGTTTGTGTACCTGTGTATCTGAAGTGAAGAACTTAGTGGGTGGAAGGAGTAAGGAAAAGTTAAGATTAGTATAAACCAGTGGATTATTCTCAAATACCCACCACAAGTCTCATTCAGATGATACCCAGAAGCTTCTTTTAAAATTATCATCACAAAGTCTTCAATTAAAGAGATGTCAGAAAAATGTGCCCACAGAGCCACAAGGGAGCTCACACTGTCCCCATGCAAGGGTGATAAACTCTATTTGCATGCTGATTAGCTCAAGTTCTTAATGTAAATGATGTGCAAAATATACTGCAAGCACACTTAAAAATAATGACTCCTTGTATGGCCTCCTACAAATGATTATGTTCACATCAAGTTGCCATGGGTTTGAAAAAAGAATTTTAAACCGTTCTGTTTTAATTTCCTGTGATACCCAAGTGAATTGTGAAGTGTGACTTCTGCATACCCAGAATTTTTACATCCTAAACTCATAAAATATTGCCAATTTTCATTTTCCAATGTAATGAACACTAATTTGTTTAATAATTAGTTGTTGGAAACCCCTGTGGTTAATAAAAAGAAGGACAAGCTCACAAATACGCCATTGTTTATTAAAGTCCCAGATGTTAACATAATTCAGACTAAACATTTTACAAAGCAGTGAAAAAAAAAGGATTTAAAATGAAAATGACCGTCTAAATTAGGGATTTGATGAAATAACAGTTTTATAATCTTATTCAAACTTTTAGCGGAAGCCAATAAATCATGTCTCATGCTTGGGATTATGGATAATTGATTAGGGATAATAAAGGTCTCTTTTTCTGCATCTGAAGGGTGACTTGAAGCAAGAGATACTGAATAACAGTGCGACACTTGGAACAGCACTGGCCAGCATTCCTGAGGAGAGATACAGTGCCGAGGTGGGAATAGGTCCATTAATTATTAAACCTACAGGACCTAAGGCCAGGACATCTAGGAATAACTCCATAAAGACAGGAATGACAGGCACACACCAACTATAGGAAACTCTAACCTGGCACTTGGTCATTGAAAGTAATTTTCACATAATATGGCTCTCAGGAAATAGGTAAACCCACTGTTACTTATTTCCTCAGTTATGTCTGCTTCTGCAGAAATATGAATTAATTTTCATTGTGTGATTTATTCTTCTTTGTGTTGCTTATTCAAAAAGAACTCAATCAGTTTGGAAATGATTGAACAATTGAGAACCATCTCGCAAAAGTAATACTGAAAATTCATCAACTCTAGCAATTCTGAAAGAAATCTTATTTTAATCTTCTGTGAACACAAGCTTTGAGTTTTCTTCATCATTATTCAAAATTTTCCTGTGAGAGAATATTTTACAATAAAGTTAATCTCAATGAATTAGGAAGTCATCAAGGATCCTAGTTTAATTATGCAAAAGTTTTGTAATTAGCTTGAAGTTGGTAGAAGTGTCAAGACCTTCACAACATGACTGGCTGCGGATCAAAGGGATAATGAAACAAAGCACGAGATGGCAAACTCCTACTTTTGATGCATGTGACAGAAAAACACAAAATGAACAAAACGCCCCACTGCAGTTGAGGAGATAATCTGTTTTGACAAATCTCAGAAGTCATCAAAGAAAATTATGCAGAAAATCTAGCGGTGTGTGTGCAGCAGACGACACTTGAACAAGCAGACGGCAGTATATGTGGACCACGGAACGTGGCACACCTCCATACCCCCTCCCCTCGGTCCCCTGACCAGCACAGTACTGTGGGCCTTCCACTTCCTCCCTCACAACAATAGGGGCAGAACCATGCCAAAGGGCACACAGTAATCATTTTGGGAAGTTTTCCTCTAATCCAATTTCAAATCATGCAAACAAAACACAGGAGATCTTTCATATTAAATTCACAAGGAAAGACCTCTTGAGACCATGCCTGAACCATCCATCTCAATGAATTAAGTGCCAAACACATCAAACTTGTGAGGGATTTTGATCTCTTTGTTCTAGACACACTTACAAAGCTTCTAGGACATCTTAAAAACCTTTTGTGCTCTTAAGTGTATCTGTGTTATTATTTGTATCTGCTGGCACTTCTTTGATAATGAAATGGCAACATCATTTCACAATCTGAATCTTGACCTAAAATCTTTTTCACAAGATGCATTATAATGGTAATCAAACAGATCTTCATCATCAAAATAATTCTCTCCAAATCAAAAAAGGTATAATTATATAGTGCAGCAATACATCTCTATACTGGACCATGGGATAACTTCTTACAACATTTTCATTAATAATAGATCGTCAGTTAAAATCATTTATGAAATGGCAGAAATTTAATCTTTTTTTGGGGGGAGTCAAAATTTGAAATATCCAAAATCCCCCTTGGCCCCTGGGAAAATTTGTTTTTATAAAAGAATCTGTTGTTAAATTCATTAATGAATACCCTGCACTTTGTAGACAAATAAATAAAAATAGACATTGGGTCAAACATTTAATTGTGTGAAATGGATTTCACATTTTATGTATATAATGGAATGTGTTAAAATGGATCTATATGGTATAGGAGTTCATCCCATTACACTGCCCATTTCAGAAGCAGATGAAACATCCAATTTGTCAAAAGAATGAGTTCCAGACAAGAGATGACTGACATCAGTCCAGACCTGATCTATATCAATCCATGAACAGAACGTGACATGGGCTATTCCTCATGTCTCCTCCTGTCACAACATACACATAGGTCTCCTTATCCGAATCTAGCAACGGACAGATATCATATTTCAAATCAACCAAATTTTGAAATGATGTGTAAATGATAAATGCTGGAAAAGTTACAAAATGATGAATAAAGAAAAGATAGATGTGATCAATTCACATTTTATCTATCTGAAACGTCAGATCTGATGTACAGCTGATCCGGATCATTGTAGTAGGTCAGAGAAAGTCCAGTCTGACCACTGGTCATTGCAGCCCAACTGACCGTCATGATTGATGGATGAAATATTTATCAATATTCTCATTCCACCTGTCTGAAGACATCATGACCACAAGTGTGAGTGTACACAATAATAAACACTTGGGGCAGACCGCTCTCTTCCCCAGCCAATCAATCACTGGAGCCCTGCTGACACAAGACACCTGGACCACAAAATACACTGTATTCTTCCTTTTAAAGTTGTAGGTTTCTTTAAATAAGAAATTAAATCATTTATTTTTGGCTATTTTCATTAGCAATAGTGACATTTTTTGCTTAATCATCAAAACTGTTAATCTTTTCTGATCAAAAATTATCGCTAGTGAGGTCTTTTAATTAATCCTGAATATTCATTTGCAAATTCATGACTTAATATTGGTTTCTGGGAACTTAAAAACTTTTCTTTGCTGTGCAGACTTGTAGAGCTACAATGTCATATATGCAAACACAGGAGCCCCTGATCCTTTAGAAGCTGTCCGATCTGGGTCTCCACCATTTGCCAGTGTGTCAAAATAAGTCTATATGAAGTAAAGCATTCTAGTGGTAACAAACTCATTTTCAGTAGCTATATCTTAAATATTAAGTTTAAGTATATTGGAGAACAATTATCTATAAATTTAGACATATCAGAAACGGTTCTTTAAAGATAAATTTCTTCATGCTAAAGAGAAAAAAAGTTAATTACTTTCTGATACCAAAGACGTCTATACAAAACATACAAAGTTCAAGTATTCATCAATAAGAAATCTAAAGATCTATAATGAGACTCAATGTTCAACACAAAAATGTTCAACATAAAAATGATTTGATGATGACATTTCAGAACATTTGGAATTTTTCAAGAAAAAATCAGGAAATTTCAAAGGTTAATTGGAAGCTAATCTCATTACATCATTTGAATCATTCATACTGACAAATGTTCAGGGCCGGGTTTTTGGGAAATAATTATGAACATTTGACCTTAAACAACAGATAATAATGAGTTTAAGGAATGAAACAAAAAGAAACAAGCTAATCAGATAATTAAAAAAAAAACTGTATGACTACAATAGCTTTAGACTGCTCACCTGAGTACCACTAGACTGACTTTTGTTAAAGATTTAGAAACCCTTCAGCATTATCAAAAACCTAAATAGAAATCAGACCAAAAACAAACCAGCTTAAGTTATCAATAAGTTATGAATACCCCTGCTTTAAACCTTGACTAAACAATATGAAAAGATGAGAAAACTTAGATAAACGCAATAAGACAGAGCAATGCATATGAATCCTATATATTCCTCAGTTCACTCTGAAGAGCGGTAAAAAAATGTAGAAAAAATGTAGAAGACAGCTTCGACCAGGTCACAGCAGCGCCAGCGACCATCAATCCAGACAGCACAATAACCCCTCTCACACACGGGCTGGCACGGCCACTGACAGGTCTCCATGTTATTGTCTCACAACCCGGTAATGACAGAAGATCCATTGCACCATGGCACTCCAACAGACAGGAACGGTCAGCCCATGTCTGCTAGATGCCAATACATACACGGCAGACAGAAAATTAAATTGTGGATGAAACACCTAAACTATCAGAAGAGGCAGTACACGAGAGAGATATTACCTAGTAATGGCTGTAAAGCTATAGGGCTGAAATTGACCTGTTCGCTATCTATATTGTATTTTTACCCCCAGGTCCTACCTTGACTATCTGGTCATGGTTTTGCAGACCCTTTAGATGGGCAGGGCCCTTCTCCATCACCTTAGATACGATAATCCCCTCAGTCACCATTCCTTCTTTGTTGTTGTTATTATTGTTGTTGTTGCTTTCTCCCTGTAATGACAAAAAGACAACATCAATTGATTAAATAAACTATTACTAAATCATCTGAAACTTACAACAAAATTCCTTTGCCAAAAATGGTGTTAAGCTCTAAGATTTAATCTTATATTTCAAGTGATACTAGGTTTTCTTGGGATCTATACCTACTGAGCATACTTTAACTATATTCTGCAAATTGAATTCTTATGATACAAAAGAACATTGTCAATATTGGGATAGAATATCCACAACTAAGGCACCAGCATGTTAGTGTGAAGTTGGCAGAGATTACCAGGTGATTTTTTTTTTAATGATATCCCATCAACAGTATTCACTCATTTTGAGACATTTTCTACATAAGACAGATAAACTGCTGCCACACTGCAGTATCACGCTGTAAATACTTTCCTGAAATTTGATGTTAAATAATGAAATTTTCAATAATGACAAAAATATTGAAAATTTGCATGTGTTTATTTGTTTTACGAAACCTTCAAAGTATCAATTATTTGTTCTCGAACCACAAGCCATTTTGGACCTTGATTAACCAATAAAATCGCACACCTGCCCTGCCTTCCCACGCACGTGACAGATTTGATTGCGCTATGTCTCACCACACACGTGACGAGGCCAGTAGGCTAATCAGATGCAAGTGAAACTCGTAAAACAAGAAATTCACTTTTATAAATAAATGCCAAGCCAGAAATCCCCAATCAATCATCTATTTTCATTTTAATACCTTTTCTATTTTGGCAGCATAATTCTCACCATGCTCGGTCTTTATTGTAACCCCTTTTATAAGTTCACATTATTTATGAGTAATGTGATATGCCTGAGAGGTATGTTAAATTGATTTGGGCCAAATTTGTCTAATACTTAATAATAAATTGATTCATTACATCCCATATTATGAAATTAATCAGTGTATCGACTACCAACTTCAAAGTACCACAAATGTTTCTTTGGTGAAACCTAATATGCCAAAGAGGAGATATCATCAAATTTGGGTTGCACTGACTCGGGTAGGCAAACTCATTTGAATACAAAACTTGTGTTGTGAAAACCTTTAAATCAAGCCTTGATTTTTCAGGATTCTACAACTCTACATCAAACATGAGATCATGATCTCCCACTCTGTCATCCAATACTTTCCGAGATGAAACACAAACTGGCGGATATCTTTGTACTGGTCACTCACACAATAATGCTGTTTTATTTCTGTAGTCAGAAACCTGGTGGTCCCTTATACTGACATCGGAGTATGTTGCAGCACCAATAGATCATTCATTCTTCCATTAACCTAGTCTTCTTCTCACTTATTTCAGCTATAAAACACTTTTTTTTTTTAAATTTCACACGTTACATATCAAAGGGCTAAGACAAACGGTTCCCATTCTTTCTGTGCCTGAACCTTTTCTCTCCATTCTGCTGTGAATCACTGGCATGGTAGAAAATTAATCAATACAAAGAAACATTTTTTTTAATCATCATCCAGATGAGGTTAGTGTTAATCATTTTAAGCAGCATTCTTTTCTTTATAATATTGCACTTGATTATTCAAAATGATCTTATGATTGATGGATTTTTTGGGGACAAAACCATCAAAATCCTGCTTAAAAGGAATATCAGCAACAAAACTCATGTTAAAAAGGTGACAGACCATCGGACAATTTCAAAAAGATTAAATTAACTGTGATTATTTTTCGTCACCCGATTTCTGACTTGTGTCAGATAATTGTGCGTAAGAGTTCCCAAGAGGACGC